>JANPYM010000017.1:269155-432052 GCA_025890175.1 Ciborinia camelliae
ACCCAACCCAACCCAAACCAACGACCAGAAAATGCAGCAAAACATTACGCATCATTCAATATCATTCCAATCCAATCCAGCGTATGCCGTACCTTTTCATTCCTATTCATTCCAATCCATTTCATCCCATTTCATCCCATCAAAAATTTCAATTCGTTTCGAATCGCGCATGATGTTCTTGCGTCCGATTTCCTCAGGAGCATCATTCGTTTGCTTCAAGGATCTTGTACGACCGTGCTGCTATCTCTTGTACCCGCAGCGCCCAAGGTTCAGTCCAACTCCTATCCACTCATCCGTCATCCATCATTCTCCATCCATCGAGATGAGGTACCGTACCACGGTGTACCAGAATCGAATAGATATTTCGCCACGTTTCATAAAGCTATGATGGATGATATTATCTGGACGTCCCCCACATGACTTTCGCTTGGGATTATCGCTTGCGAAGGTCGAGGTGCCGCATATTCATCCGTCCCCCTCAATAATATCGGCCCAATAATCCTTCCGAGCACGAGAAAATTTCATCATCTCCGACAGAGATTCAATGCAATATGCAAGCACGCTTCTCCTTCGAAATCATGTTCGGAGATATCGCACTTTCACCCCACAAGTGATGGTTCTTCTATCCCCCCTCTCATTCAATCACCATCTTCCTCGAGCCCCCCACCATCGTCCACCCTAAAGCCCTCAAAGCATTCTCATCTCTCGCCCTAATAATCGTGCAGGCCGGTAACATCGGATTAGAGGGATCAACATGCGACGCATCTTTTGCCGCCTGTTCAATTGCGTCCATTTCCTCTTTGCACGCTTGTGAATCTAGGGGACAAACTGTTATTGGCTGCCGAAGATTAATGTCACGGGCGCCGGAGAGATGAGCCTTTAAATTGTATTAGTTGGGGTTCAATGAGATGGTTTCGGGAAAGGGGAAGGGTAGTGGGTTTGGGTATATAGGATAATCAATATACACACCTTTACAACGAGAAAAAACTCTATCTTATACAATGTCCCCGTCGTCGTAAATGAATTAACCAAATGCCTTGGAAAAGCCGCTTTTCCCTTCCTGATAATCCCATCCGAATCCCTCAAATCCTTCGATGGATACACCAATCCCAAAGTCGTGTAATATCCCGCCTCTGGCAACTTCACTCCTACCGTTGCGGTCTGCTTGGCGACGCGATTGATCTTCTTCGTAGGTTCATCCCCTTCAGGGTTGTATGTGATCTCCTCTTCTATACCAATCGTAATCTTTTGTATGACCACCTTTGTAGCTTTCTTTAACCATATGGGATTGGGTAATAATTGGACAAAAACACTAACTGGATCCGAGGGGCCAAATGACCCTTTTGATATCGATGATTTCAACGTAACAAGATGATCCGAATTCTTCTCTGCCGTTTCTGGTCGATTGTACATGCCAAATGTCGAAAGAGTATCATATCTCTGAATCGGAACTGGGAATGCGAATTTCTTCTGGTCTTGTCCCTGTTGAACCGTAACCACCAACTCGTAATAAGTTTCCGCCGTGCGACTAGGTAACTGCAGACTCGCCGGCGGAATGCGTCGATTTGATTCTTCCCCTCCTCTTCCAAAAGGTATGAACAATACGAAAGGGAGATCCATCAAGACCACACTTTCGCTTTCCTTCCCTGCCGTACATCGAAACAATAATAACTCCTTCCCAACCACATCCGTCGTTTCCCGTCGAGGTGTCCCCAAATGTTTCTTCGCTATCGATTCCGCAGATGGATGGACCGTTTCTCGTCGCTGTAAACATATTCGTACCAGCGATATCGCTATCGGCGCAGAAATTCCAGTGAGGGGTCGGATCTCTACTTTTCCCTCTATCCTAGGCTATATTCTCTCGAGTTAATACCAAACCGTACAATGAATTCGCAATGACAATTGCTAGATGGGGACAAGAAGGAAAGTGAGAACCTACAAGCGTAGCAGAAATTCCAGGATATCCAACCAGAAAATTACTGTTGGGGGGTCCGGAGACTCGGACAAAGGCAGACATATCGTGCACACCCAATGTTCACTGGCGCCACCGCGCGGGTTTGCGCCAACTGGAAAACAATGTTGTTGAGCAGCGTGGGTTGTGTTGAAAGTTCAAGTCTCATATGTAAGGTGTATGTATGTATGTATGCGGTAAGTCAGTTTGCGCAAATTGTGGGGTTGAGTGTCGGTGATATAGCTTTCGTCATCACCATATAAGCAAGGCTCAGCTCTCGTGGGAGGGTAGATTTTCGAGGGTACGAGTAACTGGTTTTGTTTTTGCGAGGTTCGTTTATTGTTTATCTGGGAGGTAGGTACAGTAAGAAGGTCTGGATTCCCTCGGTTCTTCGGTGGAAAGTTGATTGCCCTGGTTTTGGTTTTGGTTTTTGGATGAAAGTTGAGAAGATATGGAGATCGGAGGAGAGAGAGAGAGAGAGAGATGTATTTAATGGATGATAGAAACGATGAGTAAAGGAAGGAATTTTTAAAGATTAAGATGGATATTTTAGAAGGAACAGTTTGGTAATGGAATTAAAATTGAAATTCAGTAACAGTGGGAACAATTGGAAAACGGTTTGTTCTTTCATGGGTGTGTGTAATGTGTAATGTAGTTAAGTAGGTAGGTAGTTTTAAGAGGTTGTAAGGGTTAAAGGTCAGGTAGGTAGGTAGAGTGAGAAGTGCATTCATCTAGATTCTTGACTAGTATAAATCAACAAGTAAGTACGTACAGATGATGAGATTCAGTAACAAAACTAGCTATTAGTATAAGTCAACAATAAAAAGAGCTTGGAGTTTCAATATATGTCACTCAGATAAGAATGTTTTTAATTTTCTGATTTATTAAGAAGTATTTGTAGGTACCTATATATATAGGTATATTTCTCCCGTCTTCCATAATCTAATCCCTTCGTAAACAAGAGAAGATAGAAAAGGATGAAATGAAATGACGATACCTACTACCTACCTACTCCATAGAACACAGTAGAAATGACAACCTGGAACCCATTATAAACATCAAAAGATCTCCCTCAATAATTCACTCAAAACACTAATCATAACATAACAAGCTCAACCTGGACAGCTCAAGCTTCTGAAGATCCGATCCGATGCGATCCACCGCAATTGGACCAATCCCCCGCCTCTCCCTTCGCACACCAGTCCCGTCCAGTCCCAGTCCCGCGCAATCAACCAACCGAAAATTCCCTAGCCGCGAGCCAGCCTTGCCTTACTGGCTCGTCCCGATAACCATAAAACCTAGGTAACCATAAATTCATTGATTAGCCTTCCACAGCCGGTCTAGCCTTGCGTCCCATCATCACATATTAAAAAAGTAAAAGCTTCCCTCAGCCTTTCCTTTCAGCTTGTGCGCCTACGAACCAGCAAACCAGCGAACCAAAACCATTTATTCTTACCATTGAATAAACAATCCCAAAAGATAAAATATACGAGCACCTGCATCTATAAACATCATCATGTCGGTCACTTTACACACCAGCTTAGGCGATATTAAAATCGAGGTGTTCTGCGAAAGTGTACCAAAGACTGCAGAGGTAAATATTTCTCCATCTTTTCTTTCCTTTCCTTTCCTTCCCTTCCCATCCATCAATTCCCTACATATCTCATCATTTCCATCTTTCTACATACCGGATCTTGGAACATCATAGGTAGCCATCCATAACAATAAAAATAACAACAAAAAAAAATCTAACAACACCAACCGCAACCCTTAGAATTTCCTCGCACACTGCGCCTCACACTACTACGACGAATCGCCCATCCACCGACTAATCCCGACCTTCATGGTACAAACCGGCGGGCCATCGCCCAGCAACGCGCTGTTCCCCTCGCAACCCAAGGGGGGGACCTCGATCTGGGAGGGGCCATTCGACGACGAGATCCGGCCTTCGCTCCGGCACAACGCGCGGGGCATGGTGAGTATGGCCAACAAAGGTCCGGGGACCAACGGCTCGCAATTCTTCATCCTCTTTGCGCCCGCCCCGCATTTGGACGGCCAGAATACCGTCTTTGGTCATGTCTTGGGAGAGGAGAGTGCAAGGGTGCTGGGGGAGATGGAGCGCCTGGAGGTCGATAGGAAGAATAGGCCTAAGGAGACGGTGGTGATTGAGAGGGTGACGGTACATGCTAATCCTTTGGCTGGGTGAGATGAGAGACTGTGGATGAATGAATGAGGATAAAAAGTGACGACAGAAGGGGAAAAAATAGTTTGGTGGGGGGAAGATGGATGGATAGGTTACACATGAAATTGACCATTGATGAAAATCATGGAGTTGGAGGCCTAGGCCTGTCTAATCTGACATGAAAAAGACGACAAGGGGCTAGATTATTGGTCCAAGGTGACGCGTGTCGGGTCAGAGTAGGACGCAGATATCAGCCCTGGAAATATTAGGTGCCTTCGCCTTCGGGACGGTGGTCTAGTTGCAGCGACCCGGGGTTTTGGACGCGCTTTGTGTAACATCAGTTGGGGGCGAAGGAGCTGGAATGATGCGAAAGTCATACAAGGAATCATCGAGATGTATAGATAGGCTATCGCGGTTGGGATGAATAAATCAATAATTGGTTCTAGATCAATTGGATTCAACATATTGAAAACCTCAGCTCTCGCACGCATGTTTTTCTGGGCTGCTTCAATTTGAATTTTTGATGCTAGATTAGCCAATTCTCGATCTTGAAACTCTCACCCCATCTTCGCAGAGAACTTTCAGGCTATGACTTAACGTACTAATGGCACATCAGATGACATGATTACCCAATGTCAAACTTGCTTATCCCCGAGTCACGCATAGTCAAAGGATAGTCAGACAGACAACAAGTATGGATACTCAAGATGGCTTATTCCATGCCATTAAATGGATGCGCATTTGCTAAATCATAATTGCCACTTAGTTGATGTCAAGAATATATTAGCATTCCTCGATTGCCCTGACTAACGCCTCGTGATATACATATCCTAAAATCTATGTACCACCGAACTCCGAGGGTAACTTGGTATCCCAGCCCATTGAATGGTCGCATTACGAATGACCTCCCAATCGCAAAGATAAAGCTAAAATTCATACGCCCATACCTAAACCGATAACCTCGAATATTATCGGATTGCCTTCGACTGCCAACCACGCGATACCTGAATGGTTAGCTTGTGATCTATACTTCGCTGTAATCGACTTACCACTATAGACGACGAGTTTTGTAACTACTTCGACATCGTACCTCACACGAGGCTTCTCTAGCCTAGAGAACATTAACGTCTCGTCTAGCTCCTTTTCCTGCCCAACTGTAATCTCATCCTCTTCAGCATCATCTCCCTCAACCCCCGGAGTAGATATCCCTGGAGTGTACATAACATGACCTGCCCCCATCATCTGTTCATAGGATCCAACTCTCGATTGTGCTGGAGTAGGTAAATTCATGCCTCCATGAATTGGCATCATACCCGATGTTACAGCACCATCCGTGGTTGGCTGCTTAGATGCAAAATAATCTTTTGCTTCCTTCGTAGCGATTTGACGTGGACTCATCCCCTCAAAAACATCGGTGAGACTGTCTCTCCTTCTCTTCTCCCGATAAGCCAGAGTTTCGTATGCATCGGCCGCTGATTGGGGTCCAACGGATACAGCACGGCCCCGCCCCGCATGTCGAATAGATGAAATCAAGCTTGGCAAATCGGACACAGATGGCATAACATTATCCACCTTCAACCTCGATGGGATGTTGTTGTATTCCGAAGCAGGCATAAAGAACTTTCGGGGTAAGATTAAACCTGTATTTTCGATGGCCCGGAAGATATGTGGAAGGAATTTCAACAACGTTCGCTTCATGACCTCTCTCCAAGCAAAAATCACCAACACCCCAATAATGACTCGTAGTATTACAATGGTCCAGCCCATGTGGTTCAGGTCGAATGGAACTGTCGCTGGAACTGGGACGTTCCAAGCCCAGCCACCTGACGCATAATGCCAGCCTCCAAGCTCAACCCCTATCATAACCGCTGCAAATGCGACACTGTCATCAAAACATGGACAGTCATCAGCTGGCTCTGGATGAACTCTTATTAGAAGAATAATGACGATGGCGATTGTGACAGGAGCCTTCCAGGTACTGCTGTGAAGGTAGTTGTCGATGGCCGACCCATATACGCACTCAACGATAGAAATGAGTGCTCCTAGTACGCTCCCAAAAATTACATCCACAAAGCCATGCATACCGCAGTAAAGTCTTCCTAGTACAATAGAGAAGGCGTAAGAATAACTCACAATCTCCAGAGCCAGTTTCGTTGTAGGAAGCAATTGGCATTCTGGAGAATGGAGAGTGAAAAGCGCATATACAGCTACCGATACAGCATTGGCAGAATGTGTCGATGGAAATCCATATTCGAGTGCAGCCGAGCCCGACATAGTAATGCGGTGTAGAGGTGGTGATAATGGTCGAGGTAGTGAGAACATATCTTTAATAAATCCCGTCAAAAAGACACCTGTTGCCAATATGTGAACCATCCTGAAGACCAGTCAGTCAATGTCTGCGACCAGTAGTCAAGAAACCCATTACCCTCTTCCCAAAGATGTATGCCCGCACCAGAACAGAATTGGAAGAACAATCATAAAGAAAGTATGTGTTCCAAGGTTCGCTGTGACGGCAAAATAACTGTCAAGTGCCTGGGACCTCATCTTATCCTGCATCCAAGCCAAATACGGTGTCTCCCATCGAATTAACGGCAATAGAGCCTGTCGCATATTGTATCTCCATGGTGGAAGTTTGCGCTTGTCTGCGGGGTCGTTATCAGTACAGTTTCATTGAGAGATTGCTACTCAAGTGGATGAACCCTTCATGAAAACTCGACTAGAGTATTTGAAAAGAGAAGGTATGTATGTGCATCTTCGAGCAATCTGGTAGATTGCCCAATGAATGTCTCGATAACAAGATAACGAATATAGCAGAGGGGCATTGCGCGCAGGAATAATCCCATAATCACTATACTCACAGTGATCTAAACTTTTCAAACCTGCATCAATAACATCTGGAGGAGCAGTAATTGATATCGATGGTGGTTTAGTATTATTATTCGATTTCTCAATTTCTAGGCCATCGCCATTTGGAGTCGGACCCATGGATGCATTCGATGAAGCAGCATCTATATCTTTGCCCGTTCGAGATTAGAACCTTAATAAGTCTTACAGTAGTAAGGATTGAAGAGTTTGGTAAGAAGGAACGAAATAGAGGGGAAATTCTCCCAGTAAGAAAGATAAGAGAGGAAAAATGAGTGACAGCAAATATATAAATGAGATGAGTGAGATAAGATGAGATGGGATGGGATGGGATTGAAGCTTTCTTTCCCTTGGGTTCCAGGTTTCCTTTGAAGAAAGAAGTCTAGGTAATAAACGTCAAGGTTATCTAGTACCTATCCCGTCCATAAAAGAGATCTTTGGGGGATTCGATTCGAAACACCACCAAGCCAATTGGAAGATTTGATTTGAAGTGCTTGATTGATCTTCAATGTTCCGTCAATCCCTTCGAACTTTGGACTAGGTTGGACTTCGACTTCTTATCGCCGTTTTACCATCATCTTTTATCACTGCATTAAAAAGTGACATGCACTAGCCACAATATTGCACAGACCTCGGGCGTGTTCGAAAGGGTTGTGCCACACCCTGCCACACCCTGCCACACCTGCCACACCTGCCACACCTGCCACACCTGCCACACTTTATTTTTGGTGAAGTTGCCGGGGTAACCATTTCGATCCATGTAAATGTAAATAACTCTAACATTCGAGTAACTTTCTAGGTACCAACTACCAAGTTGATAGGTATCTACTATCACTAAACCTTAAACATTGGGAACTTCGAAGCTTTTCGAGACTTTCTTCCATTCTTGAAATTCGTTCCATTCTATTCATTCCATCTATCCAAAAAAAAGGCACCACTTTTATCCTCCATCCCAAACGTTATTCTATTCTCTATTATCAAACATTTGGCTTTTGGAATACCTAATTAGAATCATTGTCTTAAAAAAAATAAAGGTTCTCGTCATCGGAAAGTCATTAGGTTCGTTGACTGTTGACTCGAATTCACTGTACAACTTCGTCTCATAATACCCACCACCCACCACCCACTACCACCTCAGCTTCTAAGCAACAACCACAAAATAATGGCTACGCAATATCAATCAAATCAACACTCGAGGCGTGAAAGTGTATCCGAAAAATACGACGCAACTTCACGAAGGAATACTACACAACGTCGCGAACAAAGTCAAAGATCAAGTGACGGAACAGTTAGTACAATGATGAGCAACGCTTCGACGGGGAGGGAATCAGCATCTACACATATGACGGCGGGTCCTGCATATTCAAAAAAAATTGTTGTGGTTGGTGATGGTGGATGTGGGAAGACTTGTCTTCTGATAAGTTATAGTCAAGGGTATTTCCCAGAGGTATGATGGTTACCGCGCTTGGAGCTATTAGACATATGGCTAATGCTAATGCTTTTCTAGAAATACGTCCCAACAGTATTCGAGAATTATATCACCTACCCAACACATCAACAGACAGGCAAGACACTCGAGTTGGCGTTATGGGATACTGCAGGACAAGAGGAATATGATCGTCTTCGTCCATTATCATACCCCGAGACCGATTTGTTGTTTGTTTGTTTCGCCATCGACTGCCCTAATTCACTCGAAAATGTTACGGATAAAGTAAGATAAGGAAGGAAATAGATAACCAAAGTCATCATACTAATTGACTGTATAGTGGTATCCCGAAGTCCTGCATTTTTGCCCATACACACCTCTTATACTCGTCGGGTTAAAATCCGACTTACGAACGAAACGTACATGTATCGATCTCCTCAAAACCCAAGGTCTCACACCTGTCACCACCGAGCAAGGAATGGCCGTTGCAAGAAAGATGGGAGCTCGCTATATGGAGTGTAGTAGTAAGGAGATGACCGGTGTGGAGGAAATCTTTACCGAAGCCATCAACACAGTTGTCGTCAATGATCGAAGCAACCAACAAACCACATCATCGAATGGTCCACCCGGTACATCAGGTTCGCAGGGTGTAATCATTCCGAAAAAGAAGAAGCGCAATTGTCGATTCTTGTAATGACCCACCCTCCACCACATCATCACCATTACGTATTCCAACAAAGCACAACATGAGCATGATATTTTGAAACGACATACGAACTGCATAACATAACGAGGAGTGTATAATTGTGGAAATCTGCAACCATTGGGCAGATTTTAGGAAATTGAGCATTGCATTGATTAGCATTGCTTCATAGTCTTTCACCTTTTTATTTTCCTACTTCTTTTCATCGCACTCTCGTACCACTGGAGCAGGACTGGACTGGACTTTCTCCGGTAATTTTTTTTTACTTTACTTTCGATTTGCGGGGGGGTTTGACCTTCTTGTGAATCAGTCAGGGAACTGAGGGAACTGTGAACACAACAAACTGATTATGAGCGAGCGAATTCGGCTCTTTCTTATGTATAACGAAACTTTGTTGGTAGACAATACATATCATACTCTTAACGGATAGATAATCCTTGGTTCTTGTGTTTTTTTACTTTCTGTCGTGGATGCCGTGAAATGCGTGAATTTAGTGAGGAAATGTGAAATGTAAAATGTAAATAAGGGTATCGTACTCCAGTCCGGAACTCCTCACCCGTCATCCTCATCCTGACATGTCTATCATATGAATGTACTCGTGAATTGATCCTTGCTCCTCCCCTCCCCTGCTCCGCAGACCTAACCCCAACGTCTCTCTTCATCCTCAAAACCTAAACCCTCGTATCGTCCTCCATCAATGTTTCTTCTCCCTCTCCCTCTCCCTCTCCCTCTCCCCCTCCTTCATGATGATCTCTCCTGCCAGACGACTCGGCTCCTTCGGGTGCAGGTGCAGGCTCGGGCTCGGGCTCGGGCTCCTTGGCCATTACATTTTCGAATTGCGACCACAGGGCTTCGACGGAACTGAATTCGTTGCCGACCTATAGGGGGAGAGAGTGATCAGTTGATTGTTTGAGGGGGATGGGGGGAGGAATGGAATGGAATGGAATGGGGGGGAAGAATGGAATGGGGGGAGGCATACGGCAATCACTCCCTCCAACGAACGATTCAGCTTATTTATGCTAGAGAGCACGTGCTCGAAACTCTAGACACACATTAATTTTGGCCGCGCAATTGTCCTTCCGTCTTCCTTCCCCCATCTTCATTCTTCATGCCAATGGACATCTTGATTGGGAAATACAGAGGATATAGTGCGCGTAGGCGGGGTTCGGGGACAGAGGAATAGAGGAATAACATACAACAGCTATTTCCCCGAGTAAAATCTCACGCTGCTGTTCGAAATAGGATTTTTCCGCCGCGTTTAAGCTGCCTGCAGGTGGTGGGCGGTGGGTTGAGGAGGACATTTTTTTTTTGGACGGGGAGGTGGGTTGGGGAGCGGTAGAGTACCTAGGTTGTGCTTGGAGGAGGGGAGGGGGGTTGGTGGTGGTGATATATATCTAGGTAGGTAGGTAGAGGTTTTGCGTGGGATGGAGAGGTGGGGTTAGGTTGATGTGGGGTGGATTTAGTGATGTTGTTTGAAATGATGAGCTCTGCCTACGTACCTACCTACCTTAGGTTCAATAACATACCATATTCGCAATGCAATGTGAAGATTTCACCGACTTATTTGAATTTTTTGATATTAATCGATGCGAACTTTTTACTTATTAGATAGCGGCGACGCCTTCTCAAAAAAATGGATTAACAAAGTTTTATCGATCCTCGATTTGCTTGAGCCACAACCTATGGAAGTCTGATTTGTGTAAATTTCACAGGGCGTTACATTCCTGTGTCACTCTCAATCCTTGACATATGGTTGCATATATACCTTCTAGCGAGTTTTTTTTTTCTCTGCTAAGAATTTTCTGTTCTCTGGAGTTTAGACTTTGAAGAGGCTCAATTAATTAAGTCTATGGTTTGGGGTTTCTACAGTGGGAAAGTTCTTGCTGGCCATTTATCAACAGCGTGCATCGCCTGGCCATCTCAGATCCGATGTTGCTCGTGGCGGAGATTTCCAGTTGAGGTTTTGTAACCAAGGGGTTATTCTTAATATTCGCTGTTGCTGTTGCTGTTGCTGCATTGTTTGTATCTCACCGTCGGACTGTATCCTTGGATAGTGAGTGCTGAGCTCAACGCATTAGACACCTCCATCGCCCCGCCTGCCCACTGTATATGCTAGTGTTTATAAACCTTATTAGTTCTGTTTTCTGAGGGGTGGGTAAGAAAGAAGTTTATTAAAGCAGGTTCATCAACTTGGAGACTTCAATATTTTTGTCGTAGTATAGTACATTGGTTTCATCCAGATTCGGCATATGCGCTGCAATTGTCTTCCATAAATTGCAGGCCAAATACGTGTCAGTTCAAACGTTTCGGTATGAGAACAAGATTAGACATATCTCATTAGCTTCCCTTTTTCGCCTGTTGTTTTGAATTGGGCCCGAAATCGTTTTCACCTGTGCTTTGACATTTTATCATTCATATGTTATTCGGAAGTCTCCTAAATCTTCGCTTCCACCCTCCAGCGGCGATTCGAGAGAAAAAATGAACAATATGGTCTTTTGATTGATACACTGAAAATCATAGGAGACATGGTTTTCTCCACCTTTCACAACTAAGCTATATGCATCCATTGCAAGCAGTGACTCGAGGCTTACTAGCTTAGGCCGCAATCCTGCTCACCTCCCACAACAAGTCCCCGCTCTAGCAGTTTGTATAAGCTCTATAATTGCAATGCTTAAACACATCAAATCCCCCCTTGAGATATGACTGCCCAATTTAGATAAAAGACCATGAGATGAATGAAAATAGTTCCTGCCTGTGAAGAACTTGTCAACTCTCCCAGTAAACTTTGAGTTGTGTACAAGGATATACCTGTATTTACTACACCAAATAATCAAGCTTCTCTTTAGTCTACCCTCTCATAATACTTGGACAGATCCCTCAAAGGGTTATTTTTCTCCAATGCCAATGATCCATGACGGGCGACCTGGATGACATATCCCATGGAGATTAGAAGTTCGAGTCTCAAATCCTCGGGAAAGTCCTTCGAGTTCGTTTCGAGCAACGATGGAGGCATCTCCCATGTGAGCAGGTCGAGGAGAAACTTGCGCATCATCGAAGTTTTGCTTGTGTATTTCCACATGTACCAAAGCCAGGGAGTCATGATGTATCCAGTCGCCTTGGTGAACTCATAGAACTTGGTGATACATTCGTTCTTGAGAGCAGGTACACGAGCCATGTCGGCAAACAGGTATAGACTTAAGAGGCTTGCCATTTGAGGTTGACAAAACTTTACCAGCGCCACATTCTCCTTGTCGTCAAAATCGCTGCTCGTACTCTCGGTAACGGAGTCGCCTAAATATGTCAGCGCTTCCTCGTCGCTTTTGTTGTCGAGATAAGTTCCTTTGCCACTTTTATCTCTTTCCGCCTTCCATTGAGCAATCTCTTCATCCGCGCTGCCCAGCTTTTGTTCGTAGAGCCAGCTACAAAACAGCTTGAAAGTTTTAACTTCAGTTTTCGGAAGATCTATAGAAGCAGGTTCAAATTCCTCCGAGAGGTCTTTCAGGACCTCCTTGAAATAAGGCGCATGTCGGTATAATTTGTCCTTTTCAACGGCAAAAGCTTGTCGAGTTTTGCCGACGCTGATATGGACACAATTACAACCCTCCTTTCTGAACTTGGATCAGCGAGCTTCTCTCTCACACCCCAAAAGCGAATGTTCATATGACATCATTGCTGGAGTGATCAATTGGTGTTGTGCCGATGCGGAAGCGGCTAGGTATAAGATAGGTAGTTGTACTTACTTCTGCTTCCTGACTAAAGCCCTGACATATGGCGACATGCGGCTTTCAAGCGACATGTTGAATTTTCGGCTCGATTGGTCTTTAGTGTTGGTTGTCAAACCTCGGGCTGGTTGAGAAGTGGTATGGATTGCTCAAGTACCAATTTCCATTTAGCTCGTACCCCGATGTTGTTTATATCAAGTGAGTCATAAATAAAATCGTTGTATCGAAGATTGTTGTCTAGAAATTTGCTTTTTCTCGTTGCAAAATGTAAAGGATTTATGTGCTTCTGGTAGGTACCGAGTCAGGACACCAATATATTTTGCAGCTGCTGCTGTAGGAAAGTGGGAATTCACAACGGTCGATTTCAGAAGGAAACTTCGAGTATCTGTAATCTTTATAACGGAATATTTATATACCAATGGACTATTTGATTGAAAAGAGGCACCTCGGTTCAAATATATAGATACCTAGCTTGAACGTAGTGAAATCGAAATCGGAAATCGGTCTACAGATTCACATATACGTATTGAATTTCATACTACTAATAAAAGTACCTATCTAGGTACGTACCTATTCAATATTCTGTTCCTATTGAATATTGAATATTGAATATCGAATATTACTCAAGATCTTTAAAAGATATACGGAAATACAAGAACCCAAATTAGTATCAACCTGGTTTTCAAAGTGTAAAGTGCTTTAGGCTATATTGATGTATATTGATAATGGAATGAATGTTCTAATTGATTAAGCTACCTACCTACCTACAAAGTAGTAGATCCTCATATAGACTCTATGTAGGCGCTAGCGTGCGCTAGTTCCGCTCCAGCTGTACGCTAGAGCCCGTATGGTCACGTGATTGTACCGATATCTTCATCTATTTCCAACTCCTGAATCGTTAAATCTAGATCTACCTACCTAGTCTCACAACCGTCATTCTTTAATAGCTTTCGCGCGCACAGTATTTTGAACCCGTACTATGCCCGTTTTTATACTAAAGACACACACCGTATACGTAAAATGCGAACTAACTCGTTCGAGCTTCTAATTTCACACCCGATGAAATGCTAATTCCAGTCCATCAATTATTCTTCTATTTATCAAAATATTTTCTAGATATCATT
Source organism: Ciborinia camelliae (assembly GCA_025890175.1). NCBI lineage: Eukaryota > Fungi > Ascomycota > Leotiomycetes > Helotiales > Sclerotiniaceae > Ciborinia > Ciborinia camelliae. The sequence continues at coordinate 283,126 of JANPYM010000017.1, forward strand.
TTCTCTCCCCTTATTTATTTTTAATACTCTCTACATTCGATCCGATCTAGACTTTAATACCTACGTCGAAAGCCATCGGTCAGATGTTACTAGTACAAGTGTTACATGCTCTTCATTTGCTCAATGATTATATAAGTGTATTCAATTCAGGAATATTAATTCCTTCTGTGTAATCCTGTGTACTAGTAAACAGAGTAGTACCTCTATGTAGATGTTTTGATCATACCGCCCTTTCAAAGCATCAAGTACTGGTCGGTCGGTATTCAAGCGATTTGTTTCCGAGTATGCGGCACGGGACGGGGTCGTCTTGAATTTGGGCCATTGGATGATTTTTGGCAGGAAAAGTTGGTCTCACAACTTTCACCATCGGCCTCCTGCATTCAAGTCACGTGTAAATGACGTAGCTGAGGCGTAATCCACCTACCTACCTACCTTCACCATGAATTTTGATGTTGATACCCTGACCCGATCAATCTCTCATGCACGATGATATAATTGATTCCTGCAGTCCTCACTTCTATAAGCCCCAAAAAAAGAACGGGTTCCTGTGAATGGTTGCCACGCATTCAAATATTGCTCATCGAAGAGAAGTAAACCAACCTTATGACCTTCAATTTGTAGCACGATAGAAGTAAGAGGGAAGTCCGATATATTGAGACTTTTCTCCCTTCACTTTAAATTTTGGTTCGAGGAAATATCAACGATATCAATTTCTATGCTATCTGCTATCTGCTATCTGATATCCTATACATCACAACCAAGCCACCAAGAAACCAATTATGAATCATCCCGCATCAAATTATCCTCTCTAAACTCAATTCAACCCTCTCCAGACCACACGTTCGATTTATCCATCCAATCTGAACCACCAATTCAACCTTGCAATATACCTTAATCAAGGAACGGACCTGACCTCCGACCATACGAGCTATCCTACCTTCCACTTCCACACTATTTACTTCAGGAATACCCCCCATCTATCAAAATGGATTACGCCCCGATTGCCCTCCAAGCAACCGATGTTTTCCTCGACAAACATTTCCACAAAATCCCCGATAAAGCATTTAGGAAAGAAACCTACAAACCGCGCGTTCCATTTAAAGCGAGCAGGAGAAGACGCAGAGAGGAAAAAGAACGACGGAATTCTCGAGATCAGGGACAAGATCAAGATCAAGATCAAGGAGAGAGTAGGGATAGGGGAGTGCAGAGAAGACAAGAAGAAGCATATGACGACCCGGAAATCGAAGAAGCAGGCTACGATTCGGAACCTGATTATTCTTCTCGGCAGAGAGAAACAAATATGAAGGTTAGGGATTGGGATTCAAGAGGAGAGGGGGATGGCGATAGGGATAGGGATATAAGAGATATACCGAGACATAGTGGTGCAGGTGCAGGTGCAGGTGGTAGTGCAGATTATGGATATGGACATACCTATGAGGAATCCAATCGGTCCAATAACCCACCCCATCTCCCCTACAGTCAACAACCACCGCACATACGACCCGAATATCTCCCAAAATACGACGGTCCCCCACAATTCGGCACTGCAAGTCAAAACCCATATAATTTTTCCCCGGCGCCCACGGCGCCATTTCCAGAATGGGGATCGGGTAAAGAGGGAAGGGATGAAGATCCCTCTGCGCAATACGTCCAAGCCCGAACGCGCCGGCCCAAACCCATCCAAAGAAGCAGTTCCTACGACGCTATCCACCGACAACACGCACGGCATCCGTCTTCCGATTCCGATTCCGAGCCCGGACGTTCGACGCGCGAGCACCATCACCATCGCCGACCGCGATCGGATCACGGACATGGGGCCCCGGAATCGCGCGTGGAACATGTGAGAGAGCGCGCCGAATGCTCTGCGCGGAAAGACGAGGTGCGCGGCTTGTTTACGGATTCTGGGGCGGGGATTGCGGGGGGCGCGATCGGGGCGCTGGTGGGTGGGTGGGCGACGGGGAAATTTTGCGAGGCGCGGGTGGGGAGGGAGAGGGAGAGGGAGAGGGAGAGGGGGGAGAGGGCGCGGATTCTTACGTTGTTGGGGGCCGCGGCGGGGGGGCTAGTCGCGAATGCGGTGGTGGATCGCTGGCAGGATGGGAAGGAGGTGGCGAGGGAAAAACAGAAGAGCTGGGATGAGAGGTTTCCGGATGGGAAGAAGGTTTTAAATTGTGAGAGGGTGGATAGGGATCGCGATAGGGATCGCGATCGAAATGGGAAGAGCGAGAGGGGAAGAAGAGATTCGGTTAGGAGTCGCGATATTAGTCATATGGATAGAGATAGGGATAGGGACAGTGATAGGAGCTGGGAGAGACATATGATATGACATGACATATGAAAAAAAGACTCAGAGGAATAACGGGAGGGCATACATATGAAGGGGTTAATGATGGGTGGGAATGTGCATGCAAGCGATGATTTTATTTTATTTTACTTGGTTTATTTGGTTTACTTGGTTCGTTTGTATATACATTTGCATTTGTATACCTATAGAATCTTAAATTTTTTTTTACGTGGATTTACCTATATACCTATCTAAGTATTTAGGTATCTATGCACAGAAGGATTTACTAGCAACTACCGACCTAGACCCCTTAGCAAAATTGATATCCATTTAGTGTTGAATTTACTTATTTACTTATTTGATAGTTTGATAATCTCTTAATTTGATTGTCTCTCATTACATCTCATCGCATTACATTACATCGCATTACATTACATCGCATTACATTACATCGCATTACATTACATCGCATTACATTACATCGCATTACATTACATCGCATTACATTACATCGCATTACATTACATCGCATTACATTACATCGCATAAGAATACCTACTACTAAATACCTATCAACTCAACTCAACTCAACTCAATTCAACTTGATTTGAAAATCTATAGATACCTCCCTACCTCCCTCCCAACCTCCCTACCCACCTAGCTACCCCCAACCTCCCCACCTCCCCACCTCCCTCCCTACCCACCAACCCACACATTACCAAAATACCATCACGATCACGATTCACCACAGCTGCATCCGGACCTACTACCTACCTACCTAGAATCTCCTAGAATCTCCTAACCTCCCGGTATTATATTATATTATTAATATTATCTATCTTCACCTCATTCATCACTTCATTCATCACATCACTCTCCTATCACCCAGCCACTTACTATATATACTATACTATAGGATAGTATACTATAGTATAGGATACGAGGTAGCAAGCAACAATTAACAATTAACAAGTAACCAGTAACAAGTAATCAGTGAATAAAACAAACCATGGTAGATCTTCATGCTCATTAATACTGAAACCTTGCTACATTCATACATACATACATACATACATGAACGCACCGTATGTACTCTCCAGCTCCCGCTCCCGCTCCAGGTCCAGCTCCAGCTCCCATACACACATCATCTCACATACAAATTCCATCGAAACCTTCGCTCCTTCCTGCCCATCCACCATCCACCATCCACCATCCATACCATGCATATCATCCATGCATCGACCAACCCATGATTTCGTCCCTATGAGAAAAGAAAGCACCCAAGAAAAGGCAAAGGAAAATATGATCCCAGATCCACCCATCCAGCCCTCGATATTTCCTCCAATCTCTCCGCGAACTATAATGCAAGAAGAAATGAAGCAAGCAAAAATGCAAAGAGAAGTGGGGTATAGAAACGTTTGGTATTTCGGGTATTGCGCAAATACGTATGCGAAATTCAAACAAAAACTGTCATGAACTGAAGAAGCATGTGCAATAATAGGTGGTGCATTAAAAAAGTCGAATTAAACAGTCGCAACATGATGGAAAGTATCGACGACATTGAAAGGATGAAGAGAAGTTTTTCTAGAGAAAACATGCTGAAAGTTGGTTTGACAAGTTGAGAAATTTGACGTGAGACATGAGATGCGGAGACATGATTGTTGAAGTTGAGATTCCCAATAAAAGAAGGATAAACTTGGCTCAAATCTCATTACGAACTGGCCCAGAGACGTCTGAAATTGATTCTAATGACCTAGCGTGAGCAAATCAAAACCCAAAATCAGCCGAGATTCCACACTTCGCAAATTTCAATAATACCAATATAGATAGCAATTAAAAAGCAAGCAGCAAATCCCGTGGGGGAGGGGACAAATAACTACCTCATATTATCCTTCTTCAAATCCTCATTCATCTTCTCCAGCTGTTCAACCGTCACTCTAGCTTTTGCTAACTATATTAAGCCAAGAAATACGTTAGCGGATGCTCCCTTTTTCTTTCATGTATATGTGAATTTCTGGATAGGGTTGGCACGGAAGGGAATGATCAGTGTGTATGTGAGGAAAGAGCATGCTGTATGTAAAGGTATAGAAAGAACGAAAAGGAGAATAGGACAGGGCAACAGAAGCACTAGAAAAAAGGCTGGCCAACCGAAGCTAACGCCGCTGATGAATTATCATGTTCACTTTCAGGTGTCACCACTACATCTGTGCTTTCACCCGTCCCCTCAGATTCCTTACCATCAGTATCGGCGAATCCCCTAGAAAAAAGTCCTCCAAATGTTGGTGTTTTTGGTGGGGATGCAGTTGAGAGCTTAGTCTTTTGTTTTTCACCATGTGGCATTAGTTCAAGTACCTAGTACTATTATAACTACATAATATTAACGAAAAATGAATTCATACCTTTGCCTCTGCAAGTTCAGCATCCTTGACCTTGAGCTGAGCTTCGGCCTCCTTCAAACGAGCATCGAGTGTTTCGCAGTCTTTACTAGTTTCTTCAAGTAGCTCCGTCATAGACTCGTGCATGGTTTTGTAGTCATCTTTGCTGGTCTTCACCCTTTGCTCAAGAGCAGCCTTCTCCTTTTCAAGTTCTGCATTTGTTGTTTCTAGCTGCGATCTGCTAGCTGCAAGCTCTTGGGTAGCCTTTGCTGATTCTTGATGGACTGATGCAAGAGCGGCTTCGTGTTGCTTCTTGAGATCTTGCAATTCTTGACGTAAGGCATCGAGTTCCGAAGTATCTGGCTTTATATTTCTTGCAGCCTCCAAATCAGCCTGAGCATTTGCCTTGGCAATCTTCTCAGCAGCCAAATCTTGCTTGAGTTCTTCCAACTCATCTTGTACTAAATGTAAAGATTGTTTGGATTTAGAAATCTCATCTTGCAACTCAGCCTCTAAAGCCTTTTGCTTCTCAAGATTTGATGAGGCGGAGGCATGTCTAGTTTCGTGCTCTGCTTTCAAAGCGGCGATAGCTTCATCATGAGTTGATTGAGCAGTCGCATATTGTGCCTTCAATGAGGAGACGTCTTCAGTGTGGCTCTGAATCAACTTCTCCATCTCCTCTTCGTGAGCTTGTTGAATACTCTTTTGGGCCTCAACATTTGATGACGCAATAGCAAGACTAGTTTCGTGCTCTGACTTTAGAGTGGCGATTGCTTCCTCATGGCTTGATTGTGCTGTAGCATGCTGGGCCTTCAATGCAGCGATATCTTCGGCATGGCTCTGAATCAATTTCTCCAATTCCTCTTGGTGAGCTTGTTCGGCGACCTTTTGACTTTCAATATCTGATGACGTGGTAGCAAGGTTAGCTTCATGTTCTGCTTTCAACGTAGCAATAGCTTCATCATGACTTGATTGTGCTGTAGCATGCTGGGCTTTCAATGCAGCGATATCTTCGGCATGGCTCTGAATCAATTTCTCCAATTCCTCTTGGTGAGCTTGTTCGGCGACCTTTTGACTTTCAATATCTGATGACGTGGTAGCAAGGTTAGCTTCGTGTTCTGCTTTCAACGCAGCAATAGCTTCATCGTGAGTTGACTGAGCTGCAGCGTGTTGAGCCTTTAATGTGGCGACATCTTCAGCATGGCTGAGGATCAATTTCTCCAATTCTTCCTCGTGAGCTTTTTGAGCAGCAGATGTTGCTTGGCCATGTATATCATCCAATGCCTTTGCATGAGTCTTCTCATACTCGGACTTTAACTCGACAATGGCAGCAGCGTGGCTATGCTCGAGCTGTTGTAACTCGGAAGAATGAGATGAATGACTAGCGGATATGGCCCGATCATGTGCTTCATCCAATGCCTTAGCATGATATGTCTTCAACTCTTCCAATGCACGTTGATGAGCCTTATCCTTGTTATCGAGTTCCACGATTGCTGCAGCGTGATTTTGTTTTGTTTTCTCGATTTCCTGCCCATGAGCCGCCAAAATCTCGGCATGGCTCTTGCTAAGTTCCTCGTGCTTGACTTTCAATGCATCAAATTCATCTCTGATACCAGAGTCTCCTGATAATGCATCAATTTCTTTTTGGTAATCGTTGGAAATGGTTTCCAATTCTTTCAAATGCTTCTCATTGAGTGTTGACGTTTCAAGTGAGTGTTTCTCCAAAAGTTCGGAAATTTCCTTGGTCTTCTGGTCTAACGACTGAACTGTTGCTGCAAGCTCCTCCTTGATCTTGCTGTGCAATTCGTCCTTGTCTTTTACATCCGAATCAAGTTGCTCCAATGCCTTTTGAAGTGCAGCAACCTCTTCCTTGGACTTTTCTAATTCTTCTTTGGCGGCTGTGAGCGCGGACTCAGATTCTGTGCCAGTAGATTGCAAACCATCAAATTTTGCGGTCAATTCAGCAACTTGCTCTTGAGCGGAAGCAAGCTCTTTTTCGGCAGCCTCAGCGTCTTCCTTGGCTTCCGAGATTTTCTTTGCTGATGCTGCCAACTCTATAGTGTCTTGTTCGAGAACTTGCCTGAGACTTGCCACCTCTCCTTCTAGATTAGATACCTTCTCGGCATGAGCAGATTGCAGAGACTTTTGAGCCTCGAGAACTTCGTCGAGTTGTTTTTGAACGGCAGCTAAGCTCTCTTCATGTTTTGAAGTCAACTCGGCAATTTGGGCTTCGTAGGTCGAGGAAGCATCGGTAGTTCCCTTCGCAAGCTCTTCCGAGTGGGATGACTTTAATGCTTCCAGAGCAACGGTATGCTCTTCTGCCAAAGTCTTCTTTAACTGTTCCAAAGCGCTGGCATGCTCGCCGGCTTGAGATTCCAGCTGCTTTTGAATGGCGGCTAGGTTCTCTTCGTGCTTGGTGGTTAATTCAGCAATTTGAGTTTCATAAGTGGACGAAGCATCGGTATTTCCCTTTGCAAGTTCATCAGAGTGGGCGGACTTCAATGCCTCCACAGCAGCATTGTGCTCCTCCGCTAAAGTCTTCTTTAACTCCTCCAGAGTCTCCGCATGCTCGATAACTTTAGATTCAAAATCAGACTCCATGGCCTTAATTCTCTCATCATGCTCGGCTTGCAAAGCCTTCAAAGATTCAGTCGCTGTCGTACATTCTGCGATAGCCTTCTCCAGTTGAACCTTCAAATCTGTAATTTCAGCCTCCTTCTCGGCAGCTGCAGCAATAGCGGCGGCATTGGCTTCCTTAGCAGCAGCTAATTCAGCATTAACGGCCTCTAATGCTTTGGCGTGCTCGGTATTATTGGCTTCCTTGGTGGCCATTAACTCTCCCTTAAGTGCCTCTACGGCAGCACTATGTTCGAAGGTTAACTTCTCCAAAGCTTCAGCATGCTCGCTGGCACCCCTAGAAAATGCATGTTCTTTTGCTTCCTCAATAGCAGCCAAAGAAGCTTCCTGAGCTGCCGCTTTGGCAGTCTCTGCCTCTACCAATTGAGCTTGCAAACTTTCCAGGATGGTTTTGTGATCGGCGTTGAGCTTCTCCACAAGCGCACTGTGTGTTGCGCGAATAGTTTCCTCGGCATCTGAAATTCGCTTAGACTCTTCCTCGGCTGTTTTGCCAAGCTCAACAAGTTTCTCTTGTGATGAGGTAATTTCTTTCTTCAATTCTGCAACCTTGGATTCGCTCTCCGCTAGTTTTGTCTTTAGCTCTTCCACCTCCTTTGTGGATGCGGCCGTGGTTGCAGATGAAGTGCCACTGACTGAGCGAGTAGATGACAAAGCTGATGGCTTTGGTGCTGTATGGGGCGGACCACCGCCCTGTAGAGCGTTAAGGCGTTTTCTTGCTTCAGAAACTGCGCCGCCACCGCTCAGAGCGCTAATCGAAGGCTTAGAAGAGTGTACTGGACGAGTGCTAGTAGTGCTAGTTATATGTTAATTTTGAATGCCTCAACGAACCTGAAATTAGACAATAATTGAACTCACCTAGATGGAACCGTTGGCTTGGTAGCAGTTGAAACGACAGGCTTCACAGCCTTTGGACTAGTTTGACCGGTTGCTGCTGCAACTGGCTTCCTCGCAGTAGTTGTAGTTGTAGTAGCATGCATCGAATTAGGTCTGGCCCGGGCTTCAGCTGCCGTCCCGGGAGCCTTCGAGGTATTGGTATGGCTTGGTGCAAGAGAAACCCGTCGCGCAGGGGCAGTGGAAGGCTTTTTCTCATCTGCATGAGACCCAGCCGCGGAAGGAGCTCTATGACTGGCGCTGGAAGATGTAGGTCCTGTTGCACTGCCTGTAGGCTTTCGCACAACAGACCCAGCTGCTGGGCGTGTTGGGGGTTTGCTCAAACCTCCAGTAGTTTTGGTTGCGGAGGAAGAAGTAGGCTTGATTGCAGAAGAAGTAGTAGGCCTGGTGGCGGATCCTGAAATTGGACGTCTTGGTGCCGCCGATGAGCCAGCTCTTTTGGGAACTACATTTTCCTTTTTCACACCACTTGTAGCTCCCGTTGCGGGTTTATCTGCATCGGCACTCTTGACAGATTCCTTCTCCGTTTCAGTATCTACTTCCGATGCTGCTCCGGCAGTTTCCTCTGTTACAGCATCTGCCGTGCCCTCGGCGGAAGCTTCAACGGGGGTAACAGGGGTATCCTCTAATGTTTCTGTGGATGTTTCCTCGCGTTTAGAAGTCTCTAGGGGAGTAACTGGGGTCCCAACTTCCGCCATGTTGACAATGATTGAGGAGGAAAGAGATTGTATAACGAAGGACTAATGTTTGAGACTATAGTTGAAAAAGTTTATATGTCAGCGATATTCATGCATGACTCAACAACGTCCATTTCCCCAGCCCACTCTTCCTAGCCTCGCATATGCATATGTACTGTACTCCCCAACAGCGCGACATGTAACAGACAATTGATCAATGGAAGGATCTGAATCTCACAGAGTAGCGCAAAACACTGAATTTGCCAAACAGATAGATACACCATAAATCTCAATGTGACCCGAGACTTACGACGTGTTTAATCTCAGTGCAATACAGAGCACACCGATGTTATAACGGCATCCTCCAATTGCGCAAACTCCAGTACTCTCAATGGATGAATACGCGACTTGGGCTTTGGGCTTTGTTTCGGGATTGGGCTGGGCTGGGCTGGCTATCAAGACAACTGACCTGAATCTCCGACTTTCCTCTTTCTTTCCCTGCTTCTCTGAAATATCAAATATCAAACAATTAACAGGTTGATTTATGAACTGCGTAAAAGAAATTGGGTATCAGAATATGATGTACAATGATAAAATAAAAACCGATCAATGCAAGTTGTTGAGTATTCGGGGAACAAGGAGGGAAATTGAAGGCATTGAGCTTGACAGCTTGTTGACTTCTAGAAGAGAAGCAGTCAGGCAGGCAGTTAAATTTTAGAGGAGACTTGCCCCTGCGGCCGATTGCATGGACCCACCATGTTTTCCTGTAGGTAAAGCCCCATCTAATGAAATTAAACCGTATTGGACAGACAACACCTATTGGAGATATAAAGTTAAAAAAATCACTTAAGATCTATAAAGAGAGATTATAGATATCCATATATATACATGTAATTATCGAACAATTTGGAAAAGAAATGAGAGTACAATAAACTTGGTGATGAATACAAGAAAACCAACCGTATGACAACAACCATATGAGAGGAACAACCAACCTGGTGAAAGCTTCCTATCATTTTTATGTCACCACCAAAGCAAGCATTCATACCATACCTACCTAGGTATGCATCAATAGGGGCTCTCTATTATCAGTTACTTTCCAAGCTTCATATCAAAGCTTTTCTATCTTCACCGACATCAATTTGGAAGGTATATTGTAGGAAGCTCCGAACCCCTGAGGGGCCAAGCAAAATAATATTTTTTATTTACAGATATGTTCCCATGTTCCCATATGTTGTTGCAAGTTACCAGGGGATTGCTTCGAATATCAAGGTCACACCAGCTTTTCGAACCTAAAAAATAATATATGCCAGTATGTATCCCCCCCCTTTCTTTACTCCATTGTTTCTCTGTTCTCCAGCAAGTAAGTAATTGATTCCGCTCTAGCAAATGCAAAGCCCCTCGAAAATAGTTACTGTTTGATAAATAGCGATATTTGTTACCCATTCCATCCGTATTTCCATCCGTATTTTAGCTGACCACATGATAGTCGTAAAGTCGTAATTTCAGGGATGTTGTTGTCCCTCACATTAGAATTAATGATTTTGTCGTTAGAGATGACCGAAAAAGTCCATTTGCGTTGGGGTGAAGGTGTCGAAAAGTCATGCAAGTCACCCACTTCTACTTCATTTCCTCCGTGTAGGCTTCCTTGATTGATTCGAGGTCATTGTGTAATGTCGTAGAGGCACCAAAGATATTCGGTGCGACGAGTGCTTTATCTCGTGCCAATTGGGTGAACGCTCTTGCTCTTTGAATTCGTGGGATCCAGTGGTCAAGTTGGCGTAACCGTATAACGGTTTCTGCTAGTGCCCAACCTGTTCATGTTAGCATATATTGTGCGGAATTTAAATGTAAAACATACCGCCGAAGGGGAGAGCAATGTTACGGATCAAGGATCGCGGAAGACCATAACCTCCACAGAAAAAAGCGACTGCTGGACACGATATTCGAAGAGCATTGTTAACAAATGGTTCACCCATACTCAATAAATCTGCGGCCTTGGCGGCTTTTCCGAGGCTCTCTCGAATACCTGCTGCTGTAAAGCTAGCTTTTTCAAGACTTTCCGAATGATCCTGGATCAAGGTGGTCATGTTTACGACGACATCGCTAAGTGCTTCGAACCTCTGCCAACGTCAGTTCTATCTTGTGTATCTTGTGACGAAAGCCGTTACCTGATCCAAAGTATCTTGTCGATCACTCATAGAAATAATCACGGGAATCAAGAGATCCTGCATACGATTAGTCATGTTACCTAAAACATTCAAGTGTAACTTACAATTGCATAAGTCAATCTCTCGAACGATGATTCAGCATTTTCTGCCAGTGCATTGATGTTTTCCAATCTTGACTTCGCAGTCCCAGATGTGGCTACAAGAGCTTGTTCTTGCGCAGCAGCCATCTCTGCATTGCTCTGAAGAACAGTATCGACAACATTTTTCATTACTCGTTGAATATCGCCAGTACTACCAAGTATTGATCGAAGAGCGCTCGCAACGTCCTAAGCATATATGTCAATATCGGAGTACCGCTATGGCCGGGCAATACCTTACCAATGCCTCGGATGAAACGACCTCGAATGCACCTTCAACCTTGGTCTTGAGTGCCTCGGCCTGTGCCATAACCCCTTCAAAATAAGAATCCGCTGCCTTTGCATGATCTGCCATATTATACTTGAGATCATGGAGATCACTCTCAAGGTCGGCTGCAAACTGACTCATTATTTCCACAAGCTTTTTCTGTAGAAGAATAGATTCATCTGGAAATAATTAGGCATGTACTTAAAAATTGACTTTCCACATACCTTTATCGATGTCCGAGCGAGCAACTTGACAGATCAAAAGACAATTATCCCGATAACTGGTCCAACTCAACCAATGGGAAGGATCTTGACCCAATCCCTTTAAGCAAGCTCCAACCTCATCCTGTGATACTTGCAACTTTCCCTCTGCTTCTTGGGAAGCGCGAAGCAAAGCTGGAAGCCGGAAAGACTCACAAGCGTCAGGGACAGTCATACTACTTCGTTCCATATCGCAAATTGCCAAACTTGCAGCGAGACTTTCCACATAGTGTCTCTGTATACGTCCACTGTAAAGGTCATACTCTTTTTGATTGATATCTTCCAGACCTTGGCAATTGCTCATCAGAAGCTGTGCAGCGACTCGATGGCAAATTGGCTCTTCCTCTAGCCTCTTGAACTGAAGCATTGCGCTCGAGTATAATTCATTGGCTCTAGATCGAGTATTCGCTAGCTCTTCTCTACTGTTCTGGTGTTGGTTTCTGTCAATTTGTCGCTGGCCAGGAGTGGAGTCGTCGACAACCTTTGACTTCCATCCAAAAGCAGATACTGATACTAACCATGTTCCCAGGATAAGGAGTCTGAGGAGTAACATTGTGTAAATTTGATCGTGCTGTGAAGCTATTCAAGTTTTTTGGGGTGTGGAGATCGGAGAACGATAGATCGGAGAACTTTCTGATAGTTGGCGCGTCGTAATTCTATGGAACTGGAGATAAATTCAATATGAGATAGATAATAGAGATAGAATAGGTCGAAGTCTTCAAGAAAGAAAAAAAGTAGATAGAGTTGAAAAGGATTGATATTGCTGAAAAATTGAAGATGGGAGGGTTGAGGAAGAGAAAACAAGGACAGAAGAGATCGAGAAAACTGAACTAGACGACGCTATCGTCTTCGTCGCCGCAGATACAGATCATGAACAGATCTAGAAGAAGTGAATTATACGAAATGGAAAAGAGGGTGAATCTGGAATGGGGTCGTTGATCCTTCCTAAAGTGATATGTATTTGAGATGTATCTGAAGACGTTGGACAACCTGGGTACCTTTTCACCTTTTCACCTTTAAACTTTTCAGGAAATAATTTGTGCACGACACATAATTTTGGCAAAGAGAATATCCATATTATTGAGTTAAAATTGTAACTATTGACAATTTTCTCTCATCAAATATTTACGCGTTTGTACTCGAAGTCGGAAACTCGAATCTCGACTTGGAATTCACGAAAGCACGTGCACCATCCAATCCACGCTAACCACATTTAACTCAACCTCAAATTCTATCGACAGCGACCCCGGCATCAAAACCGCAGCAATCTACCAACCATGTTATCCACCGCGCGATCCAAAGGTTTAAGCCAGGTCCTTACCTCGACTCCCTCCGTCTCAATCCCCTCATTTCTTCTTCCCGCCTTCCCAGTTGCCTCACGATCCTTTTCCGCGTCAACATGTCGAAACTCTCACATTGGAAGTGCAGCATTATCGATACCCCCAGAAGTAAATTTCACAGTTATACCCCCACCGCCGCAGGCGAAAGGCTCTGCGGTTGCGGGGAGGCCGGTAGTTGAGATTGAGGGGCCATTGGGGAAACTGTCTATGTCAATCGAACCATTTATCAAAATCGAGCATGATAAGAATACACGGAAAGCAATTGTCAGCGTGGAGGATAGAGAAAAGAAGAACCAAAGAGCAATGTGGGGTATGCATTTACTTCCTCTGCCCTCTCTGGTTGCCCTCACAGGCTTCTAACAAATCCCCCATAGGAACCACTCGCGCCTACCTCCATAACCACATTCTCGGCGTCTCCGAAGGTCACACTGCCATTCTCCGTCTTGTCGGGGTCGGATATCGTGCTACTATTGAGCCCGCCTCCAACGTAACAACCAAAACCCCCGAATTCGAAGGTCAGCAATTTGTTGTTCTAAAAGTAGGATACTCTCATCCTATCGAATTGCCTGTTCCAAGATTCGTGAAAGCGAGCACACCACAACCTACACGTATATTGTTAGAGGGACCAGAAAAGGAAGTTGTGCTACTTTTCGCGGCGCAGATTAGAAAGTGGAGAGTACCGGAACCATATAAGGGGAAGGGAATCTTTGTTAATGGGGAGGAGATTAAGTTGAAGAATAAGAAGATTAAGTAGGGGTTGAATATCAAGATGACATGCATAGAGATAATGCCACTTCTAGATTTTGTAGACATATCTATGGCTTTCATGTACAGGTGGATGGAAGTATCATGGCTTTTATTTGTGACGAATATATGTATGCAATTCATTTCTTGGCCCCCAAAACTTCTTTAACCACGTCCAAAACGTGGCCATGAATAGCTGCGGGAGCTGCAACGACGCCCTTGTTTTCAGCCAATGTTCTTCCCTTGCTGAAGTCCAATCTTCGTCCAACAGAATCAGTAACTTGTCCACCTGCCTCTCTCACAATAAGATCTCCAGCAGCGTGATCCCAGATCTTCTCTTGGTAAGTCGCGCTAACGGGAAGCCTGAGATAGATATCTCCAGCACCTCGAGCAATGGATCCATATTTCGCTTGAGAATCCATTCGGACACTAGCCTTGGTGACACCCAATTTGGTAGCAATAGCATGTTGATCGCCATGAGAAGAGTGACCGGCCTCAACGCTCTCACAGAATGTAGCTTGAGCTAGATCTGTAACTGGCTTCATCTGAATAGATTGACCCTTTTCTAATGCCCCACTACCCAATGGCCGACTTGTTGCACCTTGTCCCAATACAGCCGAAAACAGAACACCCTTTCCTTCATCATCCGATGCATCCTTACCAGCATCAGCTGATAATGGCGTAGAGTCGTCAACTGGAAGGTTAGGGCATCCAAGAACACCCACTTTGACATCTCCATCAACCATCAATGCCAAACAAACAGCATATTGACCACCCCTCAAGAATCCCTTGGTTCCATCAATTGGATCCAAAGCCCAAATTCTTCCTTTGGCTCCACCAGCACTGTTTCCCGCATCGATAGCATCAAGCATAGCATCCACGCTTTCTATTGGACCACCCAAAACCTTCTCTGCCTCTGGATCCGAAAGTTTAGAGGCTTCAACCAATTCCCAAATTTGATCTCTCAATTTGGAATTTTCTCTTAAATCGCTAGCTTCCTCTTCTCCTACAACCTCGTCATCGGGGAAATTCTTCTTGATAGCTTGTATGATCAAAGCTTGAGCACCAAAATCTCCAATTGTAACAGGTGATTTGTCGTCTTTGGATAATGTTCCTTTGGATTTTTCATGGAAGACTTTTTTGGTCAAAATAGCTGCTCTTTGGACGGCTAATTGAGCCACTTCCAATTCTTTGCTGTAGTTAGACATTTTGGAGATCAAAGGTGGAAAGGTTGGCTTGGTATTGGTATGGGAGAAATGATGAGATATGAGAGTAAGGCGGGGCCAAAATGTGTTTGTAATAAAAGCCAGTATTACAATCGAGAAAGATATAAATAAAATTCCGTTTGGTGAAAAGTAGCTGAAAGGAATTTTATTCTTGTCTGAAGCTTTTGACATGAATTAATTTTGTATGCAAAAGGGAAATCTGGAGAGCATCGAGGGAGGGGTATTTGATGTCTTTGTTTGTTGTCGTCCCAATTTTTTTGGTGGGGTTTCGAAGTACGCAAGCAAGCCAAGCAAGCGGCAAGCAAGCACGCAAGGAGGGAGTGAAAGTACGGTACTACGGAGTACAGTCTCCGTACAGTCAGTCTACAGTCTACCTAACCTCTCCGTACCTAAGGTTGGTACCACCTACTAGGTCGGTATGAAGCTACTGCGGGTGACACTGTGAAAGCAAGGCGGCAAGGCGGCAAGGCTGGCACAGACATGGATTGGATCTTTGGACCCGACAGGCTGATTCAAAGTGACAGGGGCAGTCTTCATCTCTCGCGCAGCAACCAAATAACCGCCCGTAAACGTAAATAAAAGAGAACCTTCAAATTATCTACTAAGTACCTACCTACCTAAGTATATTGTATATCCTCATCAAAGGAAAGGTGAATTCACCACGGCTCTACGAGAGTGTCACTTAGTGTCACAAATCTCAGCCGCAAAAATGAATACAACGAAAAGAAAATTCAACGCCCTTCTTAACGGCTTGGGAAACAAAAAGTCCGATTCCTCCTTATCAGCACCCGAAGTAAATAAAACCCCGGAGAAACCTCAAAACGATATAGATCCTAATATGAAGAAGCCACGGATCTCATATTCATCCTCGACTGCGGATCGACTGTCTTCATTAACGCGCGCATCGGCGGCAGCTCCATCTGAACTTAACAATGCTCGCCAGAAATTGGTACCTGTTTATAAACTCTCTGCGACTCCAGTTTCAACTACAGAACCTCCTAAATGGGCACCATATGATCGCACCGAGTTTCTCAAAAGATTAAAGTCTTTTTCGAACCTTACAGATTGGACGCCAAAGCCAGCCAGAGTTAATGAAGTGGAATGGGCAAAGAGGGGATGGGTGTGCCAGAAGAAGGAAAGGGTTAGATGTTGTTTCTGTAATGTGGAGATTCTGGTCAAATTGAATAAGAAGGAAGAGGATGGGAAAGAGAAGGAAGTTTATATTGCAGAAAATATTGGTAGGGTTTTTGATCTCACGTCTGCCTGGTGTAGTGCTAACTAATTCAGTAGAAAATGCGTTGGTTAGTAAATATGTTGAACTCATTATCACTTCGCATGATGAGAGTTGTCCATGGAGACAGAAGGGATGCGATGGTATGTCACCTGCTTTATCTTCGTGCGCTCAGTTCTAACTATGTCCTAGACCTTATATTCAAGCTACCCCTCAATAGACCTGCAGTTACCATACAAACTCTTCGCGAACATTATGATGAACTTCAGCAAAGAGCCGACCACCTCCCATATCTGTCTAACATGGCTCCTCCAGAAGGCCTCAATATCGATCTCATAACAACCTATCTTCCTCAAGATTTCCTCAAATCCTCCCCAGAAACGGGTCAAACAAGTTCTTCCAGTGAAATTAATAAAGTTGCATTGATGATGTCTCTTTGTGGGTGGCAAGGTCACCAACACGATCGTCTCGGGCATCAACTCGAGTCCATCTCTTGCCAAACATGTTACCGAATTCTTGGTCTCTGGATGTTTAAAAGCAGATCTATGTCTGCCACAGGGGAAGAAACTGAATCAGCTATCGTTCCCGGTCTCGACCCTGTCGCCCAACATCGCGAATATTGTCCTTGGCGCAACCCCGCGTCACAAAATGGATTTGCTGCAACGCAAAATACGAAACTAAGAGCGCTTTCAGGATGGGAAGTTGTGTTGAGAGTATTGAAGAGTGAGCACGGTTTGAGGGTTGGGAGGGAAAAGACTGAAAAGGGCTCGAGAAAAAGTTATGTTTCACCTACAATTAATGAGGGTGGTGGTGGGGATGGTGATGATTTAGCACCGGATTTCGCAGATGAGGAGGATGCGAAGAGTATTAGAGACGCGAAAGATAAGGATTTGATGACGAGATTAAGGAAGGTCAAAACATTCATTGCATTGAAAAGGCGTCCGAGTGGGGAGGTGAAGAATAAGAGGTTTAGTGCTGCCTGATCGCAGATGGAGAAGGGGTTTGGATGCAGGCAGGAAGTGGAGAAGTAAAGTTACGATATATGATCACGAGCAAGGGAGCTCATGGGTATTGCTTTCGTTGCGTTGGCGTTGCAGTGGAGTTCATTTCCTCCATTCTTGCGTCCGACTCAAGCTTACGGGAGGAGCTGATATGGATGTGAATGCTCGCAGCTTATTATTCGTTAATAAACGTGGCAATCATTCTATCCGGTTAAGTGGACTGGCAAGGCAGGCGTGTTTTTTCTTTTCTTCATGGAAGTGGAAATGGTTTAGCTTAATGAGATGTTTTCCTTTGATGAGATACGATACCCAGTACGTATCTATGTACAGTACTCGTAGGTACTTAATATAAATAATACTTGCAAAATCAAAATATGGATTTTTGGTTGCTTGTCGCGTGGTGGTGTGGCCCGAACCTTGTACTGGCTACCTTGGGTATTATATTTTTTTGATATGGGCAGCTTTCTTTCTTTCTTTCTTTCTTTCTTTTCCTTCCTAACTCATCGAATAGCTTCGCTTCACAGGTAACCTACCCACCACACTCATCCCTTGCTCCCGGTGACTCCCGGTGACTACCTCCTCCCTCCTCCCCGGTTTGACGTTACATAACTTGAATATAAATACTCTAGAATAAATATAGTTCCCATAATGAATCAGCATGTGATGTTTTGTTTCTCTTCTTGGAGTAGATCTGATGATGCAGGTTGGAGGTTGGAGGTTGGTGCTCGAAGTCGATATTGATATTGATATTACTGCGCGTGGTTAGAACCGTCAATATTAATATTATTCAGGCTAGGTTGGATAGTTGGATAGTTGAGATTGTGAGATTGTGAGGTTGGGGGAGTTGGAAGTGGGTTGATTGTTTGGGGGGGGGGGGTTTGTGTGGGGGGGTTGGTGTGTGGGCTTGCTTGGTTGGTGTGTGGGTTGGGAGGAGTGTTTGACTAGGTAGGTAGGGTTGAATGTTTAGCTACCTACCTAGCTTGGGATGGTTGGGATGGTTGTTGAGCGTGGGATGAGTGGACAACTGGAGTTGAATGTCTAGGTTGAATGACTAGGTCGAATTGAATATCTAGGCTGATGGATATGTATGCTTACAAGCTGATTTGAATATACAAGTCGAGGGCTAAATGAATATATATACAACTAGACCTCAATATTAAACTCCATCAGAGTGCTTTGTCATTATTTAAATAGTGCTACACGGATGTAGCTAGGTACTTAGGTAGGTATTATTGTATGAAGAACAAGTCCCGGTGAGCTGTTGGAATCTTGGATGAGATATGACTGGATGTTCTCGAGTTTGGATGAGAGGGAGTGAGATGTTATTGTATCTCAAGGATATATAGACTCTAGAGTATCGGCGAGCTATAAATTTTGCTTGAAATTATAAAATTATAAGTAGAGAATGGAATTTAAAAAGAAAAGCATTTGCTTATTTTGTATTCTTCTGGTGAATACTAATTATTGTATCAATCTTCTGGGTTGAAAATTAAATCTAGAAGATGAGTTAAGAAAAAGCTTCGGCTGATAGGTTAGAAATGCCAGTGATGATGAGATGCAAATGATCAGACTACGAGCTATCTGGTAGCTAGTAGCTAACAGATATTATAAATGATGTAAAGTATAGATCGATCACTTTGTATACAGTATAGTATCTTCAAGCAAAATCACAACATTTGATATCTTGTAATCATGAGTACAAATATTATGAGAAGAGTAAAGCGTAACGCGTTACGCGTTACGCCCCTGATTGTTACACCGAATAGAAGAGGAGTAGCCTGCATCTTCGATTTGCGCCCCTTTAAATACCAAAGAATAGTCTCCGGTGAAAGCTGTTCTGTTTCATATTTTCTGCTCGACTAGAACCTGATATACAATATATTCTCGCCCTAAGTAACTCAATTCCTGACAAGGGCTAACCATCGCCCCTTTCAAAAATCCAGCTTTCTTTCTCATATATCGAACTCGCTCTACAACCTGAACCTCAGCTGTCTCGTTACCAGGATGAGAAGCTGGATTTGAACCTGCTGCACGAGTGGAGCTAGGTGTAAATGGAAGGGGACTAGTTCCGTAAGTCGAAGGCTGTACTTGAGATATTCGAGAATGGAGAATGAATCGGTGGAGACGTTGAAACAGATAATTAGTATACAAGTATTCATTAAGCAATTATATCGAAATAGATAGTGAAACATCTACTTCTGTAATTTCGAAACAACCCCACCCCGTAGCGACAAAACTTCTTTAGAAATAAACGTGCTGTGTATTTGAGTAAAAATTGGCTGAATACTATGCTTGCTGCTTTAAATATATTTGGATTCAGTACATGTAGAAGGGCTAATTGGGTAGCTGGGTGGCTGCAGAAAGGGGGGTAATAGTAGCCGATATAAGAAACCACAAATTTAGCATCATTTCAAAATTTCAAAATTTCGAAAAACATCAAAAAAAAACTTTTTTGGACATAGAGAAAGAGGCTAGATCCTTCCAATTCCATACTCAATACAGAAAGGGACATAAAATATATTCCGTACACACTCAGGTTTTGAGCTGAATCGTCGATGAAGAGTATTTTCAAGCGTGTTTGCCAGTGATAAGTGTAAAGGAATACGAAACACGATATGCATTGAAACCTGCATAAACGTCCAGGCAAAAACTAAATCATCCTTGAGTTTCGGAGACTTGCATATGGAGATATTGTTGCGAGGAAAATATCACAGAAGATAATCGGTCGCTATCATTTTTGGTTAATGCTTGCTAAGATCTGATGATTCTGGGATACAACTTACCACCATTTCGCATCCCAATCTGGATGAAATAACGGGATATTTACTCGTATTCTTACTTGAGTTGGCTCAAGAAGGGTTCGCTGCATCACTCGATTAGACTGCCTAGGTATTCAGAATATTCCACTCGATCTCTCTTACTAGTAGGCCTAAAAATTGATGAATCGGTTGATTAGTTATAAGGTTAACGGCAAAGCAAGTAGTTTCTTGATATCTAATTGTTATGAGAATCGTGATACGATTCTATTAGTGTGCTTCAAGAAAAATGATGGACGGGATCAACTAAAAACAATGACAGATCCATTAGGCCGTGAGAACAGAGAGCCCAGAATCTCAAGTTAAGTAACGTACTCTCCGGGGAACAGAATAAAATACCCACGAATAGTAGACTACCCCATTGCAGGATGATCGAGAGGCAGAGAGTGTTCAAAGGTTAAGAGCCGGAACCTTGGACTGTTTTTCGGTCCGAAGAACAATAATATCCGTGAAAAGATGAGCATGTTGTTCCGAGACTAAACTAGTGTCCTGTAGAGGAAATGTACATCTACAGAAGAATAGCATCTCTCAACTTACGTGTTTGTTAGCTCGAGCCTTTTAGTTTAGCCCTATCCTTGCTCGGGGATTGATATCTTGACCACGCAGTCAGTGTATGAATGTCACTGTCCGGAATTCATCTTTTCAGAAGATGATGACTTTATGTCGCGAACGAAGCGAGGGGGCTAGGCTGGGAGATTCCCTACTGGTCGGCACATGGTTGGTGAGACGAGTCATGAGGAGGGGGGTAAGGCGCGGATGGATACATAAATTAGTATAGTGCATATCAGGTGCATGCCGAGTAGAGAGTCAACGGCTCACATTAGATTATATGCCCTAGTCTGTGTGCTAATACACCACAGAATGCTAGGCCGCAAATTTCACCATATTGAGTTCAAACAGATCGAGATTCAGATACCGTTGAATATGGGATGCTAGAAGCTAGCACAATTCAAGGAAATCTCGATAATGAGTGGCATCGCTGGTATTAGTTGAGAAAACTCAACCTATGGAACGGAAAAAATGTGCTATTCCTAGACTGTAACACAGCTTCGAGGTAAAACCTTCAGTTTCCAGATGAACATACACCACACAAAGTTTTCCAAGAGGGCCAACCTAGCATCTCTTCTGAGTTAGAGAAGCATCCATGAAATCCCGTCAACCGCCTATTGTGGTTGACCACGCATGTCTAATCTAAACGTTAAATCAATCAGCGAAATCCTAAAGATCTACTAGGTCATATCAAGCCCTTAATTTTCAGGCGCTATCTTGGCCATACATAATGGGTGATGAGTGCATTGAAATCTACCAAGTACCAATCGATAAGTTCAAGCAACCGCAACCGATTCAACGCCTTACCTCTCCCCAAACACTTTACATTTTCTAGCCAGCCACCAGTATTTTTCAACAAGAAATGTATCATTGTGAAATAAAATTATGTGAGCTGCTGAGAAAACAAGATTCCATTGTGAAAATAGGGGTATCAACAGTTTTGCGTTTGACTTCCATCACTTCTGAGTTCCAAGGTCCTGCAATCCTAGCCCACAACAACAGCACTAGGTTTGTACTCATAAGCTCTATGTTACGGGGTTATATCAGGTGGCCTTCCTGTAGATAGTTGATGCCTGAGACATCAACCTTAGAATAGCTTCGCTTAGGATCGCTTTTGTAGCTTATAAGGCTCTTCGCCCTTAGAATCCTCTTCTGAAGATCAGTATTAGAATTTTAGTCAATATGAAAGATTAGTTCACACTTCCATTTCATCACCGTGGCACTCTATCGTAGATACCAGGGGTTATTCATACCCGTGAATTCCCGCGGATGGATACTGGATCGATGAAATCCAGCCAGGTGGCTACCCTGGTGCCAAACTTGACAGTAGGTATTATCAACAGCGTATCGCTGCGCTGAAAACGGACTAAACGTACAAAGTAAGTTAATGCACGTGATGAAACCCCTGCCTTGGTTCATCTCTTCACTTTATCAATTGGTAAAGCCTCAAAATATTTCCAGTTGTAAAGCATTTAAATGGTTTGAGTTTGTCGCGGTACCTACTAGTGAATCGTACATGGCCGCATGTCAGATTCACTAGGGCGCCCGCGCAGCGGGCATGTAAGCCCTACGTAGATCAACCTCTAATCCATATACAATCCATACCATACTTTATTTACTGTATTGATCAATACAATACCACCGAGGTGATTCCAACAGAGTTATATTGAAGGAAGAGAGTGGAATAAGACCGTGGCATTCGCGAAGAGGCAGACCAAAACTGCTATGATAATCCCTGGTGAAGGTAGGTGGATTCATTGGAAACCTACATAAACGTCTCGGCAGGCTTAAGTGTCATATCGCCATTAGATCATCATTAACCGTACATCAAATATCGACACCGTGTATCCTCATAACCATGATGTAAAGGAATCATTTCCCACCCCTTCCCCTGCCCCTGCCCCTTCCACCACCTCTGCCTCGCCTTCCACCTCTCTTGTTGCCTCGTGAATTGCCCTCGTCGAACCTCTCGTACAATTTTTCTTCTCCAAACGCACAATCTCCCATCCTCAGATAGCTGATGATCCCCTGGTCATTGACCGCTAGGATAACATTCCTATATCCATGTCTGATCCTGTGATACATTTTATTCGGACCCTCCATGTTCTTTCCCGGTGGGTCCCATGGCGAGCTATCGAATAATGATACTACCTCTGGTAACGTAGGCACAAAGGTCTCTCTCGCATCCACAACAGCTAAACGGAAGTCGGGAGAGCCTGGGTTGGTTTTCGCGAATGTAGGAATGCTACTGGGCTTCCAGATATGAAAACAAACGCGGAATGGGTGAGATGGAGGTTCAGATGACTCATTGGGTACTGGCGATGGTTTGTAGCGGGGTACTATGGCCATTTGGCGGTAAATAGAATCGTAAGACCTGTATAAACCTGGTTTTACTAATGGGCCATATGGAGAATGTGTGATGTCTTTTGCGAAAAGGTCGAAAAGCCAAGTGAACATGCCCTTTGACTCTCCTGGTATAGGTCCATGCTCAAAAGGCTTGGTGGGAACATTTGGATCCCAATCTGGACCTCTCATAACGACATATCCATTTCTTTTCAGATTGGCATAGACGTTATATCTTTCCAAACTAATCTTTCCCCTCTCACCATCCAGACCAACAAGCATAGCATACGCAGCCTGTAAGCTCATTGGCGCACCATCATCCTCATCTCTTGCATCTCCCTTCTTCTCATTTTCCCCATCCTCAACTCCATTGTACGAAGATTTATTTGGCCACCATAAATCCAAGTTCCCTCTCTCGACCAAATATAACGCCTCCTCAGGTAACAACCACAAACTACTCTTGTGTTTTCCCTCATTGGCCCTCCCAATTGTTCTGAAATGTGGTCCTCGTGGTCCTTCCACTACAACAACATGATCTGCATGTAATCCCTTCCTCCATTCCTCTCCTACTAACTCATCTCTCTCTAACCCCTCCCCCACACCCTCCCCGTAGTAAAAGGCCCTTACATGCGCCTTTGGCAGATGAAATCTTGTATAATCTAGCGCATCATGCATTGCCTGCCTAGATGCAGCCAATATCCCATCTTGTTGTTTTGTACCGTGGGGTTCGAAATCTTTCTCTCCGCGTTTGGGAAGTGAGCCAGTCTTTGAACTGAGGGATGCGAGGAGGCGGAAATCTTGAGTCTCGTCGCCCTCTTCATTATCTTCGTTTGGTTGGTTGTGAAGGGAATTTATGGGCGCATCTTCATCCATATCTGCCATTGTCTAGGTTCGGTTCGTGATTGCTGTGGTTTGCGATTAGAGGTGCCAGTAGGATGCACTTGCCTTGGGTAAATTTTATTTTCAGCCTTGTAGAAAGGCTTAGTGAATTCCGACATATAGCCGAGTCGCGACCGGTCCATGCACAAAATTTAGTGGCCCACAAACTAGCTTGATGAGTTCCGATATATACCCGCGACCGGAAAAATCTGATGACCCACAAACTTTGAAAATCGATTAGAAATTTCAATGTCATAAGATCTTCTCACGGATTAGCAATGCGCGAGATATGTATATTCCATCAACGTCACCATCTTCAACAAACAAGCTTGGGGATCTGGCCGAGTGGTTAAGGCGTTGTGTTTAGGTTCTTCGTAAGAAGATGTAAATCCGTTCCGCAATGGGCAACCGCGTGGGTTCGAATCCCACGGTCCTCACAATCTTTTTGCATTTTGAATCATTCAAATCCATTCAGAAATGGTTGAGATATGTTCAATTGGAGTTTTTGATGGTTGTGTTGTCCCAGGCGTTGGTGGGGGTGGATGCACGTGAAGCGAACCGAAAAGGGCTGCCGCTTTTAGGTTTCTGAACCACGTGAGAAGTCTACACATCCCTTTTACATGAATCTTTGCGTTCTTGAACAAGATTGTGAAGGACCGTGGGATTCGAACCCAATCGCAGTTGCCCATTGCGGAACGGATTTACATCTTCTTACGAAGAACCTAAACACAACGCCCTAAAGGCTACGCCTTCAGGGCATGGGGGCAATTGGATGGCACGACAGCGTCAAATTTCCACCTAGATTCAAAGAACCTACCGGACTCTCTGTCGGCACGAGTACGAATCATAGTCGGATTGATTGTCTGTCTAAAACGGCTGGCGCAGTAGCACAGTGCTGGGCAAGGTGAAAAGGCCTCAAGCGACGTGGTCAACCTTCTTAGCATCTTGAATCAATGTGGAAGATACCGACATAGCGTGTAGCCAGCTTGCTATTCCATTTTTTACATTGCAGATAATGATAAAGTACTTAGTGGTTCAGGTACTCGAATATCGCATTGGATTCTAGCGACAGTTTCATTTGCTTTGACCCGATTCGGGATAGACGAAGTAATGGCTCAAGTATTCGATTTCACTGATAAATCCCAGCCCCGATTAGATTGGAAATAGATGAAGCAGTAGCTTAAATGTTCCGCCTGATCTCATTCCCATTCAAGCTCAACTATAGTTGGTTTGGCTAGAGTGGGATAGACAAAATGGTAGTTCAAATACCTGATCTATCTAAACTCATTTCAAGCCAGCTCCAGCTAGACTGGGATTAGACGGAGCAATGGCTGAATTAATTGAACTGATCTCATTCGTTCGTTTGCCCAGAGGGGGTTAGACGAAGAAGCAGTGGCTCAAGTACTTGATCTCATTGTTGGGATACAGGTGAAGTGAAGTGGCACGTGACCGAGCGCTAGGCGCGGTGCGTACCAATAGCTCCCTCCAATTCCAACCTTACTTCATCATCAATGATACTATACACAATACAGACCACTATTCTTGATCAATGACTTTATCACCATTGAGCTGACATCAACACTCATCTCATTGGAATTCCGCTCTGCACAAACTAGACGAAGCAGTGGCTCAAGTAATTAATTACATGAGCAGGAATAGATCAGTGTATCCGATCGTCCGGAGATCAGACCTAAACTTTCACTATTTGAAAAGCTTTCTATTGGTATGAACTTATTACTATTGAAATTTTAAGCACTTAATTTTGTCTATATTAATCAATGGTCTCTACTAAGATATGAAGAGGTTGTTGGTCCTTATATAAGATCCCCGAGGTGCTAGCGCTCTCGCTCCTAGTAGCTAGTACGGCTCCCTACGATTACATGATTGGACTTTTTCTTTCAATACTTGTAACATTTATAAACCGTTTAAGGATAATCTAAACATTTGAATGATCTGATTGCTTCAACTGATATGATTGCTTCAATCGATTTTAAGAATCAACAAAAGCCTCTTATTCTTGAACACACTAGAACAGACGAAGCAGCGGCTCAGTACTTGACCTAGTTAATCTCATTGAATCTTAGCTACAGTTACTGCACTATCTTCCATCAATTTCCTTACAGTATTCAGTATTCAGTATTCACACCCCATTTGTTGATATAAAGTAGTTCTACATACACTAGCTTAGCTCGATACACAATAATATAATCATTAATACCATTTATCACCCCTACACCCATATACACCACCCTCCTTCCCCCTCTCATTCTCTTCTCCGACAAGAAAGAAACCCCCACCACCAAACCTCTAAACCCACGCTCGCGTGAGATGAAGTAAATACCTATTGAAACTACCTACGCAACCGAGTCGCTTCTACAGCCGTGTGGTGAACATGGTGTGAAGGGAGAAGAAACGAAGGGAGGATGTAAAGTTTATTTTTCCGAACCGAATCGCGTGTTTTGATGATGGGTTCGGATGGTAGGTAATTACTTGTAGTTTTAAGGGGGAGAGGGTGGGGTGGGGTGGAAAACTACCTAGGAAGGAGGGCGATGATGGATGGTAGGGCTGCCTCCCCCCTCTCTCTCCTCCTCTCGTCCTTGAGATCGAATCCGTAACATGGATACCTAGGTAGTTAAAATATTCCATATCTCACACCCACATATTTTTTAAGTCTTTGGAACGCGTGGGTTTATGTCATTCCCTTCCTTTTGGATAATCCCACCACGACCCACCGCCATCACATCATTCAATGTTGTCCCTTCTTCCTCCACCCCCGCATTGCTTTTTCTCTGTATACTGATGTTTCTTGCCACCAAAAAGTGGGCAGTTAATGAACATTGTATGGAAAAGGAAAAAAAAACATTAGACAAGGTAGGATGTGAACCTACGACCTTCCAGCCACTGGATCAATTGCCCTCTAGAACCCAAAAGGGAGTAAGTGACCCCTCGACTGTTCGAACTATCTGAGACTGATTAGATCCCCGCCGCCATTCCAAGGTCTTCAGGGTTACTGAGCTCCTCGCCCCTTTGTACTAATTGTTTTATATACGATCACTTCTAAAATAGTATACAACAACTCCTCTATAATATCGATATCGATATATAGCTAAGTTGTAGTGTATGCGATATCTACAACATTATCACATATCAAGTGATGACAATCAATTCATGATTATTTACAAGTTACTTTTGTTACCTTATTGCATGGAAGATGCGAAGAGGAAAGATCAGTTACATCACGAGCATGTAAGATGACCTCTATTCGTAGTCTTTCCACTCACAAGCAATCAAGCAAACAATAGAAATCATGCGCATTACTATTTGCAAATTGCTTAGGTATTAGGTATGATCATCGCTAAGAATCAATTACTCTTCGTACCTAGCTATTTGAATCACTGTAGCCATCGGATACTCAAGGAAGTAGGCAATAAGAATCAATTTAATCTATGACTATTCAAACTTCCCGTCGTCATCGGCTACCATCCACATGAGAAGGTGTTCGCTCTTGCTTGCTCTTGCTTGCAATATTATCTTTCGAATGTATCGAATTTCTTACTACCTACCTATAGTGATAGATAAGGTCGCTAAGCGGTTCATCCCTCAGTCACATTCAACGTTCCTTCTAGCCAGACCTTATTCTTGATCCAAAAGTGAGTGCACGGCATGAATTCATAAAATGCTTTCCAACATTCAAAGATGATAATTCATCCAAACAAATACCAATTGATTCTAGTGAAAATATAGATAGATATATGTAGAACAACTGGGGATAGTCTATATTAGATGGGGATTTGTTAAACTGTAATTATATGCAAGTTTATAAGCAGAGAGTGCTGAGGAAAGATTCCCGCAGGAACACTCCAGCTGTTTGTGAAAAAGATGTAAGTGCTCGAGAGAATATATTGTAGCATTTCTAGCATATGGTTTTCCCCCGCTGTATTATCTTGTTACCTGTTACGTTTTCTATAAGGAGGAGAGGGAGGGGGCCTACAACCTTATTATCGCCTACACTGCTGTCTAAATAAGAACTTCACTTTAAATCCTTGAAATACTATGAATGTTTTAAATGAATTCAATATCTCAAATCAATTCAATATATCAGATACATTCAATATTTCAGACAACTTCAATATTTGAAACAATTTCAATATTTCAGACAACTTCAATATTTCAGACAACTTCAATATTTCAGACAACTTCAATATTTTAAACGATTTCAATATTTTAGACGACTTTAATATTTTAGACAACTTCAATATTTCAGATGAATTCAACATTTCAAATGGATTCAATATACCAGATGAACTTAGTATGTATATTAAACGAACTCAATCTACAAAAAAGCATCGATGGTAGGAGATTTTGGCAATAAATTTTCTTTCTAGGTATGGTTTACTCTATCTAACTTTAAGACTCCTCCCATTCGATAGGTTGATTCCATATGTTCTCCACATCCTCCATCTCGATATCATAATCTATGGCGGCGGAGGTGGCAGACCTTCGCGCCTCAGCGCGTCTCCGTCTTCTATTCTAAGATAAAATGTTAGTATGGTACATTCAGAAGGAATAAGGAAAACATGAAAAATCAATCGAAACAGGATTAGGAAAGAACCCAGAGGGAATTGTAAACAACTTACCGGTCGTCTCATTGTCGCGTTCGATGGCAAATTCACAACAGCACCAGGTGCAACATTGATCTATAAAATGCATCATTAGTAAATGAACTATCCCAAAAGATAGTTGGAAGTCATGGGAAAAGTGAATAATCAAGTCAAGGGAGAGAGGAATAAACTTACAATTTGTTGCGATCCCCCTGTTTGGCGAAACATCTTCAGTATGGATGTATGCGTGGTGCATTGGCAGTGAAGAAGAAGAGAATGGAAATGGCCGCAGACTCAAATTGCTGGAACATATTCAAAAGATTGAGGAGAAGTTTTGTGTGATGTGCATGTGTATGTAGGCATGGGCAGCGATAAAGAAGAAGAGAAAGGAAATCGACAAATTAAGGGAAGGATGCTATTACTTATAGACTTCACTAGAACGCTAATTGGCACTAGGCAGCTCAAACTATTCTTGCTGTTTGCATTCATCAGCTGATCTAGGCACTACCAGATACTACGACTTCCAGGTTGGTATGATCTCGCCAAATCGAGAAGTCACATCTTGAGGTCCTTCTGAATGAACAACACTAACCTTCAAACCTTATCATTGCCGTAATATTCAACCTCATTGTCCCTATTCATTTGCTTACCTAGTATTTTAAGCCATATGAAAAGCTATTCATTCAATAGTACAGTAAATAATGCTTGAAAATTATAGTAAAGATGAAGTTGAAAATAATGGTGACGTCAACAGGCTATCTGTCACGTGGGGCATCACATGACCACAGGAAACACGGCACAGATACCGATTGCATCGGTTGCGATACGGGAAGCTAATAAAATTAAGATGCAGTTTTTGTGTGCCGCACCACGTGTCGGTCATGTGTCAGATCACGTGATCCGATCGCAGTAAAATGAAGGGGTCGTTTTTGCTCCTGCCCCGAAACCCTTCCACTTCGTTTCAGGCATACGAAGAGTAGAATAGCTATGTAAGACTTCACTTTAATCTGTATGTTTTGGGCGGAAGCGTTTCGTCCATCAGGCTATAGGAATTTGTATATAAACCCAGACCTTTTTTTTTCAAAAGGATAGATTGGAAATCCAGAGTTCTTAAAAACCCTAAAATATTATTAGCTGAATTGAATACCCTTCTAAGCCATTATACCCTTGTCACAGTATTATAGATCGAAATGCTATACACAAAAGGTGCCGTACTATACAAAAGACACAACGGGAAGAAAAGAGAGAGATAACACGACCAAAGCAACCAACGGAGAAGGAAAAGAAAGAAAATTTCCCATCAAAAGACAGAATGTCAAAACTTACTACAAAATGTTTAAAAATTTTGGAGCAATTTCGAATTTCGAATAAGAAAGACGTAGAGCAAAGTCAAGTATGTAACGGAACCTGTTGCTTTCCTACTACTACTGTCACTAGACCATTCGTAGAGTAGTTTCCTCATTTCATACTGGCCCTAGTGCCTCATCATTTGTATCAAATATATTGTACGTATATATTCTAAATAGATAATTAAATGTTCCTTACACTCATTTAGTTATAAAGTATCAGATTAAATACTTTTTTTTCAATATATTTTTAATCAAGTATTTCGATAGAAGAATTGTTCTCGCTAAAACTAATGTCGATTATAGTATCTCTCTTCGTTAGCTTCGATATAACCATTCTTATATATCTTATTGTTGGAATCACTATAGGCGATGAAGAACAAATGTACTATAGTATGCAGTGTATTTGGCTCGAAGCTCTAAAAACTCTATGCTACAGATCAACTATATAAGCCCGCTAGCGCGGGGGTGCCGTAGGCACGTGATTTATCCAACACTTATATAGCTAGTTTTCAATAGAGCTTATCTAGATGTAACGTGAAGCTAACATTATAGATCTGTAGATTATTTACTGAAAAATGTAAATTCAAAGAATAATCTGGCGGAATATTAATTATCTAGTACACTAGTCTAAAAAAGAATAAAGTCGAAAATCCAATACATTTATTTCTATAAATTTGATTCTATCGGGATACAAGATGCACACCGGGAGACTGCAGTCTGCAGTCTGCAGTCTGTGAAGTCAACCATAAGTAGAATCTACCTATTAGGTATCAATTGGCGATCAAACTAAAATGCAAGGCTCAATAGCAGGGATAAATAAATGCAACCCGTTTGATCCTCTCCTTTCCTTCCCTCTCTTTCATTTCATTTTATTTCCCTTCTTTTTCTCTTTTTCTCTTTTCCACTCTCACGTTGGAACTCTATTCACATCAAAACTTTTGAGGATCGTCTCAATACAATATCACTCGATACAAACTACATAACGTCTTTATCATTCGTACTCAGTTTTCCGCTTAGAATACTCAGTACATCCTACATTAGTGTAAGTCCTCATCTTCGCTACCAATTGATACGAATAACTTTATGGAATTTCACATTTCACTCTTGTACATTCAAGCCTATCTTTCATTACCTACCTATAGTATGATATTCATATCTTGTTTTTAACCCGATAATGTTATCTTCATCTTATTGTTTCAATTATTGTTATTGCCTTGAATCTTGATACACCGAAGTTCTCGGAGTAGCTCGTGTATATTCATTCTCCAAGGAGGTAGTGTTCTGTTCGTCAAATTTTCATATGTTGTATGTGGCCGGCTGTCGTTTTTTTGCCCAATGTATTCCCCATTAGAATTAAAAAAGCATACTTTGTAGTTTCAACAGCTTTTGAACTTCACTTCATGCCTTGATAACCAAATTAAAATGATACATTGAGAACTTCATGGTTTGGATCGATGCTGATATGATTACAGTTATATTCTACGAACATTTCATGTCATTCCAAATGAACGAGCGGCTTACGGAGATGGCCCAATCGGCAATTTCGATGTCAATGAGCACAGAAACCGTACGAGATACCACAAGCAATGCATCTACTACTAATCGACCCGAAACTTCTCAATCCGAGAAAGTTATCAAACCTTATCATGTTAATTCGGATTATGAAGATGACGCAATTGAAGTAGAAGATGGATCCAAGATGATCGACACAGACGAGGAAAGCGATGTTGTTCCTCCCTATCCCAGACGGGAAGGCCGATCGTCAAAATACAACCAAGTGTTTCCATCTTACCCAAAACGCGAGAGTCGAACCGTGAATTACAATGAGATGGGTGATCCACCTCATGCCAAACGCAAACGTCGATCTGACAATGATGACGAACTCTTCTGTAATACACCACCTACTGAGCCAGCCCCAAAGTTGCGTGGAGTCATTGTTGGTATCTGGAAAGATTCAGAGCAATTTAAAGACGAGGACAAACACATCGTCCATGGCTTCATCGATGATGGCGATCGACTTCGTTTCCGGATACACGGTACGAATCGTGATCACAGCAAGTCTCTCCCTCTCCCACCAGTACCTCAAGGTTGCTGGGTCAAAAAAACAAATATTCTCTTTGATCGTCATCTCAGTGATATGTACTATGATGAGCTCAAAAAATATGTCTTGGACGAATCACGGAACGAGCCAGGCCAATCAATCGAGCTGCCTCGAGAAAACAACCTGAACCCTGCTGCAAAAGTGAAGCATAACCTATCCGTATCAAGACCGGAAATACTCTT
Organism: Ciborinia camelliae; assembly: GCA_025890175.1. NCBI lineage: Eukaryota > Fungi > Ascomycota > Leotiomycetes > Helotiales > Sclerotiniaceae > Ciborinia > Ciborinia camelliae. Next base: position 315,185 of record JANPYM010000017.1, read on the forward strand.
AGGCTATTGGGCGGATTCAAAAGAACATAAGGTTGAGGATAAACATGCCGTAAGTGGAAATACCACTATGAATGGTCGCATCCGGTTTTTTATCCGAAAATCGACCCGCGATGGACGTGATGTTATCGGGAATCAAAACATAGGCTCTGGCAGATCTCAAGTTGGGATCGAAAAGATTGTGCTTGAACCACATCTGTTGGGTATGATTCGATCTGAACTGCAACAGTATATTCTCATTCGCCAGAGACAGCTTGATGAGAGTGATGAAACGCCGACAACTCAGCAAAAGAATGAGAAGGCGGCGGTAGAAGAAGCAAAAGCCTTCATAGCTTCGTCAAACTCGCCGGGGGCTGCCATATTGGCGACCTCCACTCCCAGTTCAGAACTGAGGGCTCAACGCTGTGGAGGAGAACCATCGGCCAACAAGCAACCCGCAAGTGGACGCGCCTCTAGTTTTTCGAGGAAGGAAACAAGAGGTAGTGGGAGAATATATGAACGAACAATCATTGATGATTCAGACGATGAGGCTCCGGTCCACCGATCTGAATCCCCTCGAAAGTCTTTGGCTCGGATGCAACTTCGAAAGTCAATGCGCCAATTGAACAGAACATGGGAAGCTCAACAGCCAGCAAGCCTTCAACAGCCAGCAAGCCTTCAACAGCCAGCTCCCGTTCCAAAGTCCATCACAACTAGCACTCCTGTGAGTAACGACGATGTCAAAGTTCACGATGACATCACATACACAAGAAGACCTGATGGGGAATTCGAGGGCAAGTACGTCGGACCCCGTGAGGTAATTACGATCGACGGTCAAGACTACATCAAATATCAAGTTCTGAAGAAGGCATCCTTTTTTTGAAAGAGCTATTGTTAAAGCTGATGGGTCCAAGGGCACGTTGTATGTTGTTAAGGTCTGAGACACTCGACGTTCTTATTTGCTTTAAAGGCTTGATTAGTGTGTGCGTTTGGGTTACTACTAATTGGTTGGATTTGTTATTCTTGGATATTCTCTTCGATCTAATAAGTGTTTATTTGTATTTGTATTTATTCTCAACTGAATTTTTGATTTCTTTCTTCAGTTTCGGTGAATGTAAGAAGCATTTTTGGTTCTTTTCTTTTGCTAATTGGATATTGAATGAAATGAACTTGAACTTGAACTTTCAAAATTGTAGATTGGGTGGTTAACTCAATTGGATGTATATGATGATTTTATTAATTTGCGGTCCTCGCATAAAAGAATTTAACAATTGGAAATCGAATACTTATCTAATAATACCTAATACCTAATACCTTATCTTTGTAAAGACTCGAGAGAAGATAGATTTGGTAAATCATCAATCGGTCGCCTGCGATAATAATGGAAGTCATTACACTTAGGTGTTTTATGATTTCTATCTTGTTATATTGATTAAAATCAATATTAGAAAGATTGGGAACATTTAGAACATTTAGAACATTTAGAACATTTAGAACATTTAGAACATTTAGAACATTTAGAACATTTAGATCATTTAGATCATTTAGATCATTTAGATCATTTAGATCATTTAGATCATTTAGATCATTTAGATCATTTAGATCATTTAGATCATTTAGATCATTTAGATCATTTAGATCATTTAGATCATTTAGATCATTTAGATCATTTAGATCATTTAGATCATTTAGATCATTTAGATCATTTAGATCATTTAGATCATTTAGATGGGTATGATTGGACTCACTCCTGGAGGGATGGTTGTGTTCTCGATAAGTATGGTATCTTGAACAGAAAGTTACTGTGGACTTTGCTACCAATTGGTAAAGTGAAAGTGTGTAAGAAGGACGAAGTTCTCTGATTGTCTCTGTGCAGCTAGTATTAGCGTAACAAATTTGAAGTTATATTGATCAAATTAAGATTATTAGATGAAAAATTGAGGTTTTGGAAGCTAGTTATGCATAGCGGTACATCTTAGTGTTACGCTAGCACTACTAGCGTAACAAACATTTAGAACATTTAAGATCACTGAGATCATTAGGAACGTTGGATTTTAATAGCTTTTAATGTACCGCTTAAGAAGCTCGGACTTTCTTTCCGTAATAGCAGGAGCTGGGCTTATAGATATGCGGTGTATTCGTTAGGTAGGTTAAGGTCACTCAAAAATTTCCAAATTCGAGAAATAGACATGAAATTATAATTAAATATTAAAGACGTAATTAACTCTTGGCTACCGCTATCTAGATAGATAGATGTTTACTTATTGTTTGTGATGATGAATTTTAGAACGTTTATATCTATAAAAATTGATAACTGTAGTGATGATTTAAGAGTATATAGCACTCGGTTAACCTATTATGTTTTTGGTACCGCGATGGCATCAGCTTAATATAGACTTCGCAGCTATACAACTCTATAGTTATATATCAGAAAGCATTTATGTAGATAGACCTTCTCTGCCACGTTGATGAGCATGGTAAGAGTACTAGTATAAGTACGGCTGGTGTTGCTTCGGTTGTTTATGGGCTTTTAATGGTTGTGGCATTATCACCCGAGTCCCGACAGTTTATTAAAGGGACCCCACTTCAAGTTTCAAGTCAGGTGTCTTTTGAAGCTACTTGGGCAGGAGTAGAGCTACCTAGTGATCAATAACTGTAAATAGATATGATAAAACCACCCTATATTTGCTCAAGCCAGGTTGATCTTGAAGCATACCTACCTAGGTAATTTGAGGATTAGAGAGATGCTATAAAGCTGGGCAACTGGACAAACAAGAAGAATCTTTCTTTGGTCCTGATTGGTACGCAGGAAATCCTATGGATATCTTTCAAGACCTTGGTATGGTATGATCAACAAAGCCGAGGCTCCAGATCCTTTTGATTTTCAGTGAGGGCATTAGTATTTTCAGTATTTTGTTTACGCCCCACTCTAGTGGTAGATATAGTATTTTTTGAAAATATTTGAATAAATAGTATAAAATATAATATTACTAATAATATTAATAATATTTTGAATATAATTTACTATTGAAAATATACTGAAATACCGGAATTTGCATATTTTTATAAATTCCTAATAACATTAACTAATGAAATACTTGAAATATACTAAAATACTTTTGGAATGCTTTTGGAATGTTTTCAAAATATACAAATTCCGGTATTTTAGTATATTTTTAGTAGTAAATTATATCAAAAATATTATTAATATATATATACATAAATAGTATTAAAGTTTATACGTACTTTAATAAATGGTATAGCTTTCAAGCTTATATCAGCCACCGTTTCATTGTAGTATACTAATGCCTACATTGTTGATTTTTATTCACTTTCAAGTTTCACCTGCAACTTGTGCAATTTCAAACTTTGCCTCCCGAGGTCTTGTCAGCCTCTTCTCTGCCGCTTCTCTGCCCCTTTAATCTTCCTCGATAGAGATGGGAGATAAGAATCAGTGACCAGCTATGTCTATGTCAAATTAGAATATTCCTGGATAGTTGAAATGTTGAGACGGCTGTCTTTATGTTTATATCATGTCTCAATGAAGTAGAAAGGTCAAAATTTGAAAGGAATTAGAAGGGGAAAAGATGTCAAAGATGTCCCTATACATGATTATTGACTATCTTGTATGTATCTAGCCTCCCAAAGCACTTGTAATAGGTTAACATTTGACATTCTCATTGCAATGCTATACGGCAAATAGCTGAGTGGATGTTTTATAAGACCAACGTGATACAACAGTTGAGATATTATCAGGTTTGATGGTCTGTCTCGGCTTAACCTCAGCTTCGTCTGGCTGTTTGAGTGACTCACTCAAGAATCTCCCCATCTTATGCCGAAATTACAGCCACTTTCCGAGATCAAACTTTCAAAGCAGCGAATGCAGGGTCTTTAGTGTGCTGTACAATAGAATATAGTAGTCAGCTTAGAAATCAAAATAAACAAGTTCCTGTCGAATTCCTGAGATTTACAAACTCTATCCTGCTTTGTCTCTCTGGCTTCAGTTTTCTGACTTCAATACTCTTTCTTGACTGATTTCTAACCATGTCAATCATTCTTATGAATTATTTTAGTTCCTAATGATTTTGATGATCAAGGAAAGAGTTAAATTGAAGCTGCCTTCTCTTAAACCAGTGTCTCTTGAGCTGCAAGAGAGGTGGGAGGTCCTTCACAGCTTAGAATTCTGAAGAGCAAGTAAGTTTCTAACAATTTCTTTCACTGATTGATTTCATCAATGATTTCTACCCATTATTAATTCAATGTACTGACTCAATTGGAACAATAGACCACTCAGTCATGTCATTACGCTTCTGTATATCTGTTTCGAAGGCTTACAACATTCGATCTAAGGTAAGCTTCACTTCCAATTGCTGATACTCATCAAGCAATCTATAGCAAGGTTTGATCTGACTTGACTATAGACGCCAAAACACAAACCAGCTCAACACCACTCAAATCAAAAACAACCAAGTGAAGGTCGCACTTCAAAACTCCGCTGGGGAGCACTTGCCCACCCTGGCAGTAATCATAAACCTCCCGGGATGGATTTTCCGACACTGCTAAACAACAAGCTATCGAAGGGTATCATGATTCGCCAGCCCTAGCTAACTTTGTGCCGATTCCCAACGAGGGACAAATCAATTTCACACCCGCCTATGTCCATTTTAATGAGACTGCCTGCCGGTTGCGGCACAATTCAAGAGGTGTGTGCTAGTTGATTCTTCTCTCTAACCGTATGGATAGTACTGACAATTTGATACAGATGATGAGTTAACCTTGGTCGGAATGGGCCACGAGCCCCATGTTCCCTCCAGAAGAGGCTGCGGCTCTTCAACTCTTTCTGAAGAGCTGCAGCCTTGCCGGCCAGTTACAAAAGATTTTGTGCTATGGACTTATACAGAATTGAGCATGTCTTCTCAGAAGAGATCAAGCGTTCAAACGTATATTCGACGTGACTTTCCCGGTGTAATCATATTCAGGGACATCACGGAAGTTGCGTCGAGTATATGTTTGAACGCTTGATCTCTTCTGACGTTGTAATTTTCGGAGATATCACGGAAGTTGCGTAGATATTTAAACGCTTGATCTCTTCTGAAAATACTACGAATAGGTTGAGGGGTATTCATGTGGTGTAATAGGTGCATTAATGTACTATTAGACTTTGCAAGAAATATAACACTGTTTCCTGTAGCCGCTTCGGTGTGCACTAATTTATGACATATTGGCTGTGCTTGTTGGATGGCTATGCTACAAGTGGAAGCTGACAGTGTCAATCTAGTGAGTTCATAGATATTAACACATCAAATTCAGATCCTGTCTTACCAATTGATAGATAGGATAGAGATAGAGTTTGTCCTAGAACCCTCCCACAGACAACAAGAAAAACAACAGCAATCCAGCACAGAAAAAGAGAGGACCGTATAAGAAACGCAAGCGGAGAACCATTCAGTTGGCAATCATACCGATGTCGGAGACACCGACGAATCTCATCGCCGGTATAGATGGATGATCGATCCCCCCGAGGGCCATGGACGGGGGCATAATTGTCAAAACAGTAAGGTAGAAACGAAACATGATCATGATACTATCACAAGACTGGTGTTCCTTGACTCCGAAAGAAATGGTATGCCCTGATCCAACTTGATTCTTTCACCGATTCCTGAACAATGCTGACCACTTTCAGTGATTCAGATCTGCGTTCCAAAATCCCCACTTTTCCTGTCGGCTCCTCCTCTCCAATTCGACCAGAAGTACTAAGTCTCATCTTCTAGAAGAATCATTCGAGAGCTGCAAGAGAGACTTATATGATCTTGTGAATATTGGAGAGATATTGAGCTCCAAATCCCAACAATACCCTCAACCTGGCCTCAAACTTTACCGGTCAAACTCTTCCAATCATTTCACAGTGAATATTGGGTGTGGTGGTATAAGGACACTACACAATTTCAGAAGATGTGGGATTATGCTCACTAGCATATACCAAGATAATTCGTAAAAATTCTTCTTGGTGTCATGCCTAGGCCTTTGCCTAGTGAATGCCATGTAGCCAGTCACGTGATTATCATAGTTCTTTTATCTGATTGCTGATCTACGATGCTATTCCCAAATGCTGATGTGGCGCGTGTGACACTTGGTAAGTCTCCATTGTCTAGATCTAGATAGCACTTTGATATGTAAAACATTGGCTAACCATTTTATCATCATAGGAAGGCCGAGTCATTGCTCAATCTACTTTTCATTCCCCTGCAGGAGCTACCGCGGCCTTGTTTTCGGATGAAGCCATGATTACAAACACTAGCCGGCCATTTGATCTTCATCTTTCGATGCATAGATCATTCCAAGTACTAGTTGACCATTTAAGCTTTGTCTTTGGACGGCTCCATGATTCCAAGCACTAGTCGAACATTCAAGCTGTCGCGTCTATCAAGCCCACCATGGCATTGACCAGTCTCAGGAATTCACTAGATTTATTCGAGTACAGAAAAACTTGATTCATAAACGATTTCTCTCTTCGAAAACCAGCCAAGAATATCATCAAGGCTTGCTGAGTGCACGACTCGGATATACATTCCGCATATGCCCTTTGCCCTAGACAGAAATTCAAGATGTTTATTACGGCAACCGGTTGATACTTACCAGTACTGCTATGCCAAAGAATAAGCCCGGGGGTGCTGAACCAGCAGGTATGCAAATACAAGGAGGCGGCATCTAGTTCTGAGGCTCGAATCTTGGCCGTTTTGCTATGCTAATCTGCTCTGGTACGAAAATCCAGGGCTGCATTGAAGTGAAAGAAATCAAGAAGTCTATTAGACGCAGAACAGACGGACATGTACGGCTCAATACCGATAAGGTTTCCGTAAATGGATAAATGACTTTGAAAGAGCTAATGATACGGCATGCCTGCATGCTTCACATTCGCAAGTTTTTATCTAGAGAAGGGACGGAAAACTAAGAAGAAAATGCACGCGATCTTCGCTATCTACCTGAGTTCCACCAGTGGAGGCACGGTTCGTGGAACGCTTCTCAACTTCCCAAAATCACGATTGTTTTAGCCTTCAATTGATTCTGTTGAAGCGATATAGTTTCATTGTTTGATCTGTATTGAAAGATTCGAATGAGTTTGGGAGTATAAAACGAGGTATTGCGAGTATGTTATTACATTCAACTTTCGCGTCGTTCTATGAGTCCGTACACCCATTGGTGTTCCGTCCCCAGTCACAACAAGTATTGGCTGCGGGCTGTCCCTACTGGGAAGAGTATGATGTCTTGTTGACTGATCTCCTGATAAAGGGGCCAGCATTTTCAATTGCACATGGCGGTTATGCTAAGCGAGGACTCTGTTCTTCAATGCCAAAGACCAGTACAAAGACTGGAATCCTAAGTCATATTCAGACGTCTTGGACCTGATCGAATATGGCGGGAATATTCGGTTCATAGGCTTTTCTCGACCATGATTTTTATAAGCCGTAACCTATTGCAAGCCTTGCACCACCTGCTGCAGAGGTTGATCCTACCAAGGCATATTTGGCAAGATACGATGTCGACCGTCGCTCAATTTTCGCTGGTTCGTGGAAAAGGTTGAAGGGATATCCAGGGGACTCGCTTGTTTGTGTATGAGTAGTATGTATATGTACATTAGTAGCAACTCTGGACGCGTGTCTCGACTATGATGAAGATCTGGTCTAGATTGAAACACGCTGGATAGTTCTGCAATTGCAGGTAAGCTAACTCAATGTTTCCTCCTGTTTGCCCCCCTCCAGTCCAGCACTTTCTCTCGAGCCATTGTCTGTTGTTGAGGTGTTACTTTAAGATTCTTGCCTAAGTCTTCATCGTTTCAAAGTTACCTCCACCTCACCACCAGCAACTTGAAACCAAGCCAGCATCATTACCTTATGGAATAGTGATCCATGGGGTAAAGGAATCGAATTCCCTTCGTGCTTCTGAACATACTCCTAGAGATAGATTGGCACAGAAAACAAGTGTATGAAGCTGAGCGTGCAAGAGAAAAGAGTGAATATGCAAATACATTGCACTCAATCAGATCTCCCTTCTCTTGCCGTACTGTCGCCGTACATCTTGTGAAAGACATCTTCAATACGGCCAGCCTCCTTGAACCAAAACGGCCATGTTAAACCAAAACGGCCATGTTAAGCTAGTGTCTAATTTAAACGCCCTAACGAATTTTCCCTACAAGTGAAATGGAATATTTAAGCCCACCAAATGTGTGACCAAATTTTTTCACGAAATTTGGACAGTCATTTTTTTAGTTTTCAAGATTCTCAGCAACAACGGAAATCGCAAGTCAACACTCTTGAACGACAATAATCATCCCGTACTTTCAAAACTATTATATTCAAAGACCGCAGTCATGCCCAAGAGAAGCGCTGTTAACGACTCTCCTTCTGTCATTACTGGCGACGTCGAATTTCGACCCGTCAGGAACGACGGAAGGGAAGCGAGTTTCGTCACTCTCGCAAAGTTCCAACAAGTAGTACAGGAGCAACTACCAAATATGGGCGCGGAGTATATCGCAAAGACGGTCCTTGACCCCACGCATACAACGCTCGTCATGGTCCAGAAAATCAGGGGACCCACCCGCTCAAAGAAACTCGAGGAGGTGATCGGCGGGATCACATACAGAGTTTGGGAAGAGAGAAAATTTGTCGAGATGGTTTACCTTGTTGTGGCTACGGACCACCACGAATCAGGACATGGAACGCGCTTGGTGAATCATTTCAAAGACGAGATCAAATCATCGTACGCGGAGAAAGTCATGGAAATACTTACGTATGCCGATCTTACTGCCGTCGGCTTCTTCAAGAAGCAGGGCTACACGAAAGATCTCACTCTGGACAAGAGCGTGTGGGGTGGTATTATCAAGGATTACACCAAATCGACTCTTATGCAATGCACCTTGCTCCCAAGAATCCGTTATGTCGAGGCAGCTCGCATGCTGCGTAAGCATAAGGACGCTGTGCTGGCTAAAGTCACTGCCGTCAATAAGCGAAATGACGTTGTACATGCACTGGCACGAGAAACAGGGCCCAGACCTCACAGCACTTCACTCCGGGACTTCTTGTCTCACTTGAGACGCACTAAACGAGCCTGGCCTTTTCTCAAGCCTGTAACCAAAGATATTGCCCCTGACTATCATAAAGTCATCACCCATCCAATGGATTTGCAAACTATGGGGGAAAAGTTGGACAAAGGTCTCTATAAAACACCAAAGGCATTCGTAGATGATGTCAAGTTGATCATCAGTAACTGCCGAGAATACAACGAGCCGGGTACACTCTACCATAGGTATTCGAATGTGTTGGAGAGCGCCATGTTAGCTTTCATCAAGGACATGCCCGAGTGGTCCAAACCTGTCAATATACTCGAATAAGGTGGTCTTGCTACATCTTCCTCTGGAGTGGCGTCTCTTGAATGGCAGGAAGCTTTGTTCAGCTGGAAACTACGGAAGAGAGTGGCATAACTGAAGGAATATTCCAACACCACGTTTCAAACAACTTTCGGAATGAGAAACTGGCAGTTGGTGCTTATTTTCCAGGATATCATCTTGGTCATCGGAAGGAGTCAAAACAGATATTTTGCAAGCAAGCATGGAGATTTCGGAAGGAGTTGGGAGCGATTGAATCACCGTGGTTATCGCGAGGAGTTGGCGCATCTCTTTTCTTTGAACATACATATGGTGGTCCAAATTTGAGGGCGGTTGAATCAGTTTGATGGAGTTTGAGTGAGGATCGGCTACAATGAGAAGGTTTCATTCGGGGTTTGAGGGACGACAATGGTGTTGGAGGATTCCAAACGTTCGTCGTGTTGTAGTTTCTTTGGTGCCTTTAGTTCCGTTAGTTTCATCAGCAATGCATATCTGATCAACTTTCCTCAACCTTTTCGGCATTGACGTGCATATTTGAATTTGCCACCGTGAAGTTCAAAATGAAATTTAGAGTCCTCACTTATAGGGTGGCTGGCTGGACAAATTTTGTCAAAGTGAGTCGCCACTTCCTCTTCGAGCGTACTGATAATCCCCATCCGGTGACCATGTAGCATTTAACTAGGAAAGCCCGCGTACTTTTTAAAAATCAGAGAAGACGCTTAATCATTGGCGGTGAGTAGTGATTGTAGTATGTACATCTTGCCCGTACCAACCCCTACGTTTGGCGAGAAAATAACAAATTACAAAACCTCGAAAGAAAAATTCATATTAGTCATCGCCAAAATCATATATTGTACACAAACCATTTATCTAAAGTAAAGTCTAAGTCTCAAATATTATCCCTAGCTACATCAATCTTCTTTTTCTCCTTCTCCACCCTTTCCTTCCTCTCACTGAACCTATCTCCAAACATCTCAAAATGCGGACGCATAATGATCGTATACCTAACAAACTCCTCCATGCAATCTACCAATCTCTCGCGATTCCCACTGGGCAACAGTCTAGACTTTCCACTTCCATCGCCCCCCTCATCCTCAAACTGTTTCCAAGCCATGGGCAAACTACTCTGATTAGGAATCGTAAACATTCTCATCCACCTGCCTAGAATCCTCAAACTATTGACAGCGTTGAAACTTTGACTGCCGCCATTGATTTGGATCACGGACAATGTGCGGCCCTGTGTTGGACGAACTGAGCCGCTGGATAGAGGAATCCAGTCTATTTGGTTTTTGAAAACAGCGGTTAAGTTTCCATGTTGCTCGGGCGAACACCAAATGTGGCCATCGGACCAGAGGGATAATGCTCGTAGTTCTTGAACCGATGGATGTGAGGCATCAACCGAGTCGCGAATAGGGAGTTCACTTGGATTGAAGATTCGAACATCGCATCCAAGACGATGAAGGATTCGGGAAGCCTCGAAGGCCGTTAACTTCGAATAGGAACTTGCATGCATGTTAGATAAGTTCCATATACTATCCATGGGAAATTGAAATATACCGTTGCCGCAAGCTTCCATAAAGCACTAGAACTTTTAGTCTGGAGTTGGTCTTCACTAGGTTCTCTTCCACTTGAGTGATTACGGACTCTAACTCTAGCTGAGAGATCCAATCTGTAGCCTCAATTTCAGGTTCCAGTAAAAAAGGACGATATTTAGTTCTAATATCGGGCTCATCTTGTGCTTCGGCAATAGCAAGTTGAGGGCATTGAGCTAATGTTCGAAACTCTCGCGTGGTAGGGATGAGAGGACTCATTTGAATGGTTATTCTTCCGAGGGTTGTTCTCCGTAGAAGATTACAAGTAAAAGCAGAAGGATGCATACGAAAATATAAATTTCGAGGAATTGAGAAAATATATATTGGAGGTAGTACAGAGAGTCCAGCCCTAGCTTCCCTTAGTATGAGTGACATTCTGCTATCGATTGATTGGTGGACCTGATTTAAGCGGGTCCCCTGCTTCAGTGCCTAGGTAGGTAAAACAAGATGGAATTTTTGATGTCTTAAGTACTGTCAAAGTGAAAGTTTGTTTTGAACTCTTGTCTAATTATTTGTAGGATGGTAGTCTTAGGATAGTGTCAAGAATGAAGGCACTTGCCAGGATCACGATGAACAAGTACACAAAAAGGTCGAACAAATTTTGAGCCATGCGCTGTAAATCGTGGATATCATTATTCTATAGAAAATCATGTTTTTATCTTCTGAGGTCTTTATTCCTTCTTCTCCTCCGCTGCGGCCTTCTCAGCCTCCACTCTCCTCTTTTCATCTCCAACTTCGTCTACATAATTTTCGGTCTTCATATCAGATAGACCTAGATCTTCTTCCTCCTCAGCAGTTCTTTCGTATTCTTCTGTCTCGATCGATGGATCAGCGTCTGGTAGATACAAATTCTGTACGTAACTGCTGGCCAATGGATCTCTGAGAATAATGGTAAATTTCCTCTCGCCCCTAATTGCCTCGTCAATACCGTCAAAGAATGCCTTCCAGTTCTTCTTAGATTCCGATTCCATACCATCTCCACCTTCTCCAGCGTCACCTACATCGAAGATATTTTGATGTAAATCGTCTCGAACTTGCGTGAGGAGACCTTCGACGGTGGTGAATCTTCCTCCCAAAGTTCCAGGGTTTACTGAAAGTTTGAGTTCAGGACATTCCAGAGCGCATGACTCTGATTTGAGAATATCTCGGGCTAGATCTACTTCACTTTCGACCTTGAGAGTAATACATTTACCCTTCTCTGGCACTTCTCCTCCAGTCTTAACCTCATTGGAACGGTATCCACAGTGCTCACATACTGTACTCATGATGACAACTTGTTTAAAATGAGGGATATCGACCATTTTCATATGTGTGACGCAATGTCTTGTACATCCAGGGCAGGTAGCTGGGAAAGAATAAACTTCGTTGGGGATAATATCATCATCTTCGAAGCTTGCGGCAGTAGGTTGTCCTTCAGTTGCGTCTTGTGATTGAGTAGCCTCTTCACCACTAAGGCCAAGAGCCTCATTCTGTTCTGGGGTTCTTGGGTATTGGACCTTGGCGAGCTTTCCTACACCATCTCTTTGATCCGGTTCAATCCAGGAGTTTCCTGCTGGATCATCAAGAGATAATCTGAAAGGGAATGCCTCGCCTGCGAGCATCTTTCGACCTCTGGTAATAACATCTTCGATCTTTTCATATATTTCTGGAATTTGCTCCTTTCGCTCTGGTTGTTTGAGAGCAAGATCATCAAGGACCATGCTCAAAAGACCCTCTACATTTGTCAACTGTCCTCGTCCTTCCGGAACCTCAAGATCCAACTCGATGAATTTCACAGTACAAGTATCAGATTTTACTACTTGTCTGGCAAAGTCTTCGGGAGTGGTGAGTCGTAATTCAAATCTTGAGCCTCTTTGTTGAATCTCTCCAGCAGATTGAATCTCGGAATTCTTAAAGTAGCAGTGCGGACAGAAAAATGACATAAGGATGATTTCGCGGAAGTAAGGAATTCGTGTGAGGAGTAATCGGGTGATTCCCTAAAAGTAGAAGGTTAGCAGATATTCTTGGTAGAGAGATGTTTGGATTAGCGTACATTTGCATGGCAGTTCATACATAATGACTCGATTTCATCTACCACCCTCTGATCATCATTTGACTCCAATGTGCCGTTCGTCACATCGCCATTTTTCTGGTCGTTGGAGGATAGGTTTTCTGCCTTCTTACCCAAACTTTCGAAATAGTCATCGAAAGCAGCACCGTCTGGCTTTGGTTCGTTGTGATTTGCGTCGGCCATATTATTTATTGTCCAAATTTTATATCGATGTTTGAAATTGTGTGTGGAAAATTGTATGGTTTTATAACGCACAATAACGATTGTAAAAATTTGGAGGGGCAATTATTATGAGGGGTCGCGAAATTATATTTTTCGATTTGCCTGATAAGATACTAGGTAGATATATATAGGTATATATTTTAGCGGGGCGCGTTACCTCATCGGGCGTCAGGCTGAAAGGCCGAGAAGGCTGTGGAAGCTCTGGTTTGTCATTGATGAAGGGGCTCGAGAAAATATTGTATCCTGACGAGGATTCCATATTTTGAATCTAGATCATCTCTTCGCGATGAAGCATTGGAGTGACTAAACCAAGAACTCAAAGCCTTCCATAGTACGACGTCTTTCATAGTAACTTAAGAATTGTCGTAGCATATAGACAATCCATATTCCAGGGACTGTGGGTTGTGGGTAGAGCCTGCCTTATATATGGATTGACTGGATACATCGCATGTATTCGATGGATGGCTGTTCGGTTGATGTCGAGGTTGGGTACTGGTATTGATATAAAATGATCATAGTGAACTCTGATTCGGAACGTCGAAGTCATTAATGCCATTGAGTTAGATACGTCTCATAGTTTTCCCAGAGTAAGAGTTCCTTTGCCCATCACTGGTGCATTGAATAGTGATCACAATCTCTTCGAATATTTTGGTCGCCATCCACTAACGTCTATGCCTTCTTCATTAAATCCATTAAATCGAGACCAAATCCAGATGAGCTGGCTTCCGACGCTTTCTGCTTTGCCAATAGTGCCCCCAGTCCACCGAGCTTTCGATTCTTGGCTCTTTTCTTGCTACTTGCACTGGTAGATGGTGTAGCGATAGCATTAATCGCAATAGTCTGAGTCGGTACGGGGGCACTCTTAGACACAGCTCCATGCTGAACCGCACCCTTCTTAGGCCTAGATATCGCCGGTGCAGCATCCAAACGGTGTCTTGTTCTCTTATTACAAGAACCACATGTATAAATTATAGCCTTCCCCTCACTGGAGGCTCCTGCTGATTTCTTTCGGGGTTGTTGCTTCTTGGAGCTTTCTGACTTGACCTCTAGCTTCACATCCCTGCCCAATATCACAATAGCCCCGCAGGCACCACATGATTTTCGTTTTTGGGAGTCTGATTGTTCAATTTCGTGGTCAAATATTAGGGAATTGCATTGCGACATCAAATATTTGGATGTAGAAGGTGCCGATGTCGCTAGAAAGTGCGCCGACTCGTTTAAATATCGCAGACGCGCCGCCAATTCTGAATCTGCCATATTTGAAACAGGACGTTGTGAAGAATTGAGAGTTTGGAGTTGTGACGCGTTATTTGAAGAAAACATGATGAATTTTGGTTTTCGGTTTCCGCTTGAGATTAGCAAGCGAGGCAGGTCGAACATGAAATTATTCTCGACCTCGACATTCAACTCTACCCTTTTCCGAAACCTTGCAGAAATAAGAAAACGAAATGATTTATGGAATGGGAGAAACTACGCCCATATAGTTATTCGTAACTTATCCAGCAAAAAGCCGCCTAAGAAATCTAAGAAATCTAAGAAATCCAAGAAGTCGACCAAGATGGCTGCCTCCGTTCGGAAAGTAAATGGTTTGCGCATAGCTGTAGAGGGATGCGTAAGTCCTAGGATATGGAGAACTATTTTGTTGACCGTTTGGCTAATCATTCATAGGGGCATGGGACTTTAGACGCAATATATGCTTCTGTAAAGAAAGCTTGCGAAGCTCAAAATTGGGATGGTGTTGATCTCCTCATCATTGGGGGAGACTTCCAGGTTTGTTACAATTTCTTCTTACACAGGAATAAAGTCATTAGCTAACAGTTTCAGGCAGTACGAAACGCAAATGATCTCACAGTAATGTCATGTCCAGTCAAATATCGAGAAATCGGCGACTTTCACGCATACTACAGCGGTCTCAAGAAAGCTCCATACCTCACCATTTTTGTAGGCGGCAATCACGAAGCTAGCAGTCATTTATGGGAACTCTATTATGGAGGATGGGTTGCGCCAAACATCTATTATATGGGAGCTGCTAATGTGGTACGATTGGGCGGAGTTCGGATTGCTGGTATGAGTGGTATTTGGAAGGGTTATAATTACAACAAGAGTCATTACGAACGTTTGCCATACAACCAAGACGATGTCAGATCGATATATCATGTTCGCGAATATGATATCAGGAAACTTCTACAAGTAGGGACGCAGGTTGATATTGGGATTAGTCATGATTGGCCGAGGGCGATTGAAAAACATGGAAATATGAAGAGGTTGTGGAAGATGAAACCAGATTTTGAGAGAGAATCGAAGGATGGGGCATTGGGGAACCTGGCTGCGAGTTATGTTATGGATCGTCTGAGGCCACCGTATTGGTTCGCGGCGCATTTACATTGTAAATTTTCCGCGGTGAAGACTTACGAGGACGGGCAAAAACCACCAGAACCAGAAGAACCAAAGGAAGAGGAAATCAAGGCCACTGAGGTAGCAGCCATAGTCGAGAATAATGATGCAGCTGTTGAGCCACAGCCAATAATACCACACAACGACGATGAGATTGATCTCGATATGGATGATGAAGAAAGTCCTCCAGTTGCGGAAGCACCAAAGAATGCCATCGCTGCAACGGACAATCCTCAAAGCAAATTTGATCAAGCAGTTACAGAAGGGTCTGTACCGTCGGCAGTTCCGTCGGATATTCGAGCTCAATTGCCAGCTGCTTTCTCGAAACCAGCACCGCCAGCTCACCGAGAGCCCAGGGTACAAGCAGGGCAGCCACCACCACCAGAAATCACAAACAAGGCAGTTCGCTTTCTCGCTCTAGACAAATGTTTACCTGGTCGTAAATATCTACAGCTTCTAGAGGTACAAACTTATGACAGGACAAAAAAGACTCGGGCAGCTAGTTCGCGAGCGAAACCAAAGTTCGAATACGATCCGGAATGGTTAGCCATCACACGAGTATTTAACCCTGATCTTGTTCTCGGCGACAGAACAAGCAAATTTTCCGAGGGTTTGGGAGAAGCTCATTACAAAAATCTCATTGAAAAGGAACAAGCATGGGTTGACGAGCACATTGTTCAGCAAAACAAATTGGAGATTCCCAAGAACTTCGTAATCACAGCACCGCCTTTCGTTGAGGGCATGCCAGAAATTGTGAAGGAGGGGCCGGTAGAATACAATAATCCTCAGATGCAACAATTCTGCGATCTCCTAGGAATGGAAAATAAATTCCATGCTTCCGACGAGGAAAAGCAGATTAGAATGCAAAATGGACCAGCGCCCGTAGAGGAACGAAAAGATGAGGACTCTGGCGGCAGAGGAGGAGGAGGAGGAGGAGGAGGGAGAGGTAGAGGTGGAAGAGGTGGTGGAAGAGGTGGTGGAAGGGGGTTTGGAGGCGGACGTGGAAATCGAGGGCATGGCAGAGGTGGTAGAGGGGGAGGTAGGGGGAGAGGAAGAGGCAATTAGTTGGCATTGAATTGTTGTTACGAAGGTTCTACATGATAAGATACCCCGCATGCTTCACGAACTCTCAAATCACATTTCTGCAGGAATCATGGCATGGAGGTGCGGTCTGCATTACCGTCTGATGATGGTTTTACGTGGGCGGTTTCTCGCTTACCCCATGTTTTGAAAATGCAGAACACTCGGGTCTCCTGTATCTACTGTATCTCAGACTATGTATTGGGATTGACATGGACATTCGATGTGTACCTGGAACCGATAAAATGCTATCAGTCAGTATGTGTCTACAATAGATAAGACTAGAAAGAGGAGATTGATCGAATGGACGTATTCCCAATTCTGAATTCCGGTGTAGGTCTAGCTTCAGAATGAAAAGACCGATAGCAAAGGCCGCTTCCCCTTTTGAAGGCTCGGTTTCAAAGGTTGCTAATATCTTAATTGTATAATTATTGATTGTCTATTTTTATCAATTTTTGGATTTTTGGATTTCAAGGTTAGGTTCCGATTGATATTAAATTCATTTGAAGGTTTAGTTTAGTTCATTTCGAATATTCAATTTATTTCGAACATCTAATTCATCTAAAACATTCAATTCATTGAGAATATTTGATTCATTTTTGAATATTAAGCTATAAAATTTACTCTATACAAGGAGAAGAGTATCCCCGGCCAGTACAATATCGAGCTGGAGGCCTAGTGAATTACAGTATATCAAAATAGTCCGGGGTAAATTGGTAAGACATTTAAATTGCTGAAACTCAAAATTAGATGTTATTCGAATTCGATCGAGTCTTGTTATTATTAGATCTATGCGGCGATCACGAAAGTCGTTAGATTTGGATGTAGAAAGTATTTTGAACAACCAAATTTCTGGGAAATAATGCGTCCCCTGATCTACCTACCATTGTCATGTGGTGTTTATTAATAGATGCGGTATACAAGGATTTGATCAAAAACTGTATTTATCATATTCGAGTAAAATATTCCGGGTTTGAATAATTCTTCTCTGTCCAGGTGTACAGGAGGAGTAGAAAGCTTTCAAGTCTCAACGGTCCATAATAATCTAGAACGTTTCAATGTCTGAATACAAATTGAACCATCATACGGACAGGACTTATGTGACGGTTGCGGTAAGTCCGTTAGCCAGCACATATTGTATTTTCACATAAATGAAATTTATACTTTGATGAACAATCATATATTCATCACGGGCCACGGCAGTCACCATACCTATGCATGACCGGAAAAGACCCGTTGGAATGCTACCATTATTTTATCCCTATCGAGTATCGATAGGTCTGCTGCATGAACAAGCCCTCGGCTTTCTTGGCATCATCCTGGATTATGGGGAAGATACCTTACCGCATATCAATTGCAAGACCGAGAGATAGACCAATGACTGAGATGAATTTAAAGACCGCATGCGTAGGTGGAACTGTGTGTGCCGTGAGCGTCTTAGCTACATGAGATGGATATGAGCGATGAAAAAATGTTTAAAAGATGGATGAAAACCTTTTGATTTGAGTATCAATGAGATTGATTGTTCCTTTTAATTTTATCATTTGACTGAATCCTCCAGCTTTTTTCTTTACTTATTACCTAGGTAATAAATACTTGAGTTTGAGAAAGGAAAAGAGCACAAGACCTTTCGAAATTGTACGAAGTATAGGTAGAATTGAAGGGACACTTTTTCGGAAAATCCGGGATTAGGTAATCTCTATTTATATCCGAACCCAACCGTGGAATCCTCAAAACGTATGATAACGCTACTCTCCCAAGCGCCAAAGCTATCCACACCGCCAAGCCACACATTTCATAAAAGACGGCAGAATTCTGACCTATCCGAAACTATTTTACAAAACGTGTATTTCCATTGAATCATAGCAAACAGCATACATACACTTTCGCAATCGAGTAATTGACTCTTTGAGAAAAGGGAAATCGACTCGAAAGATCCCTCAGTTTCCCTCAGTTTTTGGTTATCAAAACGGAAATTCTGGACTGCAGACCCCGGTCCGGAAAACATAACACACAAAGGGTAATTGGAAAGGCGACTGGATGGCTCATATTAGCCCTTTATTATTCGATCAACGGAGCTGTATTTCATTTTTATTAAGATAACCCAGGTGGTTTGATTTCTTTAATCGGTTCTATTATTCTCTTGCTTTGCTACATACAACATTTGCGCAAAAGAACCCAAAATCCCACACATACTCTCTTCATTTGGAACTCCCATTCACGATGAAGTTTGGTCGCAGGTATGTTCACTCCTTTTCCATATGAAGTCGCTAGAAGCACAACATACTCACATCTCTTTAGTTTACCTGCTTCTCAGGTCCCGGAATGGTCATCTTCATACATTAACTATAAGGGCTTGAAGAAGCTCATCAAAGCTGCTGCGAACGCTGCGAAAGATGGAAAAAATGTTGATTTAGCAGGTAGGACTGTTACGTCATAGATAACATTTTCCATTCTTTGCTAATTCCGGCTTCAGAATTTTTCTTTTCTCTCGATCGAAATCTTGAAGATGTTGATTTGTTCTACAACAAGAAGTTTTCCGACTCTTCCCGCCGACTTAATCTCCTCCAACAACGATATGGTGACGCAAAGGCTTATACTACACAAGCATTGGATCACAATGAAGTGGAAGAGTTAATGGGAGCTCTTCTTGAGCTGAGATCTCAATTGAGAAAGTTAAACTGGTTTGGTGATGTAAACCGCAGAGGTTTTCTCAAGATCACCAAGAAACTGGACAAGAAAGTCCCAAATGTTTGTACCCAAGCAAGGTACATGGCTTCGAAGGTCGATTTGAGGCCCTTTGCGGCGAACATTGCTCTATCCAAAGCCATGAAAACGACAAACGATTGGATTGCAGTCCTAGGGGATAAGAACGTCGGCGATGACGCGCTGTCCATTCATTCCCCAAATGCGGTCAAGAAAGTGTCATCGAGATCAATTCTTAATTTGCCTAGTGAATCAGTCGACACAATCGATCAAGCAATTAGGAACGATGATGTACCAACTCTGAAAGAAGCCATTGCGGAGGTAGGCTTGGACCTCGGTGACCAGTCGATACAAAAGATCTTCTTGAACTTATTGCAACGTTCCATATCTTGCAAGTCCAAGAACTCCATCCTTTATTTTCTGAAGAATATAAATTGTCTAGATGAGCCAGATGACATCAATGAACGAAATTGTATTCATCGTCTCGTTATTTCCATCAGTCGTTCAAAAGCCGCCGCCAAGTCACAAGAGAAGGAATTAGAGTGTGTCTCTTTTAAAGATACAGATCGCTTTAGATTCATTACGCCAGCCCTCTCACCCAACCCAGGACCAAAATCGAAAAAGCTTCAAGAATCATCACTCCTGAGTTTAGAAGACGAGTCCGTCAAACTTTTGTCTTTCGTACTGAACAACCTGGAACTTCACCAAAGATCAGCATTGAACGGCAGAGATTCTTACGGTCGTCTTCCGTTACACTATGCTGCGGAATTTGGGTTTGTTGTCATTTGTCAATTGGTTATGAAATTCATGCAGGATTGGGGCCAATTTAATGTCGAAAACGGGATTGATGCACCAGAATGGCAAGATTCTGAGGGTTTGGCACCCCTTCATCTAAGCGTGATTGGCGGCCATGCTTTGACAACGCAAGCTCTTCTTGACGGCGAGAATTGGAAGGGCACTAGTGATCAAAAGGCTGTGATGAGACGACATATTGCCAAGTCAAGTGCAGTTCTTGCTTTGGCTACAAGATCTAATTTCAAGACAATTGTTAAACTATTGGTCGATGCCGGAGTTGATATCAACTGGAAGGATGCCAAATCAAATGACGAAACTGCGTTGCATATTGCAGCACGAACTGGCCACGAGGAATGTGCAGCTATTATTCTCCAAGGAACGGTGGATCAAAAAGCCGATTTTGAGCTCACTGAGAAAGTCTACTCTTGGACACCGTTACATGTTGCTTGTGTTGATGGTCACCTCGGTATTGTGGAGCTATTGATATCGGCTGGTGCTGATCTGTTAAAAGCTGATGCTGGGGGATGGATAGCTAGAGAGCACGCAGCTTTGAGGGGTCATATGGATATTGCAGAGAGATTGGCATACGCTGAATTGGAGAAAGGCGCTTCTGGAAGTGACAAATCTACCAGCAGTCGCCCTTCAACCCCACCCAAAAACTCTTCAATCGAGACTTTTCGATCACAGAGCTCAAACCCTCCGCGGGCTGTTGAGTCTGTCAAGACTTTTGGTCATCGATATCTTACGAACGAGAGTATGGTGCTCGTCAGTCTGGGCTCAATGGATATGAGGAAGAATACCCCGGCTGTGATATTGGAAAACATACCTCTTTCGGAAGCTCATTCCACTCAGCTTGACACTGCTCTATCAATTGTGGTTTCCGCCAAAGGGGCCATTGGTGAGCCTACAATAATTGACCTTCCTATCCACGATCATATTTCTACTGATCCCATTGTTTTCAAAACTCACGATGCCTCCCAAGTTAAGTTGTACTTCGATATCGTACCAACGTGGGCTGGCAGTGAGAAGCACAAGATTGGACGTGGAATGGCAATGCTGTCTAGTATTAGACCGACGATTGGTTTAAAGCGGATGAACCTTCAAGGAGATGTCACAGTGCCAATCATTTCCAAAGATACTTTGGAAGACATTGGATGCGTAAACTTCAACTTCCTGGTTATTACACCATTTTCCCATCCAGAGATGGGAGTTACTGCGCAACAAACATACTGGAAGGAGTTATCTTCAACCATGGTTATTGGCCATCGAGGTCTTGGCAAGAATACCTCTACAAACAAATCACTTCAACTTGGTGAAAATACTTTACAGTCATTCATCGCAGCTGCCAATCTTGGGGCCAACTATGTCGAATTTGATGTTCAACTTACAAAAGATCACGTTCCAGTCATCTACCATGACTTCCTTGTTTCGGAAACTGGAATCGATGCGCCAGTTCATACGCTCACATTGGAGCAATTTCTCCACGTCAACGAAACCACATCTCGTTCAAATCGCCCTCCATCTCCTCCAAAGGATAACCCACGAGTCCAAACTGTTAGAAGAGGCATGGAACGTCAGCGATCCCAATCTCTAGGGCCAGGAGTGATGGAAAATGACATGGCAGAAAGAATGAAACATACCCGCGACTTCAAACAAAATGGATACAAAGGCAACACCCGTGGAAATTTTATCCAAGCCCCCTTCACCACCCTTGAAGAAATGTTCCGAGAACTTCCTCAAAACGTCGGTTTCAATATCGAAATGAAATACCCCATGCTTCACGAAACCGAAGAGCAA
Source organism: Ciborinia camelliae (assembly GCA_025890175.1). Classification (NCBI taxonomy): domain Eukaryota; kingdom Fungi; phylum Ascomycota; class Leotiomycetes; order Helotiales; family Sclerotiniaceae; genus Ciborinia; species Ciborinia camelliae. Next base: position 337,179 of record JANPYM010000017.1, read on the forward strand.
GAAATGGATACTTATGCCGTGGAACTTAATAGTTTCTGCGATACAGTTCTTGCCAAAGTTTATGATATGAAACAGGCACGCAAGGTTATTTTTAGTTCGTTTAATCCGGATATCTGTCTATTGTTATCGTTCAAACAACCAAGTATCCCGATTTTATTCCTCACAGATGCGGGTATGAGCCCGGTGGGTGATATTAGAGCTAGTAGTTTACAAGAGGCAATTAGATTCGCTAGTCGCTGGAATCTGTTGGGAGTAGTTAGTGCGGTGGAACCGTTGTGTAATAGTCCGAGATTGGTTAAGGTGGTTAAGGATAGTGGGTTGGTTTGTGTTAGTTATGGGACTTTGAATAATGATCCCGCTAAGGTTCAGGTATGTTTTACTTTTCCTCTTACAGGGGACATTCCAATCCTCTTTCCATACCCCCCTCCTCCGCTCACACCGCCCCTCTCCTATGATTCACTAACTGATCTATAAAATAGGAACAAGTCAATGAAGGTATCGACGCGGTTATCGTAGATAGTGTACTGAAGATTCGAAATGGTCTCACGAAGAACGCGAAGGCCTCGGGAGCGGTAACACCTACGCCGGCGTGGGCGGATGGATTGCTGGAGGGAGTTAAGGGGTTGGATGTTAAGGCATAGATATAGATTATGGGGGTGATTAGATGGGGTTCTGGATAGGATGGAGAGTTAGATACCTACCTATTGATAGAAGTGCAGTTCGGTGCAGTACAGTACAGTACACTATTCGGTTCGTGCGTGGGATTAGGGATGCGGTTGTTAATAAGGTGTATTGTATATACATAGGTATCTACTTAAGAGTCCGTGGTGATTCATTAAACGTAATTGGTTAGAGAGAACAGAATTGGATAGAATAGAATAGAGCGTGGTGTGGTGTGGTGTGGTGTTGGGCGTCGTGTCGGTATTGTGTATGTAGGCATGTATGTATATATCGTTATAGCTACGGGCTTGACGAATGTGGATAGAATATTAATATAGGTAGCATGGCATTGGATAGGATAGGATATGACATCAAATATATAGTATTGTATTGCACATACCTAGGTATTCACCGGGCACCTCACCTCACCTTACCTTATCTCATCTCAGCACATAATATATCGACGATATACTAACCTCTCTAACTTGAACCTTCCTCCTACTCTACTTTGCTTTCCTCTTCTTTCCTCTACTTTGCTTTACTTTTTTTTCTTCTCCTCTCCTCTCCTCTCCCTTAGTATAATATACCATACACATCACATCACATCACATCCGGTCACATTACATCACATTACTATAAAAATAACACCAAAAATCTACCATTTATTATCTACTATCTACCATTTATCATCTACCATCTACCATTTACCATCTACTATTTATCATCTATCATCTACTATCTACCATCTACCATTTACTATCTATTATCTATTATACACATTATATACCATACACATCACATACTATATATATTATATACCATACACATCACATACTATATATATTATATACTATACACATCATATACCATACACATCATATACACATACCATACACATACCATACACATCACATCACATCACATCACTATTCCTCTTCAATAAGGATCCTCTTCAATAAAGATCCTCTCCAAAAAATCAAGGTTACATAGACCATCAAAGACCGAGGATGATCACATGACTACCTAGCTACACGGTAGGTACTTGACAAGGCTCAGACTTTTTCGATTCCTGAGAGCTAACTTATAAGTAAGCAAGTAAGTTTATATGGTATGTACCTAGGTATGGATGGATATTCATTACATGTAGAGGAGATGATTTGATTTGATTCATAAGCTACCTAGTAGGTATGTACGCTCGCAATTGTGTTACACATCTTGCCGCCTGTCCGTCTGTCCGTCTACAATATCTAATTCGTAAAATCGTCTTTGTTGTTCTTCATTCAAACTTCTATCTATTGCACAGCCCATCATCCATGTCATGTATTTTGCCAATTCCAATTCATGTTCTCCGCATACTCCCTTGCCTTTCCTCCGACCCATACACTATTGATCACATCAACCCATCTATCTGAACTCTCCCATGAATCCCTCGTGAAATTTCGAAATCCGGCCCACCCACTCCGTGCCCGGCGCCAAAAAGGTGGTCCTGAAATGCAATGTATTTTCCCTCTGTCCAAAGCCACTTCCCGGCACGACGCAGACTCCAGTCGCCTCCAACAACTTGTGACAATAATATTCATCCGCATCCATTCCTTCTTTCTTGGCGGCCTCTACTGCCTTCTTGGGTAAATGAATCGTTGGGAAGAGATACATACTGCCCTGGGGTTCCGGACACTCAACACCCTCCATTTGCGAGAAAGCTTCATAGAGAGCCGTAGCGCGTTTTTGGAGTCCAGAGAATATGTTATCATATTCTTTTCTATAGAGTTCGTAGGATGGTTCACCTTGCTTAGGAGGGTTGACCATGAGCTCGACGAGACATTGGCCGATTACTGGTGCGCATAAACTGATACTGACAAATTTATAAATCTGCTCCACGACATCGGGGTCGAAACCACAGAGCTCGAAATAACCACCTCGGTGTCCACATTCGCCAACCATGCCTTTGGATATACTGTGGAGAGAAGCGAGTTCGACATTATCATATGTCTTGGGGTTTTTGGATTGCAAATCGCGGAGGATTTGCTTGAAGGAGTGGAATTTTCCTTTGAAGACGTTGGTTTGGTATACTTCGTCTGCCATTACTACCAACTTTTTCTCGGCAGCGAATTTGATTACTGCTTCGATATCTTGGGGAGGTAAACTTGCACCAGTTGGGTTACCGGGGTTGATGATGACAATTGCGCGGACATCGGTTCCTTCTTTAACGGCGGCGGCGTAGGAATCTTTAATAGCTTGGAGGTCGGTACCCCAGTTTCGGGCTTCGTCGAGGTAGTAGGGGACGCATTTGGCGTTGAGGACGGAGAGGGAGGCGGTGTATAATGGGTATTGTGGGATGGGAACTAGAACACCGGTGTTGGGGCCGGCGCAGATGATGTGAAGGAGGGTGTTAACTCCAGCGGAGGCACCGCCGGAAAGGTAGATATCTTTTGGATCTGCGGGAAATCCATCTCGTCCTGGGGAAGAAAGTTAGTTATGCCAGTTGTATCGATATCAGGAAACTGTATAAAACATACTCTCAATAAATTTGGCCACACTCTCCTTAATGCCCGTCGCACCAGCACTAGCACTATAAGCACCTACACTCCCAACTTCCTTCAACAACCATCTCGCTCTCTCAATAACATCCTTCTTATAACCCAAGGCATTCAACAACACATCTTCCTTCTCCAACAACGGTGGATATTCAATCAAACTTAAGACTTGTCTGAAGAATGTGATAGGTTTCTGATCCAGTTGTTGCGGGTTTCCAATATTGGCACTTATGACTGTATCGAAAGGGAGATCTTTATCACCTTTTGCAAGCTTGGCTCTGTATTCTTCCGACTTAACTGCGAGAGCACCACGGACAGCATATTTGGCTTCTTTGACGTGAGGGTTGATGTTGTTGATGGTTAAACTGCGGAGAGAGGAAGTGGTAGACATGGCTCTGCTTTGGGGAAAGCGGGGGTTTAGAGAGTCTAAGACGATGAAGATGGTTAGAGTCCTAGTTTAGTTTTATGTACATTCACTTGTACAATCTAGTTGTGAGACAAAAAATGAATTATTTGAAAAGAAGTAAATGAATGGCTGAGCAGGAAGGAACAGAAGGAAGAGAAACATGCATGATATAAAATCTAGACATCTTGTGTAATACCGGTAGAGTGGCGTAGCAGATCAGAACAGCACATTTATCGCATGATCATAGGTAACCTGGAAGTCGGCATCGGTATTCGTATCCGCCCCAGATAAAATATCAAGGTACGGAATGGGGTACAGTACAGAATCCCGGAGTAAAGAAGGTAGGTACCATAATCAGAGCTTCCATATCAAGCCGATCTTCGGACTCATCCCTGAATCTTTTTTCTGACTCAAAAAGAAGAAGAAGAAAGTACTGCACTGCAATGAAGATATTCAAACGTACCGGCAGCAATTGATCTCAATCGACATGTAGCCAATCCATATTGTCGTTGTGATATACTAGTAGAGATGTATTGTCTACCGCATCTTCTGGCACCAGAACTCAATGAAGCATTGAGAGACGCCATTGTCGAGAGAGTCTTGCTTGTAAAGGTAGATAGATAGGTACCTAGATAGAGAGAGATAGATATAGCCAATTAGGAAGCTAGAATTCCCAAGTAATGAATGAGAGGTTAAAACGGCGTGATATTCTTTAGCTGATAGTAAAGATTGATACTACTATCATCGGAAGGAAGCGATAATGAAGGGGTGAGAGTGATTTCCTGTTCAGTTTTTAGAGGATAGAAATGAAAAGGCGGGATAAAAAAAATTGTCCAGATTCCTAGTTCCCAAGACACACCGATAAGAGTTCTTCTGTCTGATAAAGTATGATATTGATCTACCCGTGCTCCACATTTGGTGCTTGTTGGGAATAATATGTAATAAATGTTGTGATAAGGCTACAGTATCGAGATTCGAAAGGGGGTTCTACCGGTCAAGTTTTGGGTCTAGAATTTTGATGTAGAGTACCTACTAGAGAAGAGCTATAAGTGCAAAATCACACTTACCTGACTCCAGACGATGGAGAAAAATATCGGATTGGTTGATGCTATCCGAATTGCCAGTTTTGGCAGATTGTACATGTACCGGTATTGTTATGCAATCTAGAGACTTGGAAGACGTTGAATTCCCGGTATGGTCATACATAGCAAGGGTTGAGAGGCTGAGAAGTTGAGATGATAAATGCAATTCTCAATATCGGGAGAGTAAAAATTTGAAGAAATCCCGCGAAATTTTATTGAATATGTATTTATCATTGGCAAACCGCCGCAAGTCATCTATTTTCGGCCCAGATCCTATATATCAATGTTTCTTCCATCCCCAAACCCATGCCCTCCATGCAAAACTAGATAAAAAAATGTTATCCTCCCGTAGTCGCGATGATGCTTCAGAATCCCAATGCTAACCTTATGATTTTTCGCCTCCAAGCTCGCACAAACCCCCAACTTGTTGAACATCAACACCCTCAACCCAGACAATTTTAAAAACCTCCTCATATCCTCCGGATCCGCCCTTTCAGAAGCTTCATATTCCCATTGCATCAACATTAACTTTTCACGTTTCTCCATAAAACTTATCCATGTTTGAGAATTAATCGAAGAACTAGTGCAATGGAATGCGATGAAAGATACGAAGACGTTTTTGTTAGGAAAGGAAAAAGAAGATCCGCCTTCATTGGATATTGTTTCTGCCCAGGCGCCGTCGAAGCGGTCGAATGGAGAGACAGAGGGGTGGTAGATCACAGGGAAGTACCATGAAATCTTCTTGATAATGTTTCGTACCTCTGATAAACGAAAGATCTGCGCAGTATTGGTATTGTGATCAAGATACCTGGATGCTAGCAAATCTGATTTTGGCAATGGTGAATTTGTTAAATGCGGATTTGTGGCCAACTAGCTTAGACCTTATAGAAGCAGAAGCCGACATAGAAGCTAGCAGCTTCCATTTCTTCATCGCTGACGAGAAGCTTTCCATGCCCTCGTTCCCTGACATTCATTCGCTCACTAAGAGGACCCAAGACATCATCATCCTTTTCGGTTTCCCAGATCTGGTTGAATGGTTTTTGATACTGTAATTCGAGGTTGTAATCTTCAGCGATCGCACGGAAAGCCTCCCATGGAACGACATATTCTGGAACTTCTTCAACGGCCTCGTGGAGAAAAAAGTTGTACTTCCAGCCGAAAGGTGGTTTAAAAACACCGTCCGCAGGAGTTTTTCCAGGGAATCGAACCTGGTAGACTTCATTACCCCAATGAGCTGTATCTTCGGCTTCGCCCTCCTCGATTTCTCCATCCTCGGCGTTGTCCTCAGCTTTCTCCTCAACCTTCTCACCCTCGCCATTTTCTTTGGCTTTTGCCTTTTCAGCAACTCCAGCATTGAATTTCTCGATTTTATCCGATATGACGTGTGAGTTAGGAATACATCCAATTAGCCTGCCACCTTTCTTCAGTGCGCCCGAGACATTCTTCAACATAGTTCTAGCCTTTGCCTCGTTCTCAAATGCATAATGTAAGCAAAACATCATGCTAACCACATCAAATCCACCACCACCAAATCTTCCGGGTCCTCCGGAACTATCAAAGCCAACATCTCGAATAATGGGAATCCTTTCAATTGATTCACCGAAACAATCCTGCGTGAAGAATTCTCCATGGAAGATTTGAGCCGGTTGTCTGTTGTATCCACCTCGGCCTCTACCACCTCGTCCTCCACCACGACTTTTCATTTCGCGATATCGTTCTTTGGCTTGATCAATCGAAATATCCGCAGGATCCAATCCAACATATAAATCCACTTTCTGCGGTGCTTGCTGCCATTTTCCTAGATCCCCACCTTTACCACAACCAATATCAAGAACTAAGAGACCCTTTTCTTGACTTGGATCTGGTCCTTCCGCAAATTGATATTCTCCACGGGATCCACGTTCTTGTGCTCCTGGAGTATAATCTTCATTTGGTGAGAATTTCTGAATGATCGTACTTTTGACCCAATTGTTAAAGCTTCTCAAGCCCTTAATCTTACTATCCGTCTTGCGCCATTCTCTGCCTCGTTGCGGAACTGCGTTATAATGCTCTCTGACCGCATTGTGAATTCCTTGAGCAGCAGCGACAGCTGCTACCTCCTTTTCTCGTTCAATTTGTTTTTGTCGGATCGCTTCACGCTCGGAATCGCCAATCCGTGCTCGTTGACCAGGACGTTTTTGTTTTCGAACTGGTGAAGGTGATCTGCGACTCTTGTAGACATCAGAAGGGGATGGTGATCTTGCGACACGTTTTGCGCCTTTTGTAGGTGAGCTTGATCTTTTGCGTTTCTTTGCGGCTTCAAGCTTTGTAGCATTGAAAGGCTGAGGTTGCTCCTCGGGGCCACTATCATCACCAGCCATCTTGAATAGCAACTTTGAAAGGGTTTAGGGTTATATTAAATTTGTGAAAGAGGTTTTGAATTGTATGCGACTGCAATAAATTGATTTATTCTTGTGTTTGAATTCGTGTTAAAATTTGTGTCTTGTGAAAGGAAGAAAAGAGGTTCGAGAACAAAGGCGGGTTGCAGGTAAGGTTGAACTTTAGTACACTTTAGGTGTGGTGGTGAGCCCTGAAAATGACGGCGCTCAAAATTTAGCCTCGCCGGCCTCGCGTCACACTAGTGCCTGGAATTCGGAAAGTAGCTAAGAGCTTCATATAGGTAGGTATCCATGATACAAATCGCATGTCAACAACCAAATCTTCCACTTCTCACAAAACAAATAATAACCACAGACTCAATTTCTCCCTTCATACCCTTTCTTAATCTTATACCATAAATACATTTGCCAAGATGGGTTCGGATCCTCAATACGCAAAGTATCCTCTCCTACCAATCGCCCAGCATATCTTCACCATTACAAACCCATCCGCCCCAAAAGCTATCCAACAGACATCTTTGAAAAGTCTCCAAGATGCAATTCTCGAACATAAGATGGCGCCACTGTACAGATACCTGGCACATCCACAAGAAGGTATTCTGAACGATGCTGGAGTTACCTCATCAAGTACGACGAGCAATGTTGGTAGAAAGCCATCTGCGGCTGGTTTGGTGGCAAGCAAAAACTCAATACCAAAGGTCGACTTACCGTGGGACGAAGCTTTATACCAAAAATTAACAAAGGAGAATGATGAGGAGTTGGAGGGGTTCAAGAAGGAAGAGGAAGAGGCGGCGGAAAAGGCTGGTGAGACTGAAGTACAAGCTGCGAGAGGGAAGCGGGCAGAATTCTGGGCTCGAGTTGGAGACAAGGTTTGCAAATCTATGATATCATTTGTATAAATACCAATTTAACAATTTACTAGGACAGAGCAATCACTGCGTACGAGGAAGTGTTCGAGAAGACTGGTGTTTTGGGAACCAAAATTGATCTTGTCCTCGCAATCATTCGCATGGGATTGTTTTACGGCGACAAGGCATTAGTCAAGAAGCACGTTGACCGCGCAAAGGCACTGGTAGAGAGTGGTGGAGACTGGGATCGTCGAAACAGATTAAAGGCATACACTGGACTCTATCTCTTGACCGTCCGATCCTATAACATCGCAGCACCACTCCTCCTAGACAGTCTCTCCACTTTCACCAGCTACGAACTCTGTTCATACTCATCTCTCGTTGTATATTCTGTTCTTGCAGGTTCCGTCTCACTCAAACGTGTGGACTTCAAGTCTAAAGTCGTCGATGCCCCAGAAATCAAAGCCATTCTCGGAGATGGTGAAGATAAACTCCTAGCATTATCAGGAGCCATCTCCGCTGGTCCTGGTGCTGATGAAGATATGCAGGATGTCACATCCGCAACTCCATCTGCTGCGAAAACTGCAGTAAACCTCACCACTCTTGGCACCGGCTCCGATGCCCCAGAAGCGGAAGCCGCACTTGATTTCTCCCCTCTAGCTCAACTGGTTGGAAGTTTATACACCGGTAGCTACCGCTCATTTTTCGGTGCTCTCGCCGCTGTCGAAGTCAACTTCCTTACTCAAGATCGATATCTCTATGAGCACCGTGGGTGGTTCGTTAGAGAAATGCGTTTGAGAGCTTACCAGCAATTGCTCCAGAGCTACCGGGTTGTAGGTCTTGAGAGTATGGCAAATGATTTCGGCGTTTCAGTCGATTTCCTTGATCGGTATGTTCTTTTCTCATCTTATCTTCCCTTCCTCATCCCTAGCATTGTCCTTTGCGCACACGAAATGAACATGATGATCTAACATTGCAACCCACAGCGATTTGGCAAAATTCATCGCCGCAGACCGCATCCCATGCACCATTGACCGTGTCACCGGCAAAGGTATCATCGAAACCAACAGGCCTGATGATAAAAACAAGCAATATAACGATGTTGTCAAGCAAGGTGATCAGTTGATTACCAAGTTGCAGAAATATGGACAGGCGGTTAGATTAAGGGGGAGTGAGAGAGCTTAGTATGTGTTTGGGGGTGAAGGGAGAAAATGGAGATAGGGAGAAAAGGGCCAGGAAGAGAGATACCAGAACTAAGATGAGCTTGCATGCATGCATACATACCTACATTTTTTTTAGATTACGATAATCATACTATGGCATGGAACGAACGAATGAATGAATGAGGTTGTGTGCGCACATGGCTGTTATAAGTATCTTAACATTTCTTCTTCAGCCATTCCGCAACTTGGCTTGAAAATAGGTATCTATCTATATTCTCGAAGCCCAAATTTGCCGACTATTAGACAGACCATCGCATCTGATCTCAATCCAATTTGATCTCTCGGCGCAGGATATGGATATCATCGTATTCACAAATAATCGCGCTTCGAGTTCTGTTGTATAGATAGATATCATATCGGTTTGATTTCGATGTTTGAAATGACGAGAATACGTGGATAAGTGGGATTGCGCTGGGTATCATTCATTTAATCGCAAGCTTGCTAACTCTGATTTACAACCTATCCCCTGCATTGTATCATATCGATTCTTTCCTTTCCTTTCCTTTCCTTCACCTATAGCCGGTTCTTCCTTCGCCTAAAGCCGGTTCACCCTCTGCAAGAAAATACCATATACCATATCTACCAGGGCTTCACGTGTGACCAAACAGATTCAAGCCATCTTAAAAAGTCGTAGGTTCCAGAGCAGAGGGACATCCATAACGCTAACGAGATTTGAGATGATTGTTGAACCCCTTTCCCTGTCTTCAGGATCCTCTCGCACCTCCCCTATCCAACATACCAGGTTCTCTTCCAAATCATTCCAGCAGCGACCATTGCACAAGCCGTCGCTCCAACCGCAATCCAAACCCCCGTTCTGTCTGGCGCCTCTTCCTCGCTCTTTGGAAACGCTGTTGCCGGGTTCGTAGCCGCTTCCGCCAAGGTAACAAAAAGTTCACTAATACTATGCCAGGTGACACTCACATGCAGTGGCGCATTCATATTCATGAGCTGTGCATATTCATCTGGTTGTTTTTCGCATCTTTGTGTCGTCTTATCGAGATCGGCCTTGAGAGCTGTACAGATTGAGGGGAGGGACGAGAGTGCGGGGTATTTTTTATGCAATGTGATAATATGACTAAAAGAATCGGGATCGGAGGAATCATAGGCATAGCAGAGGAGATCGCATGCATCGAGCTTGGCTTGATTTTCGAGAATGGCGGGTTCTAATTCGCCGAGTTCTTGGAGTATTAGATAGCATTGTTTGCCACCGGGAAGCTCGACGCTATTAACTGCGACGCGAGGCTTTATAGTGGGACGGTAGAGGGGGTCGAATGGCCGGTTAAGAAAGGCATCGAGGATGGAGGATTTGCCTGAAGAGGAGGAACCGAGGACGTAGCAGAGGACTACGTTGCGTTCGGTACGGACGGGACGGCGGCGTCGTTTGCGGGGTTTGGTTATTTTGAGGGCAGTGGTTGTAGATGGTTTGCCGGGTGTGGGTTCGAAACCAAGGTAGGCTGTGTATGAGAGTGTGGTTGCGGGACTGACGAACGTTGTCATGGACCATTGCGCGAGCCAGCCTTGGAGAGTTATGTGACCAGCTTCATTGCGAACTGTGGAAGCTGGAAAATTCGATTCCAGCCAGTATGATGGTAGTCCAGGAGTGGGTGCAAATAGCGCATTAAGCTCGTTATCATTTAACCCTCCATCATTATCTTTATCGAACAATAGAAAGAGATCAACGAAGAATCGATAGCCAGCAGGACTGAGTTCTGCAGAAGCAAATTCGGGAATGTCAAGTTTGGGATGGAGGAAACTATCCTTCAAGCTCAGACTATCGGTGTAGTGATATTTCCGTAGAATTATCCATATAGTCTCATGTCTACCCTTTTCCGCAAATATCTTGTTAAGATGAATAAAGCCCTTCTTATCAATCCCCATCTCCATATTTGAACTCGGGGAAGCTCTACCAATCGAGATCTTTATATTTTCGAGATCAGTTGGAGCCAATGGCTTTTCAAAACACTTGGCTTGAAAGTCTTGCATTTCTTGGTCATTCAAATATCCATCCTGATCTTTATCATTCAAATAGAATATTCTATTCAGAGCCGCAACACAGGCAGGCTTCAGAATACCCTCCTTCGAATCGAAAAGAGGCGCAATTGGATGCGTTACAGCCTTTTGACATAGGAAGAAAACCTCATTGACATTGTGATGTTCCCTAGCACTCGTTCGTATGCAAGAATCTATTTCCTTAAATTCTGCCATCACTGGTAACATTTCATCCTCCACCACCTGTGCTGTATTTCCGTTTGTTGTCGAGTCCGATTTATTGGCGCATAGGACTACTGGTACATTCACACCCAATGAGCGGAAGTATGGCATCCAGAATAGAGCCACCCGTTCATAGCTGTAATGATCGGAGTATACCAGCAGTATAACATTTGATTTCCTTATCTCTTTTCGTAATGTATTTCGCTCCTGGGGTTCTGCAGAGGTATCGACAATCGTTGTGGTGACATTTTCTGGGGTCCCAATACTTGGAGGTATGGTAATTTGAGGTAGAACAGACTGGATTTTATTCGTAACAAATACATCTTTAACCAGCGATGTAATGAGACTCGACTTTCCAGTCCCATCGTCTCCGCAGACGCATATACGTACTGTTATATGCATGGTCAGTATAGACTGAGGAATGAAGAAAGCTTCTAGAAGAAAGGCATAACTGACCTGTAGCCATATCTGTAGCCTTGTGTGACGAGGCTATTATACTTTCATGCTTGTTTGAAAAGTTGATGATACTTGGTACAATACATGTAAAGATGTAGAGATGGGACTTGAGAGTGCTTGAGTTCCTCTACTCCTAGAACGAAGCTTCTATATCAACTGTTGATGTCGGATTGACGTGTACTTGTATGATTGTAAAAAGAATATTCGGGCAATCAGATCCGAAGGGGTTGTAACTTCTGTCACTCTGACAATCAGTGCCACTTCTGTCCTAGGCGATTGAACCTTTCTCCACGTTTAATAAAATATTTATTATAGGCTATAGCGACGTTGATATGCTCCGTGCCATGCTTGATGATATACTGTAGGTCAGTCCTCTATGATAACCTTGGAATTTCATTTCAAATCCTTACATCATTCTACAGCTTTTGATACCTGAGATTGAATTGAACTTTTCCTATTGTACATACCTTATCTACCGTACACATTCATCCCATCTTTTGTACAACCAACCATTCACATTCACATTCACATACACCTACCTCCAGCTACCTGTATACTAGGTAATCATTTCAATCATATCATAGGGAGAGATCTTCAGGGCTAAAAATACAAGCAAGCATCTTACCCCACACTTTTCGTTCCTGCAGCCCCCAATAATAGCTTCATACATATTGTTGTTGTTGTTGTTGTCGTTGTTCACAAGGAAACTCGACTTTAGATACCTTCATTTTCTCACATTACTTCACATTTCGTCATTATACCTAGTCTTTAGCCTTGGGTTCATTTGAGTCCGGATCTGTAGTACCCGCACACAAAATACTATAGCCATCATGTTGTAAGAGTTGCATTCAAATTTATCCAGAGTGCACTGAATGGACTCGTGCTCAAATTGCCGATGGGTGTCGCATTGTGTCGCATAGCTGACGATGAATATAGTGTGTTACCACCACCGCCGCGGTATCCATCGCAGGCAGCGTATAATCTCGCTGTTCAAAATGGAATGGCTGCGCCAATGATAGAGACCAATAATACCCTCAAGCACCCGGAGGGGCTACAATTACTTGTTGGCGAAGGTGGGATTTTATACGCGGAAACTTGGATTCTCGATGCTAAAAATTGCCTTCATAGGAACATACTTGCTGCAGGATGATCTACATCTTGCGACACCCCCTCCTCATCCCTCTGAAATCCCGAACCTGAATCCGAATCCACTCTCTACCGCTCCGCAGCCTGCGACGGCTGGAACGAAACTTTCCCTCCTCTCCTTCGGTTCGAAACTTTCCGCACCTCCTCTCTACAGACTTGATACGAATAAAAGTTCCAGGACGGGATTGGCTCAATCGAGTATACAAGAACATCCATATGAAAATCGTAATTCTTCCGAAGTACCCGGAAGTAGTGATGGCGGAGGAACTTCGATCAATGGAAGTGCGAAACCTACAGTTTCAATAGGGTCAGCACCGGCGTTTGGCGAAGGAAACTCGTTGTTGTCATTGTCGAGTAAAGATGCTGGGAAACGTCGCAAACCAAAAAGTGGCATTCTGAAGAGCAACTCTTCGTTTATTTCACGATGTATCGTTCATGACAATTTGGTCAAGAGACTACAGGATCGTCCAAGTGATGGGTATTTCGCATTTGCCAATATAAATCGGGCTTTTCAATGGCTGGATTTGTCTTCCCCAAATAAGGTCAGTTACGTCGCAATCCTGAAAAAATAAGTGCTTACAGCCACAAAGCAAGATCAATTACTCAAAATTCTGTTTACGAAAGCCCACTGTCTCTGTCATGATGTCAATCAAATTACCAAGGGTCCAACTCATATAGACCTCATAATGGGGTTTTCGACTGGCGAAATCATCTGGTTCGAGCCTTTCACGCAGAAATATTCACGGTTGAACAAGAACGTAAGTACTAATATTTTTGCCATGCAATTTATAAAAAGTCTAATAAATTTAGGGTATCATAAATTCAACGCCAGTTACCCAAATTAGATGGATTCCCGGCTCCGAGAATTTATTTCTAGCATCACATATGGATGGATCTCTCATTGCATACGACAAGGAGAAGGATGATGCGGCCTTTGTACCAGAAGACTCTGGGCCCGATGCTAATGGGAGTGCTCCGAGTGACGAAAATCTGGACCCAGTTTCCAAGTCAAAGGCCAAACTCCAGATCGATAAATCTGTGCATTCAAAGAACCAAAAATTTAATCCTGTTTCCTTTTGGAAACTTTCCAATCAACCAATCAATAATTTCGCTTTCTCGCCTGATAATAGGCACTTGGCTGTGGTGTCTGAGAATGGAACTTTACGAATTATTGACTATTTGAAGGAGCAGTAAGTACACTGCATTTCATGAAATCTTCCATGCTGATTGATTTAGATTACTCGATATCTACAATAGCTATTTTGGCGGATTGACTTGTGTTTGCTGGTCACCCGATGGCAAGTATGTTCTTTCCGGTGGTCAGGATGATTTAGTTTCTATATGGTCAATGGCAGACTCCGCCATCATAGCTCGTTGCACTGGTCATACATCCTGGGTAACAGCTGTAGCATTTGATCCATGGCGTTGTGACGATCGAAATTATCGCTTCGGTAGTGTGGGCGAAGATGGTAAACTCCTATTATGGGATTTTAGCGTTGGAATGCTGCATCGTCCTAAAGCCGTAAGTTATCATAATGCAATAGCTCCAGTGGTTTATGCAGCATTGTCCACTAATTCAAAACTAGGCTTCCGTTCGTCATATATCTTCTCGAATGCCTAGCTCTCTCCAAAGGGTTGAAACTCATGGCACAACAACTACTGCCAGCCGATTTCGCTCAAACTCAAGTCTTTCCAATACCGAAGGACAATCGGAGAATACAGTAGATCATCCAGTGGAACCAAGAGCAAAGATTTCCATTCTGCCTGCTGTTTGCACGAAAACCGTTGCCGATGATCCAATTTTTTCATTGGAGTTTACGGAAGACCATATCATTACTAGTGATAAGACCGGTACGAAACTCCCCACTTCCCTTTATTTATGTTCATGCGAGGATATATTGTAGCCACTCTTTAGCTAAAACTCGAACAGGACATATCCGCACGTGGAACAGACCAAATGATCACGAAGATGGTGATGATGCCGATGCTGATGTGGTAACGCAGTCTCAGGCTTCTTAGATAAACGGGTTGAGGAGTAAGCGTTCGGGAGTAGATAGGTGTACATTTTTGTTCGGGAGTAGATAGGTGTACATTTTTCGGCGGAGTAGTAGTGGTCCGTCCTGTGCTTGGAGTTAACCTGGAGTCGGAGTTGAGGCGAGCTCGGAGAATGGAAATAAGTTGGTAAATATTCAACGGGCGCAATCACAGAATACATAAGATGTCAGTACACGTCATTAAACTAGGCAAGTCATGGCGGGGAATATTGGATAGAAAACAGAATTGATGATCGGTTTTCATCGAAATTTGGAGCCGGAATAAACGATTATTAGCGAGACATCAGTTGAGAGTTGTAGCATTGAAGTGCGGTGTCTATCAGGGTTTCCAATAGTCCGGACTGCAGTCTAAATCCTCGAAATATTGTGAACTTCTGAGAATGAATTAATTTCAATGAAATTGATGTTTCGTGCGAATCCAACATACCTAATTATCAAACATCTCGAACATACCAAATTAATTCAATGTATTAAATCAATTCATAGACTCAAAAACCTCTCATTCTCGGCAGTGTGGGCAGCCAAGAAAGGGGGTGGCTCGCTGTTAGGAACCAATATGGCAGGTACGATTCTAGGTGGGCCTATATAACCTCAAAATCGTACATATTAATAAACAATCAACCTCTCTACACCCTACATCAAGAACACCCCCTCATCGCGAGATGTGACTTGGCTTCGGATGACTAAGCATCATGATTCATTGGTGAGGAAATAAACTTTACTTCACTCCCACCTCGCATCCACCTCACATCCTTCTTAGAATTCATGAAGGGACCGAGCAATACACTTCTTTCGGGGCGGTCTTATTTGCAAAGTTCAGAGGCGATGTATTTATTCTTTGGCCTTCATATCAGGCTTCGGTCTCGGCGGCTTCGGTTTTGTCTGATCTGCCTGCGAGAATCTTCGCTGCTGCTATACTGAATCTGCTGTTGAGATATTGATGAATGGGCAGTCAACTCTGGCGAGAACTAAGAGTAGCTACCTATGGCAAGATGATCAGAGAATTCTTTCATCCAGTGTTCAATCGATACATGGAGTGGGGATAACCCAGTACAATCTGCTTTGGCTCATCTTTCGGTACCTAGAAAACACAGTGGATTTTCAGCTTGTGCTATTCTTCTCTTCCTTTATTTATAACTTCAAGGTAGGTGAAGGTGCTAATTAAATATTCGTGGCCATCTATCGATGCGTGGATAAGAGCTGTCCTTTCATCGCTGTCGGTTTCGTTACAGTTGATGTTGTGTGTGATTAGAGTGCGAACGATTGCTTCATGCCCTCGACGGGCCGCTATGTGAAGCGAGTTGAGCCAGCCCTTGCTTTGTCCATTCTCGGTGGGCAAGCTTGTGGTAGAGGGTTTTTTCAAAGGTCTAGATAAGTTTGTTTCGCTGGAATCTCTGTATCATGTGGTATTAGACTCAAGGCTGGATGAACATTAGTCTCATGCCCGGGGCCATGCTTGTCGGGGCCTGTGTTTGAAAAGTTGCTGTCTTAGCTTTCATTCAAATCGAAATAGTCTAACTCAGAGTTGGTCAATGGTGTTTTAGAATGATTTAGAGAGATGAAGTTCAAGGCCTGGTTGAAATCTGGTTGGGGAATTGTCACTTTGTGGCGTCGAAAACGAATTGGTACTTCCGGATATCATACTCTCTATAAAACCGACATCGTCTAACTCCGAAACACTATTATTGGGCGGAACATATTTGGAATTAGTCGTAGAACATGCAAAAATTCCGGTAGGCATGGTTGCCCTGACGAATAGATCGGGAGGTGTAGTACCAACTGTGGAATTTTGAAAATCCGTGGTGGTTATTGAACCTGTCTTAACAATCGAACAAGAATCCGAACCGGATAAAGATTGATTACTGTTATCGTGTGCAGCTTTTGCTGTTTTGCGAGACTCTGGTTTTATTGTTAAGGAGTCATCCACTTACTCGAAGTGTAAGAATTCTTGATTCTTAAATCCATTTGAAACATTCAAAATATTTGTGACATTTAATTCATTTTGAACTTTTAGTTTATTTAAGATATCAAATTATAATCAAATACTCACAGCTTTTCAAACTTTAAAAGCTCACATCTAGGGAGAGGTAGAGGCTATTTCTTTTGGGGGGCAGTAGCACTTCACAAAGAAGAGAAGAATTTCCGATCCCTTCCATTGATCTTTAGCTTTTGGTTTACCTGTGGAAATTTGTTATCCATAATCTTTTATTTGATCCTTTAAGTCTATCACATGCTATAATTAGCAATCCATTGATCACCTCGTTACTTCATCAAGATTCTCAACTCAAGTTTACATTGTTATCAATACGCACCATCAATAGAGACTTCTAATCTGTCAAAAAACACTTGTTGAAAAATGCCCCCCCCCGTGGTCGAAGTGGAGTGCAGGACAATTGATGGAATTACTATCCAAGGATTGCTGTACCCAGTGGAAGTGAAAGCGCTCGCTGTTATCATGACACATGACGTAAGTACTTTCCAAACAAGATATGATGATATGATTTCTATATTTGTTACATACAAAAGCTTAGTTCAACTGTGTCAAAGAAATGCTATTGCCAGAGATTGCTGGGAGATTCGAGGGTCTAGGTTGCAACGCACTGATTTATGATCCACGAAGTATTGGAGACAGTGATGGGCTTCCTAGGAATCAGATCAGTCCGCTACAACAAGCTGAGGATTTGTCAGGTGAGCGCTTGCGCAGCAGCTGTAGATAGGCGAGTAAAGGCACTCGTCATGGTATGCCCTCTCTTCAGCTTCTTCCGACCAGAAAAACGGGAAAAAGCTTTTGCACAACTCATTAGGGATCGACAGTCACAGCTACGAGGCAATGAACCATTTACACTACCTCCATTCAGCAGCAAACGAGAAGATTCCATTGGTTTTGGGGGATCAGGAGGACCAGGTAGAATGGAAGCTTACAGCTTCGTGTCCGTGGTCATTGATCGTGGCGCGCCCAACTTCCGCGATCGCATCACACTGCAGACATACCAAAAGCTTTTTATGTTCCGTCCCAAGGTGCTGCTCGATATGGTGCAGACACCCCCTTTGATGATTGTACCCGAGCTGGACGACATTTCTTCTCCCGATGAGCAGGTAGAAGCGTTTCGACTTTTATCCGAGCCGAAAACGCTGTATGTAGCGAAAGACAAGGGCCATTTAACTGTTCTAGGCGGAGACAAGTCGGAGGAAATTTTGGGTGTCATGACAGATTTCATGAATACAGCTAGTGAGAAGGAGGCTGCATGAGGCATATGGGCTGTTTTGGCGAGTATCTGAAGACAAGTTGTTTGAGAAAGAAATCAATCAATCTTAAATCAGCGGGTCCAATAGTCCAATAGTCCAATAGTCCGGACGACTAGATTCAAGTTTTCAATATTTGAAAAAACGATAAGTCTTTAAATACAAATCCATTATTTGAAATAGATTTGTTGTTTGAAATGGATACATTGTTTAAAGTAAATTTAACCTTTTAAATTTTTCAAAAGAATTCAAATTCTCTTATTGTTGGACGGCAGTCCGGACTATTGGAAACACTTTCAGGGCCTAAATTCTGCATTACAGTACTGTTCCGCATTCTACCATCAATATTGTTGAAACTAGCCTCCCTGGTATTATTTCGACTGTCCTTGGCTTCCTACAAAGCTCTGCGAAAAAGTCTCGGATCTATTCCTGTGATGAATTAGATGAATGGGACCAGCGCAACTCGTTAACTTTGACACTTCTTTATCTTGCCATCTCATTATGGCTCATCTATTGTATTGGCCTGGCAATATATCGATGTACGTATATCCGGATCATAAGAGCTCCTCAGTTAGAACAAGCATATTGGCTATTTTTTTTTTTGAAGTAACACTATCACCCATTGCCAAGGTTCTAGGACCAAAGATATCAGGTAGGACTTATGATATTCCCTCATGCCTTCTTCCAAACTAACAGCATTGCTTTCTCTCCATTTCAAGCTGTGATATTTTGGTACAAAATATATTATGATGTATGGCTGGGAGGAAAATATTATCGCAAGATTGAAGAGATGCATAAGAAATATGGTAAAGTTTCCAAGTAATTTTCTAAAGAGTGCTTTATTTCTTTTACTGACATTGCAATTACAGGCCCCATTATCCGCATCAATCTTTACGAAGTCCACCTGAATGATCCAGACTTCATTGATTATGTGTTTCTGGGACCGGGCAGGAAAACTAACAAGTACTTTTTCACTGGTAGAAGAACAGGAAGTAAGAACTCGAACTGCCTCCCCTTAATTCCCTGGGGCTTCCAATAGTCCGGAGTGCAGTTCGACAATGGAAGACTTCTCGATTCTTGAATCCAATTAGAATATTTATATCATTTGGAATATTCAATTACTTTCGAACATTGAGTCGTATCCATACATTGAAAGATCACATCGGGTCTGCTGATCCGGACTATTGGACACCCTGAAACTTCCTCGAACGCTCATCTGTGCTTAACAAACTAACTGTTATATGTATAACAACGCTCCGCTGGTCACTGCCATGGAGGCAGAATATTATGAAAGGGAACATATCCTCAACATTTCGAGCGCAGCCAGCTATGAGGGTGAGGGGGGCTCCCATGAATACATAAATCTACTCTTTCTAGTGCATATACGGAAACATACTTATTTACAAGAGATCAAACATCTACCTAGATATTTTCCTCCCAAACTGAGAATAGAATATCTATAGAAGCTTTTTTATCCAACTGAAGGAAAGGAAAGGAAACGGAACGAAACTTGATTGTATTCAATACGAAAATGATATCAGTTTCCTTCAAGATGGCATCTGATAATTCTATGGTAACTATTGAACAGATTTATTTGGAGATTTTACTGAGAAGGTAAATGATCTTTGATCTATAAGGTGCTTTCAACCCTATACGAAATGTCTTAGTTACGTGAAGCAATCATTAACCCTTTGCACAATAGAGCTCAAGTCGTACATATATGTTTATGTAAATCCCAATAAATAATCTGAGATAGACCTAGATGTTCTGGGTTTTCAAAGCATGGGGTAACCGAGAAACCAGATCGATTTATCTAAGGTATTGTGCCGGAATGGGTGGGCGCAGTAGGGGCTGCGAGGATGGCCAAGGAATATAGGTTGTATCTGCCGGCTTATTATGATGAGGAACAAATCCTTGATTTGGACCAGGAAAGACATGATGAGTTGTGAAGAAAGAGATTTGAGGAAATCTTTTAGAAGCTAGTGGAATGGACTTAGACTTGAGCAGGACGTGGCTCGCGAGAAGCCGAAAATCGGGCCCTCTTCGTCGGCAAAAGGGTTGAGCAAAAGTCACATAAATATCCGAGACTATAGAGTAAATGAAAACAAGAACAGAAATCAAAAGTATGAAATAACAATAAAAATTTACATATCTCAAAAGAAAACACTAAACTAGGAAAATATAGGGACAGCTTAAGCATTTTAAATGTTTAATTCAATTCAGAACAAGCTATCTTTTTCGCTAACGAAGAACTGATCTTGTACCCGATGATTATTCCATACTTGGAACGAAGCTACCTTTTGGCGAATATATGAATGAGAAAAGGGACTTCGGATTTCTTCCTTGTACCAAAAGTAGAAACGCGAGTGATTCTTGCCCTTTGATATCTCTAATACCCAGAAGAAAAAGAACCCGGGGCTGCATTAGAACTAGAAGCCAGTAAAATGATAATCAAGTGTACTGATGTGCACTTGGAAATATCTCGAAATGTACCAATCTTGTTGGTGATTTTTAGGCGAGTTGAAGCCTCGAAGGGTTTCCGTGCTCACGCAACCGTTATCATTTCGTCGTGTAGGCAAATTCTAGCATTGTGTACGGACATTTGTATGGATATGAAGTATGTTTGTAAACAATTTATGTACAATAGATTTTCTGATCTATTTCTTTGGTTCCTCTTTCTTTTCCTCTGGCTTAGGTGTAGGAAGTTTGAATGTAGTTGGCTTTCTATCAACACCAGGTCCAACTTGCTATTTGATGTTAGTACTAAACATCTCACAATCTCACAGGTAAAGAAAGGGAGAGAGAAAATCGGACATACCTCCCAAGCAGCAGTTCCACCCTCAAAGTTCCTGAACGCTTGAGTCAACTCCAACGGTTCAACCACAATCCGTTTCTTCTCCTCATCATATCTAATCTCGGTGTATCCCGTCAATGGGAAATCCTTCCGTAATGGATGGCCATCGAATCCATAATCTGTCATGATGCGACGGAGATCTGGGTGGCCAACGAAGAAAACTCCGAAAAGATCGTAGACTTCACGCTCGTACCAGTTGGCGCCGTCGTAGAGACTGGTGATGCTGGGAATGGCGGAAGCTTCATCGGCGTAGGTCTTAACGCGGATGCGGGAGTTGTGGCGCACGGAAAGGAGATTGTAGACTACTTCGAAGCGTTGGTCGCGGGTGGGGAAATCGACGGCGGTTATGTCTGATACTTGGGTGAACTCGGCGGCGGTATTATCTGGAAATGATTAGTTTTCTACGAAATGTAACGGCTGTTTGGGATGGAAAGCTATTCTTGCCGCCCTTTTGAAAAGGATTTTCTTACATTTGAGGAATGAAAATACAGGAATAACTCCAGCTGGGGAAATGTATATAACAAGCTCGTCCTTCCATACTGAGAATTGCTGAACGTATTTTGGAAGGCATCCCATGAGCCATGATCCATATCTATGCATATCATCGGCCTTTGCTGCATATTTATCTGCAGGGTTTATAGGGGGAACCCGAAGTCCTCCTGGAGTATCGGGAGCTCTCTGAGCATGGCGCATGTTGGGAGTATCGGGAGAGACAACAACTCGGGCATGTTGTGTGGAGGCAAAGCTTCGAATATTGAGCTTCTTGGATTGGCTTAAAGAGTTCTTTGTAGATCTGATGGCGGAGGCCAAAGCCCGGCTGTTCGACACCCTCATCGCCATCTTGGAGTTTGAATAGTGTCAAGTTCAATTGCAGAGATTAGAAATTCATTGATATTCCGATTGGCGACAAGATGCTTCCAAGGTTGCATCCCGGGGAATTGAACATGCCTGAGGCTTTAATTATCCCACCCACCTAATTGGAAGGTAGGTAGGTTGGAAAGCTTACATAACCGAGTTTCTAGCGTGGACAAACCAAGAGCGAACATGAATTTCCAGGTTGCCCTCTTATTACTATCCTCGAAGAAGATCCTACCTCACTCATCTAATTGATCCTTTTCGAATTATAACAACACCATTACATTACGTTTGCATAAAATCCCACATATCGATACCGAGAAATCCACCTCTCATACTTAGAGTATCGATAATTTAATAATACTCCAAATACTTAACAACGCGCTGTACTCATCTGCGCGCCAAACGCCATCCTCTTTGGAACCGTCTTCACACCTTTCTCTCGAATTTCGTCCAGTCTTTCGATCGCACATCTAGATATTTGCAATGGCGCCTCAAGATAGCTTCATCGATGAAGATGAAGATACCTGGTACGTTCTTATAATTCTTGTTGATTCATATTCTGTTTGGGCGGCTGGTATCTTGCTGAACACTTTGCTAATCAAATTTCACTAGCCCACTCTGCGTTGAAGAATTCGATCTATCAGACAGGAACTTTCAACCATGTCCTTGTGGCTACCAGGTAACTTAATCTCCATTGCCGCCGTCTGCTGACTTATGCTAACCCCCACCGCTCTAAGATATGTCAGTTTTGCTTCAACAATATCAAGAACAATATCAACGGTCTCTGTCCTGCCTGTCGAAGACCTTATGATGAGAAAACAATAAAATGGAAAGTCGTTACACCTGAAGAGTATGTATTCCAAAATTTTCAAGACGTCGACCTGCTGACCGCAATTTCTATAGGGTTGCTCAATTCAAGGCCAATGTTCAAAAGAACGCTAAAAAGAAAGCCGAACAACGACAAAAAGAAGCACAAAAACGAGAAGTAGAAAGTCTAAATCGAAAACATTTAGCAGGTTTACGAGTTGTACAGAAAAACCTGGTATATGTTGTTGGTCTCAGTCCAAGTATACGAGAAGACGAACTTCTTCAAACTCTACGCGGCGAGAAATATTTCGGACAATACGGGAAGATAATCAAGATTGTCGTCAGTAAATCCAAACAGAACGAGTCGGCTCAAAATGCTGGTTCTCTTGGCGTTTACGTTACGTTTGCTTCGAAACTGGATGCAGAACGGTGCATAACAGCGGTCAATGGTTCTTCAAACGGTGATCGAGTCTTGCGAGCGCAGCTAGGAACTACGAAATATTGCTCAGCATACCTGCGGAATGAGGTGTGCACAAACAAGCAATGCATGTTCTTGCACGAACCGGGCGACAATGATGAAAGTTACTCTCGGCAAGACTTGTCCTCCATCAACAGTGTAAATTCTCAACGACCTTTGCCGCCCAGAGCATCTTCATCCCGCACCCAAGCTCAAGCAGCACCACCAATTCAACAAGCACAACCATTGGCTGCTGCTACTCAGCCAATGGTACGTGAAGCAAGTAAAGATGGTTCAGACAGTGGAGATGGCCCTGCACTTCCATCCACTGCTAACTGGGCCAATAATCGTGGAGTACAGCAGCAACGCAGCAGAAGAGGAAGCCATGCTACTAGTGGTGCCGCTCCTAGTCCTGCTATCTCAAATGCTATTACTTCAGCAGGAGAAGCGGCTGAAGAGGAAACTCCGGAGCTTGTTGAAGATCAAGAGGAATCATCCCGGGAAGCTAGTCCTATCGAAGCTCCAGAGCCTACATCTTTGATTGAGGAAATATCGCATTCTGTGAAGGAAACACTTGGCATCGAACTGCTCAGGTCAATCAATTCTGACGTGCTCAATTGGGATGGTCCTAAGATTCATGAAGATGATCTCGCATCTTTCCCACCACTTTTTAATGACAATGGTGGAGAGAAACGCCGTTTAATGCGAGAGCAGCAACAGGAGGAAGAACGTCTGCATATGGAGCAGGAATCGCAAGCTGATATTCAATCAGTGCCTGAACCTGTGGAGGAACAAGAACCGGAAAGTGGTAGTTTGCAATTGGGTGGCGAGCCCGAGGATAACGGCCGTGAGATCAATCAACCTCCTGGATTCCAACGTCGCCAAAGTTCTCAACTGCCGATCCAACGTGGCTCTACCAGTGGTCCATTTGGCCCAAGTCTTGGTCAACAAAACTTTCCTCAGAATATTGGCAATTTGAGTTCTGTTAATGGACGATCCCTTACACCATTGCAGCAGTCACAACTTTCAATGTTCAAGTCGCCATCGGGTGTTCCGTCAAGCTTCATGGACCATATTTCTTCTCCTGGTGGACTTGCAAATCCATTGAATCAGAATTCCGCGCTCTTCCAACAGCAAGGTCACAACAGACAATCCTCACGATACAGCTTTGCTCAGGATGGTGCCACTGGATCATCTTCTATTAAGCCTTCTGCCAATAACAAGATGATGCAACAGCAAGCTTCAATGATGCCTCCTTCAAGTCATCCTCAACAAGGATTTCAGTCTTTCAATTCTTCAATCGCAGCACCTCCAGGATTGTCAGGTCTAAAGTCTAACACTCCTCCCATCGGCGGAGGGATGTTTGGTCAAGGTCATGGATTTGGCAACTCGATGGGTGGCGGTTCGACCTTCGGTGGGGCTAACAAGGAGAACGGAAATGAGATGCTTCGTGATATGCTGAGGGGCCGCCCTAGTGCTGGTGGTAATCAGGGTCTTGATACAAGTAAGCGTGAGTACATGTTTCCTAATTTTCTTCATCAACAGTTCCCATCTGCCTCCTCCACTCCAGCTCCTGCTTCAGGCCTTCTGGCATCGCTCTACGGTCCTCAGACCGGAGCATTCCATGACTTCGGTCAAAAGCAGAAGAAGAAGGGAAAGAAGCACAGACATGCTAACACTTCCTCCTCTGGGGGAGGTGGCTTAGTCGATCTTGCGGACCCAAGTATCTTGCAGGCGAGAATGCAGCATCAACAACAGAGCAATGCCGGAGTCGGACAGGGACTGTTTGGTGGTCAGACTCAAGGTGGGTACCAGCCCAACATAATGTATGGTGGTGGCGCAGGATTCCCTAGGTGGTAGATGAGCATGTTAGTCGGGCGTAATATTTGGCGTGGTTTTTGTAGATAATGATCTTTCTTTTCATTTACAAGGACGGCGTTAGCAAAAACTCTTCAAAGGGTATTGCATTGTTGCTCGGTATAGCACACATTTGTTTTAGCGGGCATGGCATGGCTCCAAGATGGATGCTTCGGATGCATTGGCGTCATACTGCGTTTGGAAAATGAGAGGACCTCATGGGATTGCTGTCATTGTTTCTTTTTTATTTCTTTCGTTTGGCTGCGCAACAAAGTCAATACAGTTCACGTCGGAAATTCCATCATCGTCTTCGTCGCGGCCACTTCTCTCATGTACGTTATAGTCCCCGATCCCACGCCCGACAGTGGCTGGAGAAATATATCATTCTTACATATTTTGTACCTTCAGTAGCCCGCTCTTTCAATTATCGAAGACGATGATGGATTCGTGATGTGACCGTGTCCCTCTCTTGTAGTAGCATTGTGTACTGACCGATGTTGATGTTGTTTTAAGCTCGCCTGCCCAACCATCCCTGCACTACTGTTTGTTTGGAGAAGACATGCTAATATTTGTTTTAGAAGATTCAATTTTCGACGATGAAAGTATGATGCACAACGTGGAAACGTTAGTATCAGATAGTACACCGTGTAACTTACCAATGAACTTTGGCGAAATGTCCCGAGAGGTATCCCGATCAAACACTCCAGCTTTCCCACCTGGGCTTCCAAATCCTCATGGGCATCCTGCGCCTGCAGTCCGTGAAGATCCAATTGGAAAGCCCTCTAAGATCCTTCCAGTGGTCGCTCCATTTACACCATCGAGACAATCCAGCATGTCAAACGCTCCTCGCGTTGCTACTCCGCGTGCCATGTCTCGACCTTCTACGCCTTCTCCAGTCAAGTCTAAAGTTCTGCCCGTCACCGCCTCTGAGGCACCAACTTCTCAAACACAAACGAAGCAAGAGCTCAAAAACCTTGCTACAACGTCTGGCATGGCAAAGGCAATCACAGCTCTAGCCTCTACTCCAACCCCTACAGTTCCTACAACTCCTTTGCTTTCCGCGGCGGTTACTCCTGCAACGCAGAGAAATCTCTCCACCGAGGAGTATCCAGCCCTTGGAGCACAGAAGGAAATAAAACCTTCCGCATCTAGAAAAGTATCAAAAACAGTAGCATCGTCTTCTAAAGCGCCATCTACCCCTAAAATCTCGAATGCACAGAAGAGTGCCAAGACAACTGAGAAGAAAGCAACACCGGCTATTTTGACCATTACGACTTCTGCAAAACCTGCTCCGAAGGCAGTAGGCGCACCAGAGACTCCCAGTAAAGTTACTGCTTCGGTGTCAGACTTTCCTTCATTACCGGCATCGAAACCCCCCCAAACCATCAAATCTATCAAGGTCACGCAGACACCAAAAACGGAGTTGCTTCCGATGGGAAGCCCAGCCCCAACGTCTGCAACGTCTGTGGCTCCATATCTTTCACATTTTGGTCGTCAATTTTCAAGTTCAGAAGTTCCTGATACTCCTAGTGAGCTAGATAATGCGTCTATTATGTCTGCAACAGCGTCGAGAGCGAGCTCACCTGCTCCATCCAGGAGTGGACAGTCACGACCCCCAAAGCTCAATACGGCGCAGAAGAATAAGCTTAAAATGGAGAAAAAGGAGAAGGCTCTTGAAGCACAGATGGCAGCTGCGGCTGAATCCAAGAGAACTGACGAAGAACAAGCCCCGGTTTTGGCCAGGAAGACTAAGCAAAGGAAGGAGAAGACGAACGTGAGCAGTGCTGCGAGTGGATCTACGCCGGCGGCTAGCAGACCGGTATCACCTCCTCCTGCAGTAATTGCCCGAGAGGAAAGTAAAATTGCGGAACCTGTTATACCTGAGAAGCCTGCGTCAGGTGGTAGCGATAAACCTGTTAGTAAGAGTGAGGCGAAGGGCAAGAACAAGGCAAAGGCGCAACAACCTACACCCCCTCCCGAGCCACCACGAGCTCCCATCGTTGAAGATGAGGAGGTCGCAGAGAAACTTACAGCTCCAACTTCAGCCAGCCTTATCCAGCAGCTTCAATCCGATGGATCCATCCCCAATATTTTGAGGCATCCCTTCTTCAACACACCTTTTGGCGTTGGCAATGAGAAGAAGAGGGAAAAGGATACTACTGTAGCCGTCTTGGATTCAAATGTGAAACTACATATTAGTGCAGAAGAGCGAGCTGATTTGAACGCGGGAAAGCCTGTCCACAAAATTGCTTCAGGATCATATCGGATCATGTTGACACCCAATGGTGATTGTGTTCGCAACCTTACCGCCGAGGAAGAGGAACGATTCTTGGAACTTCAAAAAACACTTTCGGCTGAGGCTGGACCTACTGCTTTTTATTCCGCAAAACATATTGGAAACACTGGATATAATATGATTGGCGGTCGAGCTGTCACAAATGGACTTCCTTCGTACTTCCCATCTGTAGGACCTAGCAATACTACAACTTTGGATCCGGTTAGCAAGATTCAACGTGATGAAGCTTTGAGCTACATAAATCAATACGTTCTACCATCCCTATCCAATAACGCCCAGTTAGAAAAGGCACTGAGTGCCAATGCTCTGTCAAGCGACACGTTACAAGGAAGCGACCCATCCAGCTGGGCACCTTTGAATCGTGGCTCTCCTGCTAATCTTCCAGAGTTTTTAACTAGCCCGTCTGGCGATGATAGTATCGAAGCAGGAATCGAAAATTTCAATCGTGGACCACAGGCTCAAAATGTCCAGTTGCTGAGTGAAAAGGAATCTGAGTCTGCCATGCATATTGCGAAGAAAGAGACTCAGGAGTTAGAGAAGAGACTTCTCGCTGTGCTGAAGAAGAATAGGAAGATGTTGTTAACGGGTCATTAAATGGGATGTTCTTATGGGGAAGGTATGAGGCCGCTCTCAATTAAGAAGCTTGATGATGGAACGACGAAGATGGAATGAAGGGCATGATTATTATGTGTGTGTTTATAGCTGTATCAATACTTGTATAGCTTACAGGATGGGTATATGGATTCACGTGTACGAGTACGAATGACATGGAAATATGACGGATGGAACGGGCGCAAGTGGTTATTCATGCATCAATTACGAGCATTGATTACTTTTGGGGGTTATTTGTATGATTTTAAAGGTCAATAGCGATGGTGATGGCGATGGTGATAGCACTGACGAGACCATCAGCACAGTTAGCTTAGCATATAATAGCGTTTTATAAAGGACCTACTACTTGGTACCTAACATTTGGCTTCTCCGATATTGTTGTTGTTTGTTTTGTGATTCGAATGAAGTCGAAGAATCTTTTTGATGTAACACAAAATCCATACAAATGTCAGCTATTTATTTATTTATTTCATTTTACAATTTGTACATCTGCTCTTTTCTTATATCAGACATCACAACACAACAAATATTTCATGATCACTCACTCACTCCTGTCCCCGCCTTCCATCCACGTGGAGAGATCAAGAATCCCTGTTCGTGTATTTTTGGTGGGGCAGGTAGGGGGTAGGGGGCGGGGGCGGCGCTGGCGGGGTAGCAAAAAAGCTCATCTCAACCCAATACAACCTTGGTGGATTTTTATAGCTGCTTAAATTTCACCCTTCTTCCTTCTATTATTTGTCTCCTTCCAATTTACGATCAAAGACTTCGATAAAATCAATCAACATGGCAGAATCACTTCCTACCACTTTTTCTGGTATGTAAAAGTAAAAGATAATAATCCTTCAATCCCTCAATCCCTCAATCTCTTTCTCTATCCTCCTGTCTCTTGTCTTCCATCATCTCCCAATCAGCCATATCAGTCAAATTCTCCCACTAACCTCATCCCCAGACCCCGTTCACATCGCCGTAATCGGTGGCACCGGTCTCCAATCCCTTGAAGGATTCGTCCCCATCGCAACAATCAACCCTCTTACCCCCTGGGGTTACCCCTCTGCCCCCATCCACATCCTCTCCCACAACAACGTCCCCATCGCCTTTCTCTCGCGTCATGGAATCCACCACGAAATCGCCCCGCATGAAATTCCTAGCCGTGCGAATATTGCCGCGTTGAGAAGCATCGGGGTGAGAACTATTATTGCTTTCAGCGCCGTGGGAAGTTTGAGAGAGGAGATTAAACCCCGGGATTTTGTGGTGCCGGATCAGGTTATCGATCGTACCAAGGGCGTTCGTCCGTTCACTTTCTTTGAGAAGGGTGTGGTAGGTCATGTAGGGTTCGCGGATCCGTTCGATGAGAAGATTGCCAAGATTGTCAGGGAATGCGGACATGCGCTTGAAGGCGAGGGAATAGTGATGCACGACAAGGGAACTATTATTTGCATGGGTTCGTCCTCTCCCCTCTCTCCATTCTATCAAGTACCCGAAGACTAACCAACCCTCTTCCCCCTCAACAGAAGGACCTGCCTTCTCCACCCGCGCTGAATCCCACATGTATCGCTCCTGGGGCGGTTCCGTAATCAACATGTCGGCACTCCCCGAAGCCAAGCTCGCGCGCGAAGCAGAAATGGTCTACCAAATGATCTGCATGGCGACCGACTATGACTGCTGGCACAGCACCGCGGATGTCGATGTTGAGATGGTCATGGGACACATGCATGCGAATGGACAGAATGCGAAACGACTTGTGGGAGCGGTGTTGGATGCCTTGAGTAAGCAGGAACATAGCGAGATGGTGTTGGCGAAACATTGGGTGGGTAACACGACGGGCATGATTAAGTTTATGACGAAGGCAGAGGGCAGGGGCGAGGAAGGGAAGAAGAATGTCGATTTTTTGTTTCCTGGGGTGTTTGATGAGGCTTAGAATTTCAATGGGTTATGCATGAGATAACGACGCAAGGGAGAGACGAAGGGCTTAGTGGATTTTGATACCTGGATGCATGTACTGCATTCATACATATAGAAATATATAGACTGCAATGGAATTCAAAAAAACATATTTTATCTTTCTTTTTCTTGGCCTGATAATTATATAAAGAACAAATCCCAACCAGCTTAACCAGATTTATCCCGTCCAAGTTTAAATCAACAATGTGTAACTATAAAAATATACAAGAGGCACCAGGGTATCTACCATCATTCCCAAAAGAAACAGCTGCACGATCGATTCATCCAATCCAATTTGATCGCAGCCCTCTTCTCCTCCCCCTTTCTCTCCCTCTTTATCTCTCCGCCAAATCCCCTTATCACAGTGACAGCCTATCAAATCAACATATACAAAGCCTTAACCGCCTTCTCCGCCGCAGCCACATGCCAAGGCCTCCCATCCCTCACGGGATGCACTACGCCTCTCACCCTTGCCAACGTAGCTAATCCCCTATAATACCCCAAGATCTCCCTTAGCAGAGTCTCATGGAAGGTGCGCGGATTCCCCACAACTTCCGCATGGATAATATTAACTTCCATGACTATCGGCGGGTCATCGGTGCTGGTACCGCTGTTTTTAATGAGGTAGCCGGAAACAAGGGCGGGGTTGAATTCGAGGAGGGAATTGGAGTTGTTGAGGCGGTGGGAGAGGATGGCGCCCCAGGTTTGATCGGTGAGGTCGATGAGGCGGGAGTTCTGGTCTGGTTCGGGGGGAACTGCGGGTGCAGATGTAGATGGTGCTTCGGACGGGGTGAGAGGATTAGTTGTTGAGTCGCGGGAGGGGGTAGATGGGTTGTCCGGTGAGAAGATGGAGGATTGAGATGCTTGAGGTGTAGAGACCGGGGTTGTGGAGGGTTGTGATGTGGCTGTCATTGATGGTGGCGGCACCCTTATTTGTGGGGGCAATATCCGTAATGATGGATCTGTTTGTACGGTAACTAGTGTGAGACTTATCTGAGCGTTGGATTCTGTAGAGGCAAGACATGTCCAGGAATCAATCTCAGATTGTTCCATTACAGCTGTTTTTGCAATGATTATGCGCCAGTGAACTTTTTTGCTCGAGATCAGATCAAGCGTTGTCTCCCATATTTCATTCGCAACATCTGTAAAGTGCAGGGTGAATGGCTCGTTCTTCCGTCCAAGACAATAGGAGGCTGTCATTTGCTTGGTGCCCCTATTATCTGACCACGCAGCAGTAATCCATCGTTCATCAATACTTTGAGCATAAGCAATATGAAGACACGAGTTTTCTTGTAGTAATGCTGGCGATGGACTGAGAGATAATTTGAATTCAATACTTCGAGGAAGAGGTTTCTCAAGAAGGATTGCTGCCGTGGTTGAAGATGATGCAAAGTCTACACAGCGATCATATACTTCCATCGCGAGACGTGAATATTCCGCAGGTGATGGTACTACTAATGAATAAGGAGCGGCCACAAAATCTAGCGGCACAAGCTGCAACACCAATTCATTGACTGCTTTCAGATTATTTCCGGACAACGACTTTCGGTAGAATTCGAAAAGATGCTTGAAAGCAGCGCAAATGTGTACGAGCAGAGATGAATTATCGACAGGGTAAATGAAGTACACAACGATGTTCTTCTCTTCCGTAGTCATACTAGAGAGGTTTTTGCTCAATCTTGCCATTATCTCCTTGAAAGAGCTGGGATAAGCTGCATTGGTCGTATTAATAATCCCCTGATTATTTCCATTATTAAACGGGTAGGATATTAGACTGCTGGGTGAACCTGGAAACACAATCCTTTCGTGCCCACCAAATCTGAATGATTCATATGCCCCTCGCATTTGGTCGAGGAAAATATCCGCATTCTCATTAATGCCTACGATATCTGGATGGATGCAAATAGCGTTAACATCTTTGTTTCCTGTGAAAGGTGCTAACCCTAAATTATCCCAGAAGTGTATCGCGGGAGGTAGAACCGCCAACTTAGAATCGCCTCTCCGTACTTCGAGCTGTGGAGGCTGGATGGGAAATGGATTGCTCAATTTTGACGGATCTGAATTCTGTACTGCTCTTGGGTTTGGCATTGGTCGGGGAGTTATACGCAAGGCCGGGTTTATTGGAATTCCTTGAATGGCAAGATACGTCCGTAAGTTACATTTTTTAACATCTTTCAAGCATGCCTTTGTAGCTTTCAAAACACTAGGTATCAGACTTCTAGTAGAAAAAATAGCTTGACCATGAGCGTCCGGATTTTGACTGGTTTGACTATGCAACCGAAGATTTCCCGATGCAGCTTGGTCTGCAATGATTTGAGCCGTTTCAATCAAGTCCAAATCCGAAAGTCCGCTAAGAGGGATATCCGGTTCGGGTGAGATAAAATAAGGGGCCAGAGACCAATCTGCAGGATCAGATTCGAATATGGGAATCTGTGGTTCAATTATAGATTGAGGGGTGCCTGGGGATGGCTCATATTCCCCGGTGAAGGCGTTGTATGAACTGATACTACCTTCATCAAAATATCGTTTCCTTTTCATGCCGAGTCTAAGCATGGCTGAAAGACCTGCCGGTAGTGCCTCCTCAGAATCAGATGCGTCGCTTACACTGTTGGATTCATTGGCCATGTCTGGTTCTGGTTCGTTATCTAACTCAAACTCATACTGCCCACTATCATTGTTCAAGATTCGAGTCAACATTTCGGATTCTAGAGGCTTGTTCTCGCTTTTCCGCCTCTCAAAGGATTCTGGGTTGGTAGGGTCGTGCGGCTCTAGGTGCTGTGGTTTTATTTCGTCCTCAGAATATCGAAATCGACCATTATGTCCATATTTTTCATCGATCTCCATCAAAGAATATTCGAATTTGACTTTATCGAACACACTGGACCCACCGGATAGTTTTGAGGTTCGCTTTACCAGCTGCCCAAATACGGCTTCTTTGTCGAAAGGAGCCATGATGCGTGGTGGCGACCGTGGTGGAGCTGGACATTCCAAGCTGTCATTATTATTGGACATCTCAACGTCCATGTCCTTTGCTGATCTTGCAAGGCGCTGATGCAAGGCTGGCCGCTGCATTCTGTCTTCTATGAGCTGAGCATCCCTCATGATTGTATCTTGTGACGTTGGCTGTGGTACCAACGGCTTACTCAAAATTGGTGGCTTTTCAACAATATTATTTTGTTGAGTTGAAGGGATACTAGTCACAACTGGAGAGGCCGGCTGCAGGTCCATTTGAATATCATCAGGTTGGTCGAAAAAGTTGAAGTCCGCATCGGTAATGTCTGTGTCGCCAAATAAATCCCTTCCCATATCCCCAAAAAGATTATCATTATCATTATCATTTTCGCCAAAGTTCATGTTGGAATTTGAGCGATGTTTTTGTTCCGAAGTTACCCAATGATCGGTGTCGACGGTATTCATGACAGAGGTGCCTGGATTCGTTCCTTCGGGATCATGCGGGAATAAATGAGTAGGGTTTCCCGGTGTCGTTACTGCACCATCAAATGATGGTGTTGGCCCCCCAGGATGATGTATGGCATCAGGAGGTGTAGGATACATCGCGCCAGCACTGTTGCCTTTTTCCAGTAATGCAGCGGAATGGCCATTTGCTTGAAGGTTTTGTGCCTCCTTATCGGCCTTTTCTTTGGCAGCCTCTGAGATCTTCCGCTCCTGTTGTCTATTCAATATGATGCTCGCCTGTTTCTCCGCATTCATAGACCATTCTTCTGCAAAACTTAGAGGATCGACAAGCCCGAAAGAATTTGGGCTTGGAGGCTGAACTTCCGCGGAAGAAGTCTTAATGGTTTTGAAGCATAGTAGAGCTGGCCAAGGTACAATAGCGCCATCGTCGGGGCAGGGCATATCGGCGTACTCGGGATTTGAAGGCACATAGTTGGGATTCAGCACCTGCACAAACATCCAACCCCCTTCCTCGACTAAATTTGAATCAAAACCCTTGGTCGATAACCAATCTAAACACCGGGATTGCCAGGACTTAATAGTAGTACCATGAAAGCGCCAGCTGTGATCTTCAGGATATTTCTGTAAATCTGAAATAGGCTGAACTCCGGGCAGTTGTTCATCATCATAAAACGAGTAGAACTTTGCAGGATTCCCTCCTGGTGCTAACCACAACTCAGTACCCTGGGATAAGATCCTTTGAAGCTTCTCTGGGTTTGCTATGCTTATACTTTGAAGTCCAGGAGTAACGTAAGAACAAGCTTTTATCATCAACGTTCCCTTGGAAGCAATACTGATGTCTAAGTTGACGAGGGTGACCGAGTTTTCAGAAATTTTGGGTGATTGGTAATATGCCGTTGACTTCGATGGTGATTCTGAGGGGAAAAGTAAGGTCCGTGAGTTGAGAGGAATAAAACCGTGGTCACTGCAAAGTCTATATACAATGGAGCCCTGGACGGATGATATGAAGTGTTCCTGAACCTCTTTCAGAAATGCGATGGTGTCACTTAGACTGGTTGCTGACTTGACACCAGGAGATGACGCTGCCGGATCGTATATATTCTGGGCCGAGTTTGCTTGCATGGCCCTTGCATTGACATTTTGTGCATTTCGCATTGCATTTTCAAGAGGCGAAGGTGAAGATGTGCTACTCGGGGTGCTCAAGCTATTTGCCATCACAAATTTGCTTCTTGCCAGATTAGAAGGCTCATATGTCCCTTTATCCTTCCTCGATAATTCAACACCTTGCACAGTAGGAAGATTGGCTTGGCTCAGTAAATCTTCCCCTTCATCAAGAGGTTTATTTGGGGAATTTGGACTTGGTTGGAAAACCCAGATTCCCCCTCGATTTGCGTCGTAATATACCAGTGCGCCATGTTTCCTCCATGCGGTTTCCACATCTTGTAAAAGCTTTTTTGTTGTTGCAAAGGAAGGTGTTTGCCATTGGGTTTCAAAATATTCATATGCTATTGATGCAAAATTATCCTGGGCAAATATAGTGAGCTACGAGGATATTCGATTCAAACAAAACAGCATGACTTACACAACTCAATACATTGGTAAATTGATCGCCGAGATCCATATCGTAACAGGTCGTAACTCATAAAATGGACATCCAGAACAGTAGATGCAATGCGCCAATCCCCCCATCCGCCACAACAAGCTATATCCCCCCTTTATACTACCCAAATGATGCCGTAAATGTATCCAAGTAAGTTTGTTGAAGATACTATCGTATAAAGTTTGTATACTTTTGTTGCTTGAGTCGGGGATCTTGAGTTGGACTCGCAGGGCTCCATCTCAAAATGAAGGTGTCGGCTGTCGCAGTGGCTGGCTGGTCAGCAAGGTGCGACTTAACGGTGGTAGCAAATGGCGAGAAGCAATTAAAGAAGCATAGAACACGATTGCGGAAGAATTGTGTATCTTGAAAGCATTGAG
Organism: Ciborinia camelliae; assembly: GCA_025890175.1. Classification (NCBI taxonomy): domain Eukaryota; kingdom Fungi; phylum Ascomycota; class Leotiomycetes; order Helotiales; family Sclerotiniaceae; genus Ciborinia; species Ciborinia camelliae. Next base: position 372,496 of record JANPYM010000017.1, read on the forward strand.
ACTATAGATTGTGGTTGTCCAAGTTGTTAAGGTGATGGTATTATCAATACTGTACGAGAGTTCTCCAGCTTGATAACATGGTTCCAGGCATGTAAGGTCAAACTTACCGATTACTCGGACTAATAATTGAATGATTTAACCCCATAATTGATTACTAATATCCGCTGTTGGCCGCCGGTAAAAAGAACCCCCGAGCCGAACGATAAGAAAATAATTTCTAAAGCAGACCTTTTTCTGGTCTGAAGCCTTTCGAATATACCTACAAAGTACTGGTAGACATTTTTCACAATATGACAAATTAATCATTTTATTATTGGAATAAGTTCATTTGGCTTCACCAATTACCCATCATGAAGCTCACAAATCCAAATGAGATACCGGTGTACACCATTTCAGGTGCTTCTACTGCACGCCCTCTGCCTGACTGGCTTGCTCGCAAAAGAAAGCGCAGCTTGAAAAATGATCCAGAATATGCCAATCGTGTCGAACTTTTACAGGATTTCGAATTCGAAGAAGCTAGCTCTTGTATCAGAGTCAGTGAAGATGGAGAATGGGTTATGAGTACTGGCACATATAAACCCCAAATTCATACACATTATCTTCCTCATTTATCTCTTTCTTTCGCAAGACATACTACAACACTCAATCATTCCTTCGTTCTTCTTTCTAACGACTACACGAAATCTCTTCATTTACAAACCGATCGCAAACTAGAATTTCATACCCAGGGTGGATGCCATTATCAAACTCGATTACCTCGATATGGACGCGACCTTGTCTACGACAAGTCTTCGACGGAAGCATTAATACCCGCCGTTGGTGTCAATGCAGATGGTCTTGGCGAAGTTTATCGGTTGAATCTCGAAATTGGACGTTATATGAAACCATACCAAATCGATGTCGGCGGTGATGATCTTACAACTGCTGGTGGTGGTGCTTTGCAAGGAGGCATACACACTGGCAGTGTCAATTGTGCAGCAATCGCCGAAGAAAGTCACAACCTCATGGCTTTCGGGACATCAATTGGTACTGTAGAGTTTTGGGATTCAAGATCAAAAGCAAGAGTAGGAATTCTTGCTGGTCAACAAGGGCAAATCACTGCACTTGATTTCGACAGGTCGGGTATTTCGATTGCGACAGGATCCTCGGAGGGTTTAGTACAACTTTATGATCTTCGACGACCTGTGCCAATATTGAGTAAAGATCAAGGATATGGCTACCCGATTAAGACTTTAATGCATATGACTACATCTTCGCAGGAGAAGAAGATCCTTTCCGCAGACAAACGAATTATCAAATTGTGGGACGAGGCGGATGGGAAAGCTTGGACTTCGGTTGAACCAGCAGTCGATATCAACTCCGTGGCTTGGTGCAAGAATAGTGGCATGCTTCTCACAGCCAATGAAGGCAAACAACAACATGCCTTCTTCATTCCACAATTGGGTCCTGCCCCAAAATGGTGCTCATTCTTGGATAATATGGTTGAAGAAATGGCAGAGGAAGCACCAAGTGAGACATACGATAATTACAAGTTCTTGACATTACCAGAACTAAAGGCCCTCAACTTGGGTCATCTTGTGGGAACTACCAACCTCTTACGACCATATATGCACGGTTACTTCGTGGCTTCTAAGCTGTATGAGCAAGCCAGATTGATTGCCAATCCTTACATCTGGGATGACGAGAGAACCAAACGTGTTAAAGAGAAGGTCGAGAAAGAACGAGCTAGTAGAATCAGAGGTGGCAAGAAGGTTAAGGTCAATCAGAACTTGGTTGACAAAGTACTCAAGAGACAAGAGCGTAGGGAGAAGGTTGATGAGACTGCTGGTGTCTTGGGCGACTCACGTTTCGGCAAGCTTTTCGAGGATGAAGACTTTGCTGTTGATGAGCGTAGCAGAGAATTCCAGGCTCTTAACCCTAGTACCAAGGTTGTTGGTGGTGGTGAGGAAACTAAACAACGCAAGGTGGATAGCGAGGACGAATCGAGCGACGATGATGATGATGATGAGATTATGTCGAAGCCTAAGCCAGCTCCCGAGATGCGTATCTCTTCCTCGTCGTACAAAAAATCGGGCCACCAACGTAAAGATAATGCTTTGGGGGCTCGCAAACAAGGCACTGGTCGAGTCAGTAAAAATAGGGGCGATGTTGTTGGCGAACGTTCAGTCACATTCGCTCCTGCTGGCAAGAAGGATAAAGAAAAGGTCGAAGCCAAGCCTTCCAACAGTAGGAGTAGACGAGATGATGCCAGACGAAGCGCTAGTGGAAATGTTTTCAGAAGATTGTAATTGTCCGAAGATGAGACTTCATGATACCCCTTTTATAATATATAACATCGAGAATTTCCAAAATTCGGAATTCGAATATCTGTAAACTATGCCCTCTTCTAAAAACAAATGCCATTATTTACAAGACGACGAGACGATTTATACACTTCATTCAATTTACATCATTTATTAAATAAGTATTAAATAAATATAAATATAAAATAAGAGCTATTTTAATAATTATTAGTGTTTCTTACTATCTTTTTTTTAATATTATCTCGATAGTAGATATATAGTTAATTAACTGATATAAACAAAGTGGTATAATATAATATAGTTATTATATTAATTAAAGAGCTAAAAGCTACAGGGGGCTTATATGCCCGTAGATGGCCTAGTGCGATCACGTTTCTAAAAGCCTAATTCACCACATCGCAACAATAGATCCATAATCACCTTGTCTAAATCGACGGCCAATCCCGTCTTATCTCCGAAATGTGGGGTAAGCTCACAGCTATCAAACCCCACCTTAATTCCCGAGTCATAGTAAACAATGTTCCTTCTCCCTTATCTCTGACTCCCTCCTCAATTAACCAGATATATCTCAATTTCACGCATGCCCACTCTTCAGAGATCATTTATAGTCCTAAGAACCTTCAAATCCCTCTTCAAATCTTCATCTCATTCTCAATTCCTCCTTCCGCACCTTCACCTCTATAAACGCAACATGTCTTCCGCAATGTCTAAACGCCTCGAGGGCAAAACTATTGTTGTAACTGGCGCCTCTTCGGGAATTGGCAGAAGTACCGCTTTAGAATTTGCGAGAACCTCTCCTAAAGATCTGAGATTGATTTTAACAGCGAGAAGAATCGATGTTTTGGAACAGGTGAAGAAGGATATTGAGAAGGAATGTGGTGAAGGTGTGAAGGTTCTGACTGTGAAGTTGGATGTCAGTAAACCTGAAGAGGTCAAGGGTTTTGTTGGTGGATTACCAGAGGAGTGGAGGGATGTTGATGTGCTAGTTAATAATGCGTGAGTGGTTTCAGACTTCAAATGGCTGGGGAATGGGGACGGCTATCACAACGCAACGGGCCAAGGGGCTGGCATTGACGTCCCATCTTACCAATCTGCGGCCGCTGTCTTCATACCAGCGATTAACATGTTTATTTCGACTTCTTTCAAGGCTTCCTCCGTTGTCATGCCTTTTCCCTTACCGAAGTCTTGGGATTGGAATTCTGCATAAGATCACGATACATCTGCTAACAACAAACTCATTTCAGTGGTCTAGTAAAAGGGGTAGCACAAGCCCCATCCATCGCTGAAGAAGATATCAACATAATGTTTGCAACAAATGTAACCGGATTAATCAACATGACTCAAGCCATTCTCCCAATTTTCAAAGCACGCCCCGATGGTGGAAAAGGCGATATCATAAACATTGGCAGTATTGCAGGAAGAGAACCATACCAAGGAGGAAGCATCTATTGTGCTACCAAAGCAGCCATTAGAAGTTTCGGGGTTTCGCTAAGAAAGGAATTAATCGCAACAAGAATAAGAGTTATTGAGATTGATCCCGGACAAGTGGAAACGGAATTCAGTGTCGTTAGATTTTATGGAGATAAAAGTAAGGCGGATGCTGTCTACGCCGGGTCTGAACCATTGACACCGGATGATATTGCAGAAGTTATTGTTTTTGCCGCTGGAAGAAGAGAAAATGTGGTTATTGCAGATACTTTAATTTTCCCCAATCATCAGGTATGTCTTATGAGTCCTTCAAACCTATTGCAAATCGGGACTAATTGAGGTATTTCGCAGGCTTCTGCTACAGTTTTGCATAAGAAGACATAAATTCATAGTTTATACGTGGTGCTAGAGGGGCGATGTACAAAAAGACATGAGACTTGGAACGAACCTTACACGGTGGGAGTATATAGACGATTATATAGAACAGGGGAGGGTGAATACGATATTTTGTTGCAGGGAGGCAATATCAGATATCTTCCGATCTCTCTTCTCTTGTCAGTTGTCCTCCATTTCACTACACTGCTCACAAATGCTTCTAGCTCCCGTTTTCTGGCCCCGGAAAAGGACCGGTATATGCTTGCATCCCACTTAGGTGACTTAGCTTCCGCCCAAAAGCTTTCGGATCCGTTCACACCCCACCCCCCGCTATCTCAGTGGTCCAAGCCGACCCCTCCGCCCCACCATGAAAAAAGATGAGGAAAAAGTCTTTATGCCCCCGCCAAAGGCGCAAATATACATTCAAATACACATGAGTTCCCAACAACAAGCAAGTAACCCTTCTATGGTGTAATGGTTAGCACGTCGGATTTTGATTCCGGAGATATTGGTTCGATTCCTATTAGAAGGTTCATTCATTGAACATTCTTTCCTTCCATACCCAGTTTGAAGCTGGGATATCAGGGTTGCATTTTTTGTTTTTTTTCTGTTCTTTTTGCGTGCAGATTTAAAAGTTTTGCTGCGAGTGAGGACATTTCTTTGTTTCTTAATGATGACTATAAACTTTGATGGTACGAGCAAGATGTTCGTTTTTCTTGTTTTGATTTTTATAATTTAATAGAAAATCAAACCATCATATAATTTGCATTGAGTATCAATCAAATAACTATTCAACTAGTAAAAGCTATCGATTGATATAATTTTTATCAAATTCGAAATAGTTACGTCAAAACGAAAGTCTCAAACCAAGCCCTTTAAAGGTTTGCGGGGGGGAAACTCAACCTCATCAATTTGGGGTTCATGTCTTCTCATTGTTTTTGCATGAAGTTTGAGGAGGTTCTAAAGGGAGCCTTTAGCAAACATAGAATGTTTCTTATTCCTTGGCATTTTCTCATTTCTAATCTTTGAATACAAATTTGTTCCCAAGGCTCTTGGGTACTCAAGACTTTCTGTAATACAATATGATCGCGTTCATTCGTAAATCTTACCCTGGAACTCTATCTACTCATGGAAATCTCATTGTTGCGAACAAGAATTCCGCCCAATTGCCCATTCCTGTGAACCCCACTCCCATTTGTATACCCCTTCCTATTCGCTTAAGATTCTACAGAGCAAATTTCTTCTCCAACCCCACAATACTTACCAGTCGGCTGCTACATATACTCAACTAATACAGATCTCTATATCAAATACATTTCAACATCCGGCATGGTGTAGTGGCTAGCATTTCCGCCTCTCATTCGAAGCTTTCAAGCTTCAATCAAGTCGCGGGAGACCGGGGTTCAATTCCCCGTACCGGAAACATACTTTTGTCATTTCGAGTCATGTATTTTTTTTTATCTAGAGGCAATTTTAACTGACATTCATCGCTGCCCACGGCCCCTTGGAGCAGACGTAAAAGTTGTAAATCATTTTATTTTGGTCATATTTTTTTGCAGTAGTACAGTCTCCTCTCAGTTGCCCACTTGCCAAGTAAATAAGACAAGGGTTTGAAACGCAAAAAAATGAGGTATGAACGCAAGTGGGGGGGGTGGAGGGGGATCCAGCGCAATTCATATGCAAAAAGAAAAGTTTACTTCAGGGCCTAATCCGGGATTGAACCGGAGACCTCTTACAATTGAGATTGGATAACCCAAAGCAAGAATTCTACCACTGAACTATCAGGCCTGTTGATGTATTTCTCACGATCGTTGGTGGATATATATACTACAGACACTGGGGTGTCATGGGATGGAGCCTTTCCTGAGAGCGTGGCATGTTATTTGTAAATTTTGGTACAATTGGTACCTATATATGGATGTACTAGGTATCTACTGGATTGTTATATCTTTTAGCTATTAACGAATTAATGACTGGATAGCTTTGCCATATAGATGTTTGCAGATCTGGTATTAGATCTAATTGTCTAAGACGAAATTCAATCGTCTGATCGTATACTCAGTGCTCAGTGCCCAGTGCTTACGGGTATGTCTATGCTGTAAGGTTCTACTACTGTATGTACATTTCGGTTGAAAAATATGAAGGGGTGGAAGAGAGAGGAAAGATGTACCAACAAAGGAAATGAAGATTAATATAATTACAGTACAATAAGGAGGATACGATACTCCAACATGATTGAAAGGAAAGTTGGTTACCATTTAATCTTACGATTTTTACAATGAAAAAGTGAAAGAGAAATCTGGATTACGAAAATCCCAAAATAAAATTATCCATTGGCATTGGCGAAAAACGATAGTAAAGCAGCGTGACTGGAAAATGAATATATATATTGAAATCCAACTACTCGAACATACAAAACAGAAAAGAGATTATGGTTTAGTGGTATAATTCTTGCTTAGGGATTTATCAGTCTTCACAGATTGATTCTCCATGTAAGAGGTCCCCGGTTCAATCCCGGGTAATCTCCATTTCTTTTTGATTTTTTGAATTTTTTTTGGTAATTTTTTTTGGGGGGGTGGAGATATTGGACAAGAGAGAAGAGGGTTGGTTGGTTGGGACTTCCAATTGTTACTGGAGGTTTTGGACGTAAGCGAGGTGGGGAATTTATGGTCTGCATTGCTATTGTAGCTGCAGGTGTAGACAGATAGATGGATGATGTGGATTTTGATCATGCAACTTGCAAGAAAGATATCGATTTGAAGATTTGAAACGAGTCTTTTTAAAAATAAAAAAAATGGAATCATCGCTAGGTTCTATCGACATTTGATTAAAAGCTCGCTTGGCTCAAGAATCATCGGACAGGATTTGAAGAGTGCTATTGCAGAATTCTCTGGGGTGTGCTTGGTTGCGTCTTACTTTCTCCTTCATTTTCTGTCGATAACGCAGACTGTGTCCACTGGCTCTAGAGATTGTAAAATGGTTCATCGAGGAAGTTAAAGCAAATGAAAGTAGTCAGACGAAACAGCTTATTTAAGACTGGTTGTTCGCTCTCTTCAGATTTGCCAATGGCCTTGTTAACTGACAAGGAAATATAACGGCATTTCCAAGCACTTGTAGTCAAGATTACGGCGAGACTTGATCTCGTGAGGGGGCTTGGGCTATTTTGACACTTTGGATGAAGTACTTATCGAACTAAGAAAGATGATTTGAATATATTCCACAATCTTTTTCATTCAACGACTACATTGTCTTTTCCATATTCGTAAACATAAACTTTTTCTGTGATACTGGTCATTTTTGTGACAAGGGTATAATAGCTTAAAAGAATATTCAATTCAGCTAATAATCTTTTAGGGTTTCTAAAAACTCTGGATTTCCAATTTATTCTTTTAAAAAAAAATATTTAAATTTATATATAAATTCATATAACCTAATAAATAAAATACTTCTACTTTTAATATATTAATTAAAATATTATCTTACATAACAATCCCATTCTTCATGTTTCTGTGCCGCACTCCGTGCCGTATTCCCATGGTCATGTGACGTCATGTAACGTTCCCACGTGACAATTCTGGGGTAGGTGTCGCTGTCCCACTGGCAATATCCTGAAAGTCCAGGAAACCTTCCGGATCAAAGTGTAGGCCGGCTATGTCATTACCCTTCAGGTACGCATCAAAGTCGGGGTTAGAAAGATCATCCAGGTTTCCATCACTGGGCTCTCGGTCTTGGGGTGGATCAACCTAATCTGTATCAGTACCAAGGTAGATCAAATTTCAGCAGAACTTACACCGTAAGGAAGGAAATAAAAATCCGAATCAAGCGTCGGCGTTATAGGTGTTGTGGGTTCAAATTCGTGATCTCTGCTATTGTTTGATGGAAGAATATATTGTGGGATTTCTTGCCTTCGCATGGCAACTCCGAGCATCGACCAACTTGCATCCCGCTGGTCCGCTTCCCACCGTGCCAACATCAGTCCTCTCATCTTCTGCTGCTCTGGAAGCAGTTCCTTCGGCAAGGGAGATAGTGTAATAGCAGAGTCTTTGTCCTTGTTGAATGAGGCTGTAAGTGTTTCGGCAAGGCTCAGCTCAGGGCTATTTATGATAGATGAGTGATATTTTTCATTATGATTGTTTAATTGCTTTCGTGTAGCAAACCCTGTTGCAAAATCAACGCATGAAGAATATGCACAGCGGAACAGGCGCTGATGTTGTGACTCGTGCTTGTCTCGCTCAGAAGGTGATCCAAAGCCATCAGTACTGAAAGCACAACGTAGATACCGGCATACAAAAGCTGATGGCCCGAAAGTATTTTGAAACCCTTTAAAATCTTCTTGTTTGATTTCGGGAAAGGTCGACTGAGCGTTGTTGTCCAATAGGGACTCGGCTGTCTGTTGATAATGATGGCGGATAGTACTAAAGTACGTCGGGTCCATATCACACGACTCCAATGAAAGACCTGATATGTTTTAGGCCAGTTGAACTTGAGACTATTGGAAGAGGGGGGCCTTACTTTCAGGAGACTTGTCTGAAATATCATCCAAGTTCAGTCTGAATCTGAATGCGAGGATATCCGAGATTAACCGCTTGATTTCAGGTAAGTGATTTAAAGCTTCGAGATTAGGGCCTTGACTTGAAGCTCTAGCGTTGGCTTTTGGATCTGAGACTGGCATGTTTTCTTTTCTGTAGTGTAGTAGTAGTTGTTGAAGTTGAGATAGAAGCTCTGTTGAGAGCTGACGTTGGCTCTTACAATATTCCAAGAGATGCATATACCAAAACATGTTAGCGTACATCAGAAGACCATGAAAGCCCTGTACAATAATTGCAGCTCTCTGAGCTTCTGTAGAGTATGTTGGAAGTAGAGGGATGCAGGAATTGAGAACGGTTATGCAAGAGAAAGAGATATTCAAATGCGCGCTCTCACGCGACACGAAAGGCAATTTCTGTTGATGACTTTCCTCGAGTATATATCTATAAAGGAGTTATTCATCTTGTCTTTGTGTTATCGTGACCGGGTGCAATTACTCTTTAGCTGACAAGTGCACGAATTCCACGGTATTAGATGGGCCATCCTCAATAAGAGGTCGGCAGCGATCTAGTACCTCTCTTCTATTTTTAGTCCTGGCTGTTAGGGTTGTATTTGAACCGTCGAAAGCGATCCCGTCGATTATCTCGTAGCTTTTTAGTACTCTGTAAGAACATGCCATCCACTCCAAAATACGCATAGCCATCTGTTTTACTCTTTCGGGGTTCTTGGGATCCATGATTCTCTCAAGGATACGTCCATACCTAGAAACGATTATTAACTTTCAATAATAATAACGATATGATAAGTTCCTTACGCTGACTCCAAGCCTTTTGGTAAGCCTTTAGCTGTTTGCATCAAATCTGCATCGTTGTAACAATATTTGAGTTCACCAACAACTAAACGGACCCATAAAAACATGCCTATAATTATCAGCATTAGACTTCTTTTCTTTTCAGTGACGTTGAGATCAATCACCATTTGCCTTTGCCGCCAGAATCGATTCAATCTCATTTAATAAGTCTTGGTTAGATGTGTGAAGTTTTGTTATCTTGTACTTAATATAAGACTGAATATCCTGGTCCACTTCCTGGCGGCCATCCAGGGAGATGCGAGGTTGTTTGGAAAGCTTTTCACGGATTTGTACTTCTCTTCGACTCGAAAACAGAACCTTGCATCGAGTTGCTGGCCCGGCACAAATAATCTGAAGTTCTTTCAATATCGCTTTCTGGTCTTCCTTCAAGAATTGATCGATGCCATCTACAACAATCCTTGTGTATGCAATAACCTGAAGAAGTTGTGGCACCAAAATTCTGAGCTGAGCCATTCCACAACTTACTCCGCGGTAGACAAACTCGTTGGCAATAAGAGTGCAGACTTCGGGATGTTTTCTGAGAATTTGAAGTGTGATACTTGTTAATATTTGATGACAGCCCTTCCCAGTGCTATGATCGCTACAAAAATAATAACATGTAGTCAAACTGGGTGTATTCAAGAGCGTTTGGATGATGTATGAGCATATAACACTCTTGCCTTGGATGATAACATGAGCAATGAGGTTGTCTTGGGATTCGACGGAATAAAAACTTACCTGCGCCAGGCTTACCATCAAGCCAAAGACATGGGTTATTAGTTCCATTATCTTCCACCCAACTTTTAAACCGCGGCTCACTCGCTATCCATTCACATGTCCTGTCGTGTCGTTTGCTTGAAATCCTCTCATACTCTGTCTCTTGGTTTCTGTCATCAACAGTAAGCCATGTAATAGAATGTTGTAAGCGAGAAATTTTGGCATTTTTTTCGACTTCCTCGATTGCCTCCAACTCGCGTTTCTGCCTCTGTTGCATTCTAATACGAGACTCTTTTGCTTCAACAATATTAAAAGATGCAGCTTCTATATCGACGAAATCTTGTTGTTCCTTTAAGGATTCTATGATACCCTTGAATCGACTTCCGAAGTCTTTCCACAGGGAGAGGAATATAACATGCCAAGCTTTGGCTCATTCTTAGTAAACAACAAGTGATCAAAGTGGAGATCAACTTACCTCTTCTCCGCAAGAATTTATAGGCGCGTTGGTGAAATTCGAGGATTTTAGTGTATACTGCAGCAAGGGCGAGCTGGAACTCGACGTTATCATCGAAAGCCTTTTTGTATCGGTCGAATCGTGGCAAGGCTGCACCAATATCCGCATACGCTGAAATCAAGGCTTCAAAAACATCACGATGGCGACTTGCAATCTAGGGGGGAATAAGAACGATATCTCGTACGTCTATGGTCGGGTGCAAACCTCAAGCATTAACTTTATTGGGGCCTAGATTATTACCATTATGAATCACTTCGTTCATCAAGTTGAATGGAGGATTACGAACCCATACGTATGGCAGGAAAGGAGTCCCATTGCACAACACCTGAATTATGTTTGTGTACTTATCGATACCTCGTAACAATGGTTCAATACGGCGTAAGTTCTGTCCTGATTGCCGTTTCCGTTGGTCGCTGTCAATCTGATAAACAGTGGTCCATACATCTTCCAACTCTGTTGAGGCAAACTTATGCGCATCTTCCTCGGAAACGGAGCATTTGAGCTTTTTGAAAGCATCAGCAATTGTGTTCTGAGGATTCATTATAAGAACTGCTGTTATGATGTAAATATCCAAGATTGAGTTGGACAATCAGGACGTTTTGAAACTATAAGAAGGAGAAGATGATTGACACGCGATGTTTGAACGGTGGACATCGAGGCTATGGGCATCAAGGCTATGCACAAGGCGGTGGGTCGTACAATACAGGTTACATCGTCTCCCCAGGCTGGCCACAGCAGGGTGGCTTAGCTTATGTTCAGATTTCCGGCACTTCCATATATATTGACGAAATCATAAATCATAGACAAGTGAACTAAGTAAAAACTTTGTGAGTAATCGAAGATGGACGACGACCCCCGACCGGCCAAACGTATGCGTCTAGAAATTATTGAGGACCTGTGCTTACCTGTTGAGGAGATGTGGGATAGTGTAAGCAATAATAAACAGGAAGGAATAGAATGCTGTTACGGAATGGTTCGCAGAAATTCTTTACCTCCATAGTCTCTTGCAGAAATAGCTAACTGAGCTATACACAGTTATGTGATATTGCTGTTAAGACGAGGCCTGGATTGAATCTTAGTTCAAATACCATACCTGTCAAATTCCATAGCCCCGGTCATCTTTCCTCAATGCTCGATCTCGACTCCATTATTTTCGATATACCGTACTCCTTATCAGCCAATATCCTTGTGGAGTTGGAAAATGAGACGACGATTGAAACCCAGCTTTACTGCCATTCAAAAGATCAACTTCGCCATGAGGGAAATCTTCGTCAGCGTGGCAGACATCGAATCTCATCCAGGTCGTGGTTCCTCAATATAATCATTTTCGGACCCAATCGCATGATGGAAGAGATAGGAGAATACTTATCGAACAAAACAATGTATCTTCAAGATCCGATTGGATGCGAGCGTTGTGTGCCATACCGAAATCCCCATGCAGTCACATGGGGGCCGGATGATATTGTGATGGCTGATTCATTCAATTCCACAGTTGGAAATCTCGAAATTGAGGAATTGAGATTAGGACCTGATCTTCTTGCACAGTTGATGAAAGATGAGATACCGTTGGAAGAGACCGAAGCGCCTGGAATTGTGAAAACTGCTTTGTTCAGGTAAGACACCTGCTTGACAACAGTATTTTCAGGTAGCTGATGGAACTATTACAGTTATCAGAAGCAAGCGTTGACTTTCATGGTACGTCGAGAAGAAGGTTGGAGCCTGGAAGATAATCTCGACATATGGAGCCGAGACACAGATTATTTAGGGCGATTCAGGTGGCGCTGAAAATATTCCTTCCAAATAAACTTACTGACACAAACCAACAGCTACATGAATAATGTAAACGGATTTCGTACACACGAGACGCCCCCGGAATTTCGAGGTGGTCTGCTTGCAGATGATATGGGATTGGGAAAAACGCTGACTATGATATGTCTAATCGCAAGAAATCAAGCTAACCTAGATACTCCATTAACTCATATTGACTCTTCTCCTTACGACCTAACATCATCCATAAAGACCACGTTGCTCATCGTATCTCCAGCATGTAAGTTTGAAAGTACAACTGTTGCTTCAGACTAACGCGAGAATAGTAATACAGGCATGGGAAACCCAATTTTGTTTGTGAGTGCCCTGGTAACCTAAAAATAACCGGGTGCTGAGAAGTTCTAGACACCTTCACCCAGGAATACTGAAATCTCACATTTATCATGGCCAGAACAGAACGGACTTGAAATGCTTGAGCCAGTTCGATGTTGTTATTACAACATATCACACTGTTTCTGCCATTTGGAAAAAACACAAAGAACAGCCAGGGGGAAAATCCATATACTCTCTGATCTGGCATCGTGTAGTTCTGGATGAAGGTATGTTGGCCCCAGAATTTCTCAAGCACAACTAATTCCAAAAGCTCATATTATCCAAAATTCCGAAAGCCAACTAGCTCAAGCGTGTTACGCTCTCCGTTCCACAAGGCGATGGGCAATTACTGGAACTCCTATTTCAAACAGGCTTACAGATTTAGCTAGTATTGTCAGATTCTTGCGAGTTTATCCTTATTCGGATAAGCAAACATTCATAGACGAAATTTTAAGGCCGTTCCAGAATTGTAGTACTTCAAACGCGCAAGGATTTTTGAGGCTCAAGACTCTTGTACGAGCTATCACCATTAGTCGTACGAAGGCGGTTGTTCATCTTCCACCTCGAATCGACGAAATACATCATCTCAATTTTACAGCAGTTGAACGAGAAAAATACGAGAATGAAAAAATTCAAGCGAATCGGTTACTTGAAGAGGCGATCTCTTCTGGAAATCCAATTGGGAAGACTTTCAATAGACTATCATTGCTCAACCGTCTCCGTTTGATCTGCAATCATGGCATCCTAGACTTTAATTCGGAGAATGAGTCGTCCCAAAACTCTCAAGATGCTGAGTCTTGCTCACTTTGTGGTTTATATTTGCTCGGGGATACTTTTGGTGGTCTTTCTTCAGCTAATATCTGCGAACAATGCAGTTCTCAAAAAGGAAACAGTGGAAGGCAATCTCAAAACAGTAATCAAGAATTTCTAGACATTATAGGAATTTCGACACCTGCAACCCCTGCCACACCAGTAAGGGATGGCGATGCAGCATTTAGGTTGAAGTACATGTCAACGAAGATTAAAGCTCTTATAGCGGATCTTGACAAGCACAATCCCACCGAGAAAAGGTCTCAATCAATTTTTAAACCGCTTAAGACTGTTCCAAAACTAACGTTTGACAGTGTCATATTTTCATACTGGACTCACACTCTGGATCTTGTTCAATTGATGTTGAAAGACAGGGTTCAATACACGAGAATTGATGGGAACATGACTCTTTCCAAAAGAAACGAGGCTCTACAGGCCTTCAAGTGTAATGATTCGGTTCGCGTGATTCTTGTTTCTATCACTTGTGGTGGTGCGGGGTGAGTCATTGTGATTGCAACCGTCAGAGTTCCACACTGATTGGCATCCGTAGTCTTGATCTCACCACTGGTTCAAGAGCATACCTTCTCGAACCTCAGTGGAACCCAATGATCGAAGAACAAGCTCTCTGTAGAGTTCATAGAGTTGGACAACAGAAGAATGTTACTACAATCCGATACTTGATGCGAGATTCGTTTGAAGAGGTAAACTAACCTACTGGACTCTGGGTGCGCTCAATGCCCACAGCGAGGTACTCCTAAATTTCCAATATGCTAAGCTAATAATCAATAGCAAGTTGTTGAGGTCCAAAAGAAGAAGAAAATGCTCTCACAAATTACATTTGCTCAAGGTCCATTATCGGAGGCAGATATTGATATTGAGGTCTTGAAGGTATGCTTTGGATCTAGAATACAGATCGGCTATAATTCTGACATCGCTCCAGTACTTGAAATCTGTCCTTGGATGAGAAAGCTTCAGCACTGTTTCTCTCATCTAGGGTTATGAAAAATACTAAAAATCTTGTTACTGCTTTAATATAAAATGATACTGATGCAAGAATATTTGTTGGCTCACCGTGGAGTACTGTGTATAATCTGACTTCAGATCCTGAAGACGTACAGAAAACAGAAACTAATCTAGCGATGATGACCCAACAAGAAAAGAACTCCACATCAAATCTTTCCGTAGCCATACAATCTGCGATTTACCTCATCTACTCATCATTTGTAACCAACCTGATCTTCTTCGTCCATCTGAATGTATCCATCCCCTCCCCTTTTTTCTCCTCCCAACTCCATGCAATAACTACCAAAATTCCAGATGTGTGACTAATACCATTCTGTTCCATTTAGATGCCCAAACAAAAGTAGGAGATTCAAAGTTCCAATTATACTTATTACCGCATCAAAAATCACTAGAATTATCCACGTTTGATGACTGCATAGGCAGTAAGTCAGTGATATCAAAGCTATGCAGATAATCCCCAAGATCAAACTATATCGAGTTTCCCTTCGTTTGTCCGCTGCCCGGGTCTATTCAGTGTCGTATGTAAGGGATCCGTTAGATATAACGCCTCGAGCTCATCACCAATAATTCACTATGAAAATTCATATCTCTATAAAAAGAGATGCCAAAATACGAATACAAATCAAAAGGATTGCTTCCTAGTGTGGGGTTGAGCTACAGACCTTCTAATATCATTGGCCAGGCTCCACTTCTTTCCGGAGCCCAAAACTCAACATCTATCTACAAAAATACACCAAAACTTGGCTCGACGAGAAGATGCAAGATCAAAAAATGAACGAATCTCCCTTGGGTGGGCTTGAACCACAACTAGGAGCCTTTGGGCGCACGGACCAATTTAACGCTTTTTGCAGCCTTCGCCAACAAAAAAAGCAGTTCTTAGACAACCAACTCAACTCGCAATACAATTACAACAACAAAATTAAAGTAACAAAAGCAAAAAGATACATCTCCTTCGAATAAACTTGAACCACCAACCTTGTTTGTGCTTAATCCTTTTTGAACATGCCATGCTTAAAAATGACACTTTTGAAATATGATTTCTTGGATATTCTTTCCTCAAGATTTATATTCATATTGTTGAGGAAGGAATGAACATATATATATATTAATCAAACAAAATAAAAAAATTCCAAAATAAATGTTCTCCCTCGAGTGGGATTGAATCACTAACCTTGTTTGTGCTTAATCCTTTTTGAACATGCCATACTTAAAAATGACACTTTTGAAATATGATTTCTTGAATAAATATTCTTTCCTCAAAATTCATATTCATATTGTTGAGAAAGGAATAAACATATATATATATTAATTAAACAAAATAAAAAAATTCCAAAATAAATGTTCTCCCTCGAGTGAGATTGAACCATTAACCTTGTTTGTGCTTAATCCTTTTTGAACATGCCATACTTAAAAATAACACTTTTGAAATATGATTTCTTGGATGGATATTCTTTCCTCAAGATTTATATTCATATTGTCGAGAAAGGAATGAACATATATATATATTAATCAAACAAAATAAAAAAATTCCAAAATAAATGTTCTCCCTCGAGTGGGATTGAACCACTAACCTCTCGATCGCCGATTGAATTGCTTCAAGTAACAGTCGAACGCGCTAGCCAATTGCGCCACGAGGGATATTAGATGTTAGGTGGCGCTTGGGTTTGAATATATATACCCAGTTGGAGACTGATTCATTCACTTCATCCCAGAAAGAATAGTGGGGAACGATATCATACATTGGTTCAATTCAATAATCCCCACTAGATGTGGAAAAATCTGTATGTGTGGAGCTATACGACCCTCAACCCCATTTTAGCTCGGCTAACCCCTTCATTCACCCACCAGCCCACTCAATACCAAAAACTATATTTCACCACTCTTCGAGACGTTAACTAGGCAAAAGAGTTGACACAGTTGACGTTGACAGTAGTGTAGTAATTCGGAATTCTACCATTTAGTAGCCACTCTCATTTAGGTCACTCTGATATTTAAAAAATAGGTACATTTTTAATGTCTTTAGTGAATTAGCTGATGAGAAGTACACCTGATGAACCGAGATTTTAGCACTCCGTAATACGCAGTCCCGTACCACCCCACCAAAGAGAAAATCAGAGCCTCACACCCCAAAACTCCCCTCATACGCTTCACTCCTCATCCCAAGAAACCTGCCTCACCCCAAACCAGCAAAAGCCAAAGCAAAAGCAAAAGAATTATGATTAAAGGAGGTATTGAACCACACCCGATTCGAACGGATAACCTTTCGATCTGGAATCGAACGCGCTACCGTTGCGCCAGCGGTCCCTAATCACATGATTGTATACTATCCCTAAGCTATCAGTGTTCAAGTACCAGCACGCACGCACATTTTCCATTTGAGTTTCCATTATCAACACGAGCTTCATAATCAAAAAGAAGGTGGATCTCCCCACTTGAACATCTGTATATAGGACGAAGAACGGACAGCTCCAACATGAAAAAGAATCGCTTCCTTAGCTCAGTGGTAGAGCGGACGATTGCAGTAACTTGTTACAAGCTATTATCGTCAGGTCAGTCGTTCGAACCGGCTAGGGAGCTTCAATTGCTCCGAGATTCGTTTTTTGCTGTTTTTAGAAATAGAAATGGGAAACTTGGCTGCTTTTTTGGCTTTGCTTCTGGTGAGGGTTCGTTCAGGCTACATGATAAATGTTCACTGAACATGATTGAACAAGAGAGAATGGGTGGGAGGGTGTGCATCTCTCGATTTCTTCACTGAGATCTTTATTACTATTTTGAAGGCCAAACATCTTTCCCAAGTCAAAAGGCAGAGAGAGATAAATGATACACAAACGATCATCAAGTCACTCAAAGACCCCCGTTGATGCCAAACCTCAAAGAAGTTTTAAAGTTTTCAAGGTTTCACAACAATAATATGACCCCGAAGTGGACATACAGGGAGAGAAACATCAAATGAATAATACCGTCTAAACTCACTCATAAGAACTCACACTAAGCTCAATTAATTTAGCCCTGGGTTAGGTGTGTTTGTTGAAACAAGGGATATAATTGTAAGAATGAGCAAAGTGATAGAAAATTCCATCCAAATAATTACTCTTCCTATTACTTTATCTACCTTAGCGGAGGTACCAGGTGTTGAGAAACCATTAATATACTATACCTATTATAAAAAGCTGTATTTGAAAACTATAAATTGTAATTTCGAAAATAAATAATACATATGAAAATAAATAATTTATAAATATAAATTGTATATAAATATAAATAATATTTAATTATAAATTATATTTTAACAAAAAAGCCGTATTTAAACCGAAACACCGTTTTTGAATCAAAACATCGTTTTTGAAAATAAATCGTTTTTGAAACTATTTTAACTATATAATTTTATTTATTTCTAATTAATCAAAACAAAACATATCCTTTATAGTGTAATGGTAATACGTTTGATTTGAATTTCAAAGTTGAAAAAAAAAATTAATTGAAAATAGAAAATATAAAATATAAAATATCTCAATCAATATTTCTTTTTATTTTTTTTTAAATTAAAAATATTTAGTAAAAACAGTTTATATTTTTAAAAACGGTTTTTTTTTTCAAAAACGTTTTTTTTTTCAAAAACGTTTTATTTTCAAAAACACTTTATTTTTAAATATAATACGAATACTCTATCAACTAAGATATGGTTTCTGAACCTGATCACAATGAAATCACTGTTTCTAAACCCCTAGTAGCTCCGCTAAGGTACCTTTTGCCTCGCCTCCGCAAAGTTAGGGGTTGAAAAGGGGTTAGTGCGAGTTCTTATGAGTGAGTTTAGACGGCACCCTTCCAATATCCTACCGTACCCCAAACATTCAAAGCACACACTCCAGCGATATAAGACAGGCACATTCCAAAGTACAAGCCAAATTCAAACAATGGAAATTTCACCATCCTAAATCATTAGACTTGACATCTGAGATCTTGTTTTTTTGTAAATAACCCCTTATATTGTCAAGCCTCAGAAACCTCATTCTGAACTGTCGATGCTCACACGTTCACCAACCTTCATGGAAGATTATACGTAGATAGTATATAGATAAAAGTACCAGGTTTGCATACAATTCACCTAGAGGCTATCTATCTATCTACCGCTCTCAGAACATTTCAGCAAAGTACAAAAGAAATAGACTTATTTTACACCATTCCAGTATCCATCCATCTATCTAATCCCAACACCTTGCAAAAAGGACACATCGAAATTCTCCTACCTCACACACTTATTCTTCTTCCAAAACGCCATGCAATGCTACCCGCAAATTCGAATATTATCCCAATCCAGATGAATCTTATCTTACAGTGGCTGCCCATAAACCCTCAAATAGGCCCGCACCCCTACTGCAAATCCCTCAACTTCTTCGTTGCATAAGCCGCTCCTATGGTACTAATTGCTCCAATGAACAAACAAATACTAATAGCATTAGGTCCCTCCGTCCCATGATGTTCGCCCTCTTTTGCGTTTTGAGCTAACTCGGGACTCTTCCCCGGTTCTAATATACTAAAAACAATCATGCTAATAAAAGTTCCGATAAATTGTGGGATCGTAGTGTAGATATTTAGGATCCCAAAATAGATCCCGGAAAGTTCGCCAGTAGATGCCACGTCTTCTTTCTCTCCAGATGGGCCATGTTCGAGACGGAGTAGAGAAGGTGATGGGGGAGAAGTGGGGGACTCAAGTTCGATGTCGCGGTCGGTAGTGGAGAGACGGCTGTAAGACGGTATGCCGCTCATTTTGTTGACCTCGACACCAAGAAATGCATACGGAGCCCAAGATGCAACAGACCATGGTCTAGGAACTGTTAGTTGATAGCAATATGGTAAAGAAAAAAGGAAACTCACAATCCACAAAACGCAATTAACGATGTTGCAAATCGGAACGAGGACGCAAATGGAGCCAAGAACATAGCTGATGAGAACATCAAATGTCCAACAAACCAAGCCCCAAGAAGATCCGGCTTGTATTTATTATACGCCCGAACAAACCGAGCAATGCTTGCCGGTGGTCGCTGAGTAAAGTTATCTTCATCAGGGGACTTGATCAAAAGTGGTAGGAGGAATGACCCGAAAGATGACACAAATGAGAATACAACGAGAGACATGCTTCCAATTCTTCCAATATCTCCCAAAGCATCTTTAGACTCTTTAATCTCATGCGGAGCATCATATCTGAAGTATGTTTCTCCAACAAATGTGGTACCATAGAACAGGAATGGAAACCATCCGATCCAACTCCAAAATTGACACCATAAGATAGCTTGAATTTTGGGCGGAACTGACATTGTTGTTCTATATATTTGTCGAGTGATTTTGATTATTCCAGATTTAGAATCAGAGTCTTTGCTGGATATCAAAACACGTTCTGTCACAGCCCATGATGTGACACCCACGCAAAATATGAGCGCAAATGCCGCGATTAAAATGAGCTTCTTGAATTGTGTGTCACCCATTGAAGAGCCAAACCAAGCGACAAGATCAACGGTGCCAATAGCATATCCGATCAAATGTCCCACAGCAGCCATTCTGCTCGCTGAAAGATGTTAATACTTTGTTGGCTAATAACAAGGAGGAAACTGACCCCATGATGATCCTGCTTGTTGTTTTTGTATAGGTAGTGTGTCCACGATCAAACTTCGACAACTCCATTGGACTATAATCATTAGCATTTACAGCATACTCCCAGATTTGAATGTCAAACCCACCAGCATTAATGGCGAAATCCACTGCGTAGATTGCCAACACCGCCAAAAATATCGTACAACTTTTATTGAAATCCCCCTCTTCCACGAAATGCGATACGATCTCTTTTGTCCATCCCAGAACCAACAAACATAATGCGACAAGGATAGAAGCCCCCACCATATATGGCCTCCTTCTACCCCATTTCGAACGCGATCGATCTGCCATTGCCCCCACAAGCGGTGCCATAATCAACCCAGACAAAGGTCCCGCGATCCATACTAACGAGGTCTTCGATTTCGTGAGACCAAGGGAAAGTAAATATGGCGTACAATCTGTTCAGGCCAATCAGCCGGCATTTCCAATGAATTGGAGTAATGGTTGACTTACAGGTCATTTCAATGCCCCAAGTAAACCTGCACAATAATTCAGTCAATGCAATTGTTACCAATTTCTTTTAGACACAACCTACTGCAATCCAACCAAGGAAAACGTCAGCAATGCCATGCGCATCTGCTCCGTACTCCCCTTGATTGCCGGTTGCCCACTCCATGAAGCCATATCTGCCTTGGTCTCGAAATACCCCTCGAAATCAAGATCCCCTCCTCTAAGAACCCCTTCACTACTCTCGCCCAGAACCTCTACCACACGATTACGAACCCTATTTCTCGAGCGTCCTTGTCGTTCCTCGAATTCGAATTCCTCGGCCTGATATTGCCTTTCGTCAAAGATACCGATGACAGTTTTGGTAGATGTATCCCCTCTTTTGAAATGAATGCGCTTCTGCCTCTCTTCTACTTCTCTCTTGTCGAAATTCGAATCCGAATCTGCCGCGTCATGATCAATATTTATGATCGTCATCTTCTTTTACATGCACCCGCGCATATAGACTGGAATACGAAATAGGAAATTCGTCTCGTGTGCCAATTGATAAGTACTGTACTGTACCTATATATTCCGTACGTACATACATAGAATTGCTTTTGACGAGGAAAGGGATGAGAAATTTCGTACTTACTGAACGATTTTGGAATTGGAAAGGTCTCACATGCTACTTCCCTATTTGCTTTTTCTGATGTCCTCCAACTGTAACACGCAATGAGGTTTGAACTTTGAACGAGTGAAAGTGTAATGTGATTTATGTGATTATGGATTATGTGACAGCAAGGGAAGGTGCAAAGGGGGTAATAATCATAACCTTGGAAGTTAACGTGGACATGACAGATAGCGCAAATTGTATCTTACACATAAGGCTCCGCGTACACAGCCTTCTCTACAAGGGTAATCCATAAATTATGATACAGATAATTACCGCTCAGATTTCTACCGGTACTTGTGTGAGCAGAATAAATACAGTTTCATAAGAGTGAAATCAATACATACTGTATCCCCAATCCAATCCACAGTATGAAAGCACAAGGCTACATCCGGGGTATACGGAGGCAGTAATTGGTGCATGATTTTGATTGGGTATCATAGTGAGACCTGGCTAGAGCCTAGGTTCCGGGAGCTAGCAATATTACAAGGCTGACAGTTCTAATTATATCTTAGACATCTTATCTTCAAGATCTTTCACCCAGCCTTCTACAACTTTCATGTTTCCTCCTATGACTGTTTCCCCTTGTTTGATTGCTTCCTCAACTTTCTCTAATCCTTCTTGCCATTTCTTGATATCGTTCGACATTTCGACTTGCCTTTGCTCCACTCTGTCTAAGTTTTCACTAGCTGTAGCAGCATCTGCATGGATAGCTCGTAATGATCGTAGCCTGTCCAGTAAAGATGGTAAGAGAGGTGCGAGATTCTCGATAGTAGGTAAAGTCCCGTAAAGCGCATTTATTTTCGAAATCTGTTCTGAGTCCTCTCCATCGTCAGGAGAAATTTCTCCTCCAGCTGATCTTAAAGAATCTTGTGCAGCTTTGGCCGATTTTCGAGATTCTTCCAGTTTCTCGGCTTCTTGGGTCAATGTCCGAACTCTTCGACTTATGCTATCAAGAGATGATGGGGTGGACTCAGTAAGGATCGAGACTTGTCTTTCGAGAATATCGAGAGTTGGTAGAACGGCTATCGAGTTACTAGTAGAATCCATCGTCGAGTTGAGTCCAAGAACTTTCTCCAAAAGTGCCAATCGTCCATCGAAATCTGCTGCCTTTGCTAAAGCATGACTCTGTTGGTAGGTGGGTGCGTATGTGACAGTATATGTAGAAGGTTCTCCGGTTCCTTGTGCCGTCTGTGGTGGCCCGGTTGCTTTGATCCCCGTTCCCAAGTCCTTCGCCAATCTTGCTCCAGCACTTGTGATTTGGTCCCCTTGGTTGGCGGATATGCCATCCAGCAATTTACTCAATGCGGCAATATCATCTCCATCATTTGACTCTCCGTCCTCATCGATATCTTTCTTCTCTTGATTTCTCTTTCCATATTCTTCCTTAACTTCCTCGATCTCACGTCTTAATCTTGCGAGTTTACGTTCTAAGCTTTCTCCATCTTCATCATCACTGAAATCGCCAAATTCCTCTGTCCCATCTTGCCTTTTCCTGTGTCGTCTGGAAGAAGCTTTATATGATTTCCTCTTTGCTGAGACTCTATCTGAAAAGTCTACACCGCGTGCATCTATTCGTGCGGGAGAGAAATGCGAACGGGCTTCATCTGGATGTAATCGCGAACGGGAAATGCCCCCCAATTCGTCATCGTCTTCATCAAAATCTTGATAGGAAGATGATGTTGATTGAGAACGGGGTCTGCCTGTCTAGAGAATGTTAAAATGAACGAAGGGGGGAGGAGGGGCAATTCAAAGATGGCTTACAGGAGCAGTTGAATTGTCCTCTGTCAACTCAGGGGTTTCGTAGATATCTGGTGCTGAATCCTTGAACATTTTGGGTCAGCTATTGAAGCTCTCATAAAGACACCGAAAACATACCAGATCTGGCAATGCCGCATACTTTCTATTGAGGGCCGCCATTTTTGGTATCTTTGGTTTGGATGGTTTTTGATGAAGTAAAGTTCAAACCCATTTGATGCAATATGCGGAACGTGGAACCACTTTTAATTAGTTGACTAATAAGATACTTGTAGTACCTAGTAGTAGTAGTACCTACTAGAGTATTGGTGGTCCTCGCATCATGGATGGCAAGGGTTTACTTCGAAGCTCAGACCCTTCCACGGGTATCAATCGAAGAGCTTCGGTTGGGTTAGCTTCTTAAAGTCCGGGTTCCGGTGATACCGTATCCTACTAGGTAGGTAGGTACCAGTAACAGGGGTGGTTTTATCAAAGTCACATGGGCACTAGACTAACTTAGTATTAGCTCAGAACCTGGCTTATAGCACCTAGGCAGCCACAGTTTGGTCTTAAACTCAGCTCTATTTAAGTAACTTACCAGTAAGATAGATAGAGAGGAAGGTTTTTATATTATTGTATAACTCTAGGGAGGTTCTGTTTTCAATACACAATTCAACTTTTGTCTTTGGAATAATATACAGCAAAGCAATAAATATTCAAGATTCAATTTTGGCACCTGGATATTGAATTGAATTGAATGTTTCCACTTATTCCACGCGCCTTTCTCATATTCAATACCCTTACCTCACTATACCCACCACACGCTACGCGTTCTTCGAGATGCAGGCTACGAAATTGGATCTTGATGATAGTAGGAAAGCACAATCGCGACGTGCTGGGTTGAATAGGAACTATCCTCATAAACTCTTGCAATCAATCAATCGACCAAAGAAGGAAGAGCAACCCGAACACGAAATGCCCATTAAGGCGGGAACGAAGAGCCGTGCGAGCAATGCTAAGATTGGTAACATTTCTGGCAATGCCAGCGATGCTAAATCCACAAGATCACAAAAGCGAGAAGGTAAGGGGTCGGACAAAGAGAATAAATTGCGGTCATCGTCTTCCTCTACCATGAAGAATACGATTTCAATTGTGGAGGAGGATGAGGATGTTCTTCGGCTCCCAGATAATTTCGATGACAGTCCAAAGTTTCAGTATATCAGCGACTCATCTGAGGACGAATCACCTTCAAAAGTCAGCGCAGATATGACGAAGACATCCTTTGTATCAAAGAATACTAAGTCGAGTCAAACCTCTATTACATGTCCTGTTCCCAGTCCAAGATCCACAAGAATGCAGATATCGGACTCGAAACCAAGTATCAAGAGGAAGAAGGAGGAGAGTGAGTCAAAACATGATCTGAAGGTGGACATTTTTGGCACCATTCAGAGCAGCACTAAGAAGCTTAGATCATATATGGAGGTACACAAAGAGCACAAACCCCTAAGATGTACGTCAATCATACTGTTAATTTGCTTTAACTAATTTGGTAAAATAGCTGGCGCCAATAATATATCAGGGAAGCAGTATGGGACAAAGAAGACCGCTACATATGGGACAAAGAAGACTACCACATATGGGAAAAATAAGACCACCACGTATGGGAAGAAGTCATCGCCAGCTAAAACTTTCAAAAACTATGCACGAGATAGTTCTCCAAGCCTGATTAGTGATGATGGAAAGAAAACACTTCAAGATTATGCAATAGATACCCCGACAAAAATACAAAGTCCAATTACAGCTAGTTTTGTGCGCCCGGATTTCAGTGACGATGATTTATCAGATATGGATTTTCCCAGCAAGTTACAGCAGTCAGATCCTGCACTCCCATCAACACAGTCTCCACAACTTCAACGATACGGCGATGATGACGATGATGATATAATGGATGCGGCGGAAGAAATTTTCAAGAAGCTGATTCCGGAAACCATTGTTGGTCTGAAGGATTTCGAGAGGGAAGATAGTTCAGATCTTGACGATTACACGGGACCTCGTTGTCCCATGTGTAATGAACCTGTGGCCGCTGAAGATCTGGAAGCTTTCGGGGAAATGAATACTCGGAAGCAAGAAAAGTTCTGTCTATCTCATCAACGAAAGAGTGCGCATTCAAATTGGAAGTCCAAGGGGTATCCCGACATCGACTGGACAGCTCTGGATTCTCGAATTGCCAGACATAATGCATTTATCAAGGGGATAATCGGTGGTGCATCTTGTCATTTTCGAAATATACTGGGTGAGACAATCAGAGCTGGGAAAGATCGAAATTTGATGAAAAGTACTGCAAATCTTATACCCGGATATTATGGTTCTAGAGGCCTACGTCTAATGTCTGAAAATATTATGAAGAAGTTCACCCCAGAGTTGAAGGAACGAGCACCCATCGATCGTCTCATTGCAGCAAGAGGTCCAACTGCATTTGTGGAGTTGGTGGTTGTACCTGAAGTTACGGTCCTGTTGATCAAGGAAGATATGAATGTTGATGATGAAGAAGCAAGGGAAATCTTAAAAGAGAGTTCCGAGATGGGAGATTTGGTCAATGAGGAGATCGAAGATGTTGTGAAGCTTAAGCCGAAGAAGAAGTATGTTAATGACAGTGATGAGGATGAAGATGAGGATGATTTTGACTTTTAACTTCTACAATATGGTGGGGGGTGTTTGGCTACACTTTACTTGCAGAGCCTAGGGAATTGTTTAGCAACTCTGGCTATCTATTTGTGTTTTATGATGCGGGTCAATCATATTATTTTTGTCATGCCTAGGCCCCTGCCTAGTGAATGCCATGTAGCTAGACACGTGATCACTCTCTATATTTAGATGGTGATCTTCTGAAGAGGATCCTTTGGCTATTGTATTTGGGTTTGAGCTACTGATGGGATGAAGAAGATGAAGGGGGGAGTATACCATAGCCTTTGCATTTTGCGCAGTACAAGTAGAAGTACAAAATATACACCCATATATATTAATAAGATATCCATTCGAGCATGATTCTGCCCAGTAATGCATATCCTAAAAATGACTACTTTTCAACGTCAAAGCACAAAAGAGTCTCTAGCCCAATCATCAAAGACAGATCCAGTGAGTGAAGTGTGGGTCTACCTCGGGAAGCTGCATGGTACGGATGACTCCATTATCACCCCAATCCATTATCCAACCAGCCAAGCCCAGCCAAGTGGGGCCACCCCTCGCTTAAGCCCAAGTTTTGCAGAATTTTTCACTCACATTTTAGTCCCTCTACATATTCCAAAACTACCACCTCTCTCTCAATCAACAAAGCCTGCCCGGCTAGCTCAATCGGTAGAGCGTGTGACTCTTATGATTGCAAGATCTTCTGGTCCATCACAAGGTTGCGGGTTCGACCCCCGCGTTGGGCTCAATTCCCTTCATTGACTTGATTTTTTTGCTGTTTTTTTGGTATTTTTGGACCTCTTTTGTGGGGTTCCCTTTGCAGGCGGGGAAGCGGGGTTGTTTGTATAGGGCTGGATTGATTCAGATGGTTATTCATTCGGCTTTGGGTATCAATGAGCTTGAGGAATTATTAAATAGTTTTGAGGATCTCTTCTACTTGTTTCATTTTTTCTTATTGATTTGCGGGTATTGGCTGGGGAAGGAGACGCTGGGCAGATTTCTTTGTGAGTCTTGTTGGGTTGGATTGGATAGGATTCTCTCTAGTTGAGCAGTTCTGAGAAGATATTCCATTTGGATATATCTAACATCACTCGGGAAATGTTGCTATACATCATCGACACTCAGTTCTCGAAGGAAGAGTCAGTGCTCGCTGCGAGTATCGAATCTACAGTTTCTCGCCGTCAATGTTCATCTCATATGTACATTCTATGATGAAGTATCTGACATAGAAGTAATCTCGTGGGATGATGTTGATTATAGTCGGCATCGTGGCCAGCTATATATATTTATGTATAGAGTCTTCAGTGGTTTGATCTGCAATACAAATGCCAATACTTTAAGTGCTTGGTCTCATATGAGTCTTTGATCTTGTTTGGATGTCCCAAATGGATCGATTTTCCACATTATTTGAAAGTCCCAAATAATTTTAATCTCCCAGCTAGATTCAACATCCCAAGTTGTCAAACAAATCCAACATCGCAAAATCAATCAAAAATCAAACTTATCTGCCACCTATATATAGATGATGGATGATGAGCATGAGAATGATGGTCATGGGGTTAGGAACTACATTTTACTTTACCGGATAGTGGCCATCTAATCTCACTGTGCATCATTTATAATCCTGATCGTGGGAAGAATATTGAGCCAAAATGGTTCTTGCATAGCCCCGAGATTTCATAATTGTTTAACGGTGATGTTGGAAGAGAGAATGAATCTCTGGTTCTCATGTACATGATTGCATACGATCCGGTTCTGCCATCATATAACCAGCATGAACTAATACATATCCTTATAATCCGCACCTGTAGTAGTACAAAAGCCAGCCAGCCACTACGTCTACTCAACATCATACCCGGATGACAAACAAAATGTTCAACTCAGGGGTGGATTTTGTTTGAATGTTATGGAAGTACATAATTTGATGGTTGGAGGTGATATATGGAGGATGCCTGCTATTATTTAAAAGGGGATAGTTGTGCTATGCGAGAGATGCATTGTTACATTTTGACAGTGAGAAAATATATTGCGGTTTGGTGGTGGATAAGGGGTGTTCGAGTACGTGATGTGATTGATATACATGACTACAAACTCGAACAACAATAAGATACATCAATCAGGACCTGGAAAAACATGAGTGAGAAGTGCATATTCTACTCCTTACGTGCACTAAATAATTACCCTCAGCATGCAAAGTATTGCGCTTTCTGGATGAAATTCGTAGGCAATAAGTCATTGACTGAAAAAAGGCCGAGGGATGATGAACGTTCTATAGATCCTCGTTTTTATTTACATAATGAGGTATGATGTAGGTTTTGGATGCGAAACTCTAGAATGTGACAGAATACTACTACACATAACATTTGATAAATCAGAAATCCAACGGATGGGAAAGGTGTAAGTAAGGTGGGTATAAAAGGAGACATATTCCGCACCCATTCCAAAACTCAAGTAACGTTCCCAAATACCTCCTTGAACCTGCAAGAGAGATCTCGACGCTTGGAACAAGTGTATTGTGATCCAAAGCTCCGGTTATATGTGGAAGGTCCTTTTTGATCTGGCGGGGAGTATTTTGATGTTGTGCGAGAAGTGTATACTTGTCACTTTAATAAGATAGAAGGACGGAATCGACGATAACTACCTGAGAATGATATATATGTCCTATGTTTGGCAATAAATCAGTACTCAAAAGGGGATGGATGGGACAACCAAAAGACTCGTTGAACAAGAAAACATTTATGAGTATGAGTATTTCTTCTATTCCTATACCGACTCATAAGCACAAGCACAAGCACTTCTGCATCCCTCATTCGTCTCCTCATTATTGAATGAGGGTAGTTGCAGAATCAACATCGAGAGGAAATAGCTGGTATATACTTTCAGTATCACTCCTGGCCTCATATGTTTCTTCCTAATCATAAATCACATACTTACCATTAAACGTTTCATTTTCATTTTCATTTTCAGACTCCGACTCCGACTCCGACTCAGATTCGCAGTTATGAGATAGAGATAGGTATAGTGAAAGACAAACAGAGCCGCCACAGGATGTTGATGATGAGAATATAGGTATGAGATGATGAGTATGAAACCCAAAAATAACCCCCAATATCTCGACAAATCTCCCCAATTTCTCCATCTCACCTAAATAAACACTTCACGCAAAAACTCCACCTGAAATAGCAGGCAAGTTCATCCATCCATCCATCCATCCATCCATACTATAAATTTAAAATATAGCGATCCAGAAGACCATCGAAGAGCAATATCAAGTACTCTTTATCATATATCGAGACGCATGCTTGCATCGTGTATCCTCCCCCCTTCCTCCCAAACATATCAATCCAATACCCATAAACCCATAACAATCTCAGACGCACCTAAGTTTCCAGTTCCCCCTTCCCTTCCCTTCCCTTCTTTTCTTCTTCTCCCTAGAAGTACCTACCTACCCACCTACCCAGCTAACCAATATATAATCGAATTCGAATTCGAATTCGAATTCGAATTCGAATAAGAAGTTATAACAACAAGACTTAAGGAGATAGATAGGTAGATAGGTACCCAACTCCTCCCCACCACACCCTCCCTCTCCCCCTTTCCCCCTTCCATCCCCCTTCCATCCCCATCCATCCCCATCCACCATCCACCATCCTCCTCCCCATACCCCTTCCATCCCCCTTCCATCCCTATCCCTCATCCAATCACCCCATCCCCCTTCTCTCCATCCATCCATCCCCCCCCTCCATCCCCCTCCCCCAACCCAAAAAAACCCCAACATTCAACCGCATTAAAACCGCCTAAAGATCCACCAAATAATCTACTAATCCACCAAATAATCTGCTAATCCGCTAATCCGCCAATCCGCTAATCTACTAATCTGTCAAAATACTTATGCTCATATTTATGTTCAAGTTCAAGTTCAAGTTCGAAAAGTATCCATACTGACAGTCAGTCACCGCAATTTCCCTCTCCCTCTTTCTCTCCCTCTTTCTCTCCCTCTCTCTCTCTCCCTCTCTACTTCACTTCACTTCACTTCACCCCACATGAATTAAGTTAAGTTAACTTATGTAGCTTAGGTAGCTTTGTACATCCATCCCTTGGTACCCCCACCATCCCATGATTCCATGAATAAAATAAGATGAGACCAAACAAATAAGAACCTACCTACCTAGGTACCTACCCACCTACCCACCTACCTATCTCACATCTCACATCCCCCACCCATACTATGAACTTGTTGGGCGACGAAGACTGGGTCCACGGCACTGGCTCTGATGGGTACACCTTCGAGATCTGGAGCGATTCGTGATATACCCCCCTTCCTTCCCTTCCCTTCCCCCCCTCTATTTCGCACTCTCACGCATAATACACAATACACATCTCCCCATCACTCAACAGGTAATCAACAGGTAATCAACAATGAATCAACCAGATAACCCGAAAAACAATCACATGCCGATGAATAACCCGCGTTCATTCACAATTGAATTCGCCATCGCCCGCATAAATAGGTAAACGTACTCGAGATCAAGACTCATAGCCTTATGATAATCCATCCATCCATCCATCCATCCCAATCAACCATCCCATATTAGGAACTTAAAAAAAAACCATGAGCACAAAAGAAGCAAGCAGAACGGTGGATAGTCGATACCCGATATCCACAATACTATCAAGAGGGTATCGATTCTACCCCAAGCTCAAAAGAACCATCCAACCGACACAACGCATTTTTCCTTCCAGTCCATATACGAGAAAACACAGAAGCTAAGAAACCCAACTTAATGAGAATTATTCTTCTTTGCCGCCTCTGTCGCCTGTCTCTCAATTTGTGCCGCTGCTTCTTCCGCCTTCACTTCTCTAACCTTCGCCAATACGACTTCCCTAAAGATTGCCCCCTTCGCTACTTTACTCAAACTCTTCTTCTCTCCAGGGGATGTAGATCCAGAAGCCGAAGATGAACCGGTATTTTTTCTCTCGGGGCTACCAGGGATAGCATCGTTAGCCGCAGCTGTAGCATTTCCGGGGAGATCAGATTCTTCGCTGTCGTCTTCTTGCATTTTGAGCATTTCTATACGATTGGCGAGCTTGACCATTTCGATACCACGACGAAGACGTGCTTTGGCCATATAGGCCTTGATTTCTGGAAGCAAATTGTGATCGGTGGCATTCTCTCCACTTAACCATGGGTGTGCAAGCGCTTCCTATAAAACTGTTAGAATCTAGAATATGAAATTTGTCTGGAGAACATACCTTGCTTGAGAATCTATCTTCTGCAGCTGGCTGCAAGAGATGACCAATGAAGTCCTTAGCATCATTACTGACATCCCTCCAATATCTTTCATGGAAAATGACTCTTGCATTACAGCACTCATCGATAAGATCTTGAAGGTTCTCGCTTCGGAAAGGAGAGTAACCACAGAGAAGTGTATAGGTAATGACACCCATGGACCACATATCCACAGGTTTTCCATGTCCCTTCTTCAACATAACTTCAGGAGCGGCGTATCCAAATGATCCTGCCATTGTTGTAAGGACTTCGTCTTTTGTATCAAGCATCTTGGCGATACCGAAATCTGCGAGTACGAGGTCGGAATGAGGATCTTGAGTGAGGTAGAGTAAATTCTCAGGTTTCAGATCTAGTTATTGTTAGTCAAGAGTAAATTCCAGTGATTAGAAAATGCTACCTCTGTGCACGACATTATTGTCATGAAGGTAATCCACAGCCTCGAGGACTTGTCTAATAGTTTGCGAAGCATCTTTTTCTGTAAACCTTCCTTGTTCGCAAATTCGATCAAACAATTCTCCGCCAATAGCCAATTGTGTAACGATGTAGTATTTGTCCTGCGACGAATTAGTCGTTTCCCCTGGGCAATACAACAATTCTCATTCTTACTCGAGATTCGAACCAGTCCACAAATTTGACGATATGCTTATGCTTCATTTTTTGCAACATTTGAAGCTCATCATAGACCATTTGTTCATTTCCCTTGACATTCTTCTTGAGAATAATCTTCACCGCGACCTTTCCTGTAGGGCCATCTGCCTCTCTGACGATTCCATAGGTACCAGCACCGAGTGTTCGACCGAATTTATATTTGGCTCTACCACATTATTAGCAAATACAATTTCGCAGATGCAAACTCATAAACTCACTTCTTGTCATAGCTGTCTGGCTGACCATGCAGCCTATTGAGCATACCGGAGACTGGAGTTTCAGAACGACGATGGTGAGCTCGTGTCATTTTTAAGAAACTGATAATAGGATGATATAGAAATGAAAAGCAAGTGGATAGCAAACGAGGAATAGTATGCATAGGATTCTAGGTAATAAAAATACTTCTTTTCATCCGCTAATACAGATGTCGTTGATCATATTTCCTTCTTCTCACCTTGCAAGGGAATCTGAATGAGGGGATGTGCAATTCAAACTTACAACTCATCGTGCCTGCTTCTTGGAATAGCTATAACAACCTCGATTCTTTGCTCCTTCCTCGAATATCTGCTTGAATGGGTTGAGATATGTAATCACTGTGCGCGCAAGGTTGAATATGACGATTTTGGGTGAAGTCTATAGAATTTCTCCTTTCAAGTACGAGGTTCCAACGTTGTTGCCGAGATATCTTAGTGGGGCTGAACAGGCTGGCAGGAGATCAAAGGTTCAAAGGAGGAGGATTGAATCTTTGGAATTGGTGACTGTTGAATGGAATCTATTCTAGAGACTTGGATGAGTTATCAAAGGGGGAAATGAGAAATGAGAAATATGATATTTGAGATCGAAATATCAAATATTCACAATATGTCTACTTGTATAAGAAAAAATGACAAAAGATAACGATTTCCTTTTATTCTGTAATTAACTGGAAGCTGTACGTACTGACTGGTAATATCTACCTTTAGCTACCTCTTCTTCTACTTCTTCCTCTTCTTCCTTCAGCCGCAGCACAGAATAATGAACGGAGGGGCAGTGGAACCTAGTAGTAAGCCAGGGTTCAGTGTGGCTCAGATGTTAAGATCAACAGGATCCAACTCTTTGAGATATTGGATACGAAAGAGGACAAAGTACGAAGATTCAGATGTGAATGAAGGAGCAGATAATAAATCAAAAGGATAGATAGATGTAGATGAGATAGATAGATAGATAAATATTGTATTGCTTTTGTATTTGTATTTGTATTGTATTTGATTTGTATTGTATTTGATTTGTATTGTATTTGATTTGTATATTATAAGTTAATTTTGAAACCAAAAATAAGTTATGTATATATCCTACCTACCTACCTACCTAGGTAAGTGATTCACTTCCATATTAATTTAAAAATTTGAGGTACCCGACTGCCCGACAGCCCGATAGCCCGACAGACTCCTCACTTGCCTAAGCGCATAACTTACAACCCCCCCTCAACCTATCAATCTATCGATAAGCTTTCTAGATAATACTCCATTTCCCTAAGATAGCTACCTAGGTACCTTCTACCTACCCAGGGAGCCCTAGGCCATTCAGCCTGCCTGCCCTATGGCGGCTTATCAATATGACATAAAAAGTTCCCATTAACGTTCCGAATACGCTACAAGCAACCAACTTTCCTTTCACCAACAAATTGTAATATCAATATTGACATTCATTCAAACCCCAGGCCAGATCTTGTGTCCCATATCTATCTGTCTACTACGGAAATCAAGACAGCTTACAAAACTATCTATACAAAACCATCCAACACATCAAATCGAGTCATGTCAGGGAGCATGGGAAATAGACGCCTGGCTAAGGAGCTTAACAAGGTAAGATCTTACTTCACATACACACAACCTAAGCAGACCATCACTCCCTCGTACTGATTCTTCTCCCCTCACTCACACACACACACTCTCCCAACACACAAAACCTAACGCTTCCTAGATCCACGAAGGTCTCCCACCAGGAATTACCCTTGTATCCGCCGATGACCTTACCGAATGGTTCCTCGACATCCGCGTCCTCGATCCCAATCCCCTCTACAAAGACCAAACCTTCCGGTTAAAATTTAAATTTCCACAAAACTATCCCATTGGTATGTTTCTCCCCTCCGACCTCCACCTCAACTCCATTACCCATTCCCCATTCCCCATTCTCCATTTCCTCACTAACCACCTTCTGTCCCCCCAGAACACCCTGAAGTAACCTTCGTCTCCCTAATCCCCACGCCCACCAGCTCAACCACTCCCACCACCTCGACCTCGACCTCAACCTCGACCACCAGCACCAGCAGCAGCTCACAAGCCGCCCCAGCCGACAGCCGCGTATCGCGACCGATCCCTATCCACCCCCACATCTATTCGAACGGAATAATCTGTCTCGATCTCCTATCGATGCAAGGCTGGTCCCCCGTGCAGAATGTCGAGACGGTATGTGTGTCCCTGCAATCGATGTTGACGGGCAACACCAAGAACGAGCGACCGCTGGGCGATGCCGACTTTTGCAAGCATCATACGACGGGCCCGAAGGATCTGGATTTTTTTTTCCATGACGATACGGTGTGAGGACTGGGAAGGGGAAAGCAGGTGGTGGGATTGTGGTGGGAATTGGAGGGGGGAAACGTGGAGAGGAGGTGTTTCTTGGGGGCGAAGGACACGATGAAATGTTGTCACATGGAAAATGAAGAAGCGCATGTGCAGAATTGAGAGTGCACAACCGAAAGGGTTGGGAAGGAATACGTTACGTTGTTTTGTGGCATTATAGCAAGGCGTTTATATGGCTGGGTTCTTTATGGGCAGAACGAGCGAGGGAGAATATTTTATACCACAGCGATGAGCCTGATAAATAGATCATCCGAAGCAATTATATCATCATGATTGTCCTCAACTCATTACTCATGCATCCATCATGTACATCTGAGCGTCACTTCACTCCTCAAACTTCGCTAATCATAATCCCCCTCATCTCTAACATAACATCATCAACACTACAAAATCTTCGCTCCCGTTCCTGCCGCCTGCCCCATCAAAAACTTCTTTAATGGCCCCATAGCATCCACAGCCCTCAACCCCAACGTCCTTCCCCAAACTACCGGTCCACTCTCCACACTATACAACTTATGCAATTTATCCACCACCCCAAGCAACACATGATTCTGCAGGTACCTCTCTGCATTATAGCCCTCCAAACTCATGCGCACCCCAATATCCATGCCATGCTCCACCGCATAGCCAATTCCCTTGACCAAACTCTCCACATCCCCCTGTCCCTGATTGAGCCCCTGACCCGCCAGCGGATGAATAGTATGTGCCGCGTCTCCCACGAGCGCGATGCGTTCCCCGATATATGTATCTGCGTGACGCATCTTGAGGGGGAAAGAAGCGATGCTGTTTTCTTGGACGCCGGTGACGGGGGCGGGGACGGACCCGGAAATCGGGGTGTGTTGGAGGCGCCATGATACTTCTTCTGCTTGGCCGGAAGATTGCGTGTGCAT
Organism: Ciborinia camelliae; assembly: GCA_025890175.1. NCBI lineage: Eukaryota > Fungi > Ascomycota > Leotiomycetes > Helotiales > Sclerotiniaceae > Ciborinia > Ciborinia camelliae. The sequence continues at coordinate 407,801 of JANPYM010000017.1, forward strand.
GTATTTCAAATCGACGGTGCTTAGTCGAAATGCCGCATTAACCATGGCGATGAAATCTCGAGCGCTGAGTTGTTTGAGAACGGCTGCATTCTCGGGCGTGGTGCTCCACACTAACGTTGCGTGGTTTCCTGGGAGGGGTAACATGGCTACCGGTCCCGTGGGGAGGAATCTTTGATATGCGATCTTGCCCACTTCGTGCTGTGCTTCCAATTCCAATGTGGCTACGACACCCACACGACCGTAATCCCACCCTCGACTCTCTATTCCCGCGAATTTCCTCACGGGGCTGTTTTGTCCATCTGCGCCAACTAGTAGTCTCGCCGCTAGTCGCTTATTTTGACCTTCAACCTTCACAATTGGCCAGCCCGAGAAATCGCCCTCCTCGGTTTCCTGTCCGAGCTCAATATCTGCAACCTTCCCCTCCAAAACATCTACCCCTCCTAGCCCCTCTATCCTCTTCAGACACCCCCTCACTAAATTCGCATTCTCATTCATATACGCCACAACTTGTCCCTCGCCTGCATCGCCCTCCTCCCGAGCATTCCCACTCGCCTCCTCAACATCAAAACCAATCCTCCCCCCACTAACCCCATCCCAAACCTGCATGGCCCCATACCCCTGCACCCTCTGCCCCTCCACCTCCTCCCAAACTCCTATATCCTTCAGAAACCTTACACTCTTCGGTGTCAAACTACTGCATCGATTTGAATATTCTCCCGCTTTAGGTTTCCAATTGAGTGATTTGGAGAGGGGCTGTGGTTCGATAAGGGCCAGGCGGAGATTGCGAGTGAGGGGGTTTGCGCCTGGGTCCAATTTAGTTCTTGTGCATAATTATATATATACAGATGATGAATAGACAAGAAAACATGTTGGAGACATACGTAAAGCAGCAACCAAACTCAAACCCGCAGGTCCACCACCCACACATACAACATCGTAAATTTCCGGGCGCGCATTTGAGGTCGAAGGAGAACTATAAGATGAAGAAGTCGTGGCGAAAGTTCGCATACGTCTTGTGCAGGCTTTGCATATATAAGGACGAAGTCGCCCCAGCGGCGAATTTGAGGGTTTCATTACGAATATAAAGAGTTGTGGAATATCGAGTTAGAGGGAGAAAATGAGAGGTGATGTGAAAGTGAGAGCTACCCTTGTACAGTACTTTCAGAGCCTAATCTGGAATCACGTGGAGATATGATTTGGGGGCCTTGAGATGAGTTGGATGTAATTTGAGATGAAAATGCATGAGCAAGTGGATTCTAGGCTATTTTGAGCTTTATACAATGGGATTTTCGTTTTTGTTATCATATCTCCCAATGAACAGTTTGATTAGCGATAACAAGTCCCTCATATCACATTGCATCCATCATCAATGCCAGAACGGATTCATGAATATTTATCTTCTTATTTCGCTCTACTGTATGATGGTAGGGGTATGTCAAAATTATGTACAACCAAACCCATAATAAGACGGTAGTGAGCCCGAATGTTTTTTTCAGCATGTGCTGTCGCTATTGATATGCAATGGCGAAAAGGGGGTTTGCGAGAAACCCAATGAACGCCGGATAAGCAGCAGCAATCAAGCGCAAGAAGAAATAAATCTTCCGTAACTGATTTTGGGAGATCCTATTCTTCCCATTCCCTTAGGATTTCTACTTCCCAGAAACCAGCCTGTAGGGTATGCAATAAATCTCAACCATGCAATGCCGCGATTTTTAAATGCAATAATGGATAACTGTTCTATTGAAACACAAGCAATACGAAATTTCGAATTTCGAATCCGTATTGGAGAAGCTCTAATGAAAGTTTGAATGAGGTCTGTAATTTAGAATTCCCAGTCGTCCTCATCCTTAATTGAATCAATGGCCCAGGCGAATTTCTCACGGAGGGTCTTGGAGAAGAACTTTTCGATCGGCACGCCAAACTTCTGGGAGAAGACGACAGTGAGACGTGGGTCGATGTAATTCTGCAATTTATTAGCAATACGTCCCACACTCATGCACGAAAACAAACGAAAATCAACTCACAATTTTACTAGTACCGAGCGCAACCTCCTTGTTACCCTCTCGGTCTTCACGCTTGAGAAGCATGTTGGCGATTCTTTCGTCGATCTTTGTAATATTGGCCTCAAACTTTTCCACACTAGGTCCCTTGCCTTCAGCCTCGACCTTCTTCGTCTTGTTTTCTTTTTTGTGTTTCTTCTCAAGATCCGTGGCAACTTGAAGTCTTTCGTTGAGCTCTTTCGTCTTCATTTCCTTTTGGCCTTCGGCAACGAGTTTCTCATTATCCTTGGCAAACTTCTTTTCGATCTTGATACGCTCCTGGGCAACGAGGAAGGCTTGATGTTCTTGAATCCAAGCTTCATCAAGCTCTTCATCCAAGGCAAACCAATCGGCGCCCTTCTTCTTCTTTTGCTTCGGATCAATGTCGAGAATCATCTGCTTGAGGCGCCATTTCTGATATTTGAGTCCCTTCACTGCATCGTCCATCTTCTCAATTGCAGCCTCATGACTAGCACCAACTGTACGCTTATGATTACAAAGAATGGCGACCTTACGATTGCAATCGTTGTAAAGCTTGATTTTTTCTTGCATAGAGATATCGCTATTCTTGAGCTTCTTTAAGAGATCCGACATAGTCCAAGAGGCGTTGTAAGTACGGAAGACCTTGGCACTCAAACCTGGCATATAATTGGTCAAGTGCTTATTCAGTTGTGTAGTCTGAAACTGTCAGTAGTATTCCAAATAAACCATAGTACTGTACTTACATTGAGGCGATCAAAAATGTCATCACCGTTCTTTTTCGGGGCCTTCTTGAAGATCTTCAGATTTTTGAAAACTTGAGTGTCAACCGTTACCTCATCGTAGAATCGAATACTGTCCTTTCCCAAGAAGTCGAAAATGACGGTGTTTGGGGGCTTCAAAGTGACGTGCTCATATTTCAGAGAACAGCATCCGACAGTTTCAGCCTCGTTCTCGGCATCCTTTTCGTTACCAGCACGCAGGGCAAATTTATCAATTAGGTAGACTGCGGTGGCTCGTTGTCGATCAGCCATGAGTTCAGCTTTAAGATCTTGAGTGTAATCCTTTCGGATTCGATCAATATGCTCCTTCAACTCCCGAGCCTTTTCAAACTTTTTGAAATCGCTCTGGCCCTTGATACTGCTCTTGGCTGCAAGCATAACATATTTATAAGCACCATTGATGTTTTCCTGCCACATAGCAAGCCAGGTAGCCTTGTTGTCATGTTGAATGGCTTTCCACTTGTGACCCTCGGGAGGAGAAGGAACGGTAGCTTCTTTGCCGATGTTGATCGTAATTTGCTCGGGAGTGACTCTGAGCTTGACCATACCAGTCTTTGGATGCTCGCCACGACCGCGGAACAGCCCAGGAGGTTCGACACGGAAATTACCAACATCTTCCTTGCGTCCATCCCAGATGCAAGTCTTATATGGAGCTTCAGCCTCATCCTTACTCGCTTTCTCGGCCTTCTTCTCAGCAGCAGATCGAGCTTTCCTCTCGGTACTCTTGCCATCGTAATACTCAAAAATTGGCTTGAAGTCGAGCTTACTAAACTCCTTGATGGCGATCTTATTTCCTTCTTTGTCCTTGGCACCTCCAGTCTTCTTCACGGAGGTGGTGAAGTCCTTGAAAAAGTTCTTCTGGAAAGTTGGATTTTCGACATTATGGGTTGAATTCAACATAGCGCCAAAAAAGCCTGCAATTTCTTCTGATTCCAGAGACAAAGTAAGTGGGATCCCATCATACCTCAATTTGACGTTCTTGGGCAGTGGCTCGTATTCTGGTGGGAAAACAACTCCATTGTGTTGCAATGTCTCCCACTTTATACTGTCGTCCTCCTTCTTAGGCGCATCCCACCAACGATAAACCTCGTCTGCTTCTTCGCTTTCATCCTTCTTGGCTTTGCTTTTCTTCGTATCTGGTTCCGGCTTGGCTTTGCCATTTGTCTTTTTCGCAGTAGCCTTCTTTGCGAGGGGCACATCGGAATCAGACTCCTCTTTCTTTACACCATTGGTCTTCTTCGCGGATGATTTCACAGGAGCCGCACCATTAGACTTTCGCCTTTTGGGTGCAACATCCTCATCACTATCCGATTCTTCTTTTTTGACAGTCTTCTTTGGGGCAGCCTTCTTTGCTCGGATGGCTTTCGCTTCCTTTTCGGCGCGCTTCTCGGTCGAAGCTTTCTGATTGGAAAGCTTAACATTAATTGGCTCATCATCTGAAGTAGACTCTCCAATCGCAGCTGCAGAAGCTTTGGGGGGTAATCTTGAGTTGCGCCTGACAGCCAAAGGCATTTCATCATCTGAATCGGAATCCACGGCCTTCTTTTTGGACGTTCTTTGTCGTTTTGCCTAACACATCATCAGTATAACACTCAGTGCTAAGATTGTACATCATGAAAGATATCATATGCTCGAATGCTCAGACTATGATTGACATACTAATGGCACCTCTTCACTTTCACTGCCGCTTCCATCGACCTTGTAGTTTATGGGCTTTCCGTTTCCGATGCTTGATCGTGATTTTCTCTTTGAGGCGCCATTTGTGACAGGACCATCGACATCCATAGGATCGTCCAAAACAGGGCCATTGCGAATAGAAACTCCTACGGGGGCAGGCTTCGCATTTGCATCAGCCTTGTCCATGGCTTTATCGATGCTTTTCGATATACGAGCTTGAGAAACTGTGAATAGAAATTAGAATTCGTAAAGTTGAGATAAAAATGTGACAATATTGTAAAGCTGAAGGGTTGGAAGGTCGAGCAGGAAAGGCCGGTTTAGGCTGTAACGGAAAGAGAGGAAAACTGTTTGTTGCTTACCATTGCCATTGGTTCCATTCGTTCTAGCCAAAGGCGTATCATCGTCGGAAGAAGACATTTTGAAAGGAAAATGGCGTCGTCGAAATAAATGTAAAGCTGAAGAGGTTGCGGTTCGAGAATAAGAGCTGAGTATTGTCAATATACAGCTCTTTTCAAGAGGATTGGTGAATCAAAACCGCGATTGAAGGGAAATAAATCAAATATCAACCAAAGAAATGTACCTCTGAGCGCGTATTGATGTAGCACCGGCTGTGTGTATTGTTGTGCCAAATGAAAAGTCTATTATACCAAAGACAGGTATCAGGAGGCGTTTTGCGAACATAAAAGTAATAAGGTCTTCGGGGGAATTTCTTGGAGTTCGAAGACGAGCAGAATTGGTAATCACGTGCTGGGTTTTCAAGTCAGGGCGTCAGCTTTTTATACCGAGCTCCTCACTTTATTGGTCACGTCGCCGCCACCAAAATTAAAACTGAGAAGCAAGGTATAATTTATTATTAGTCGTGGGCATTTCGCGTTAATTATTATTTCTTCCTTTTCGTTTTTAGGGCGGGAGGATCGTTCATCGTTTGCTTAGTACAATTTTGCTATGACCGCAAATCAAGTAACTAGGTAGGTAGGTATATATAGAGTAGATAGGTACATTAATAGGTAATACCTTCCGCTACCTAGGTATTATATGGACTAGGTAATATGTGGTGATGCCTTTACTAAAGTAATAAATCTGATATACGGCTGGCTGCTTACACTAGGTATCTACTAGTGGTCCGGTCCGCATTGATGGGTCAAAGTAAGCTGAAGTTCGATTATCCTAAAATGATTTAATTGGAAGACTTTTCTTCCCGTTGACAATTCCAAGGGGCTTTCTACTCCAGTCTCCGTACAAAGAACACTTTCTGATAGGTACCTAATAATACACACTGCAATGAACTTGGAGTCTTTGACAGCCTAATAATACCTACTGTATATATTAGATTAATAAGTCGGGGCAACTGGTAAGTTGACAGTCTAAAATGTGAACAGCTAGGCTTCCAAGAATTGTCGACCTTATTAGTATGGGCAGCGGACAGCGGACAGCGGACAACATTGCAGGAATAGCAAAATGAGCATGTGAAGATAGAAGTTGACGTATGTTCTATTAAGTCACGAAATATCAAGGCGCCAGAACTCCAGAGTTTTAATATCTCGAGAGCCGATGCAGGTCCAATTCTGAGAAGTAAGGCTACATTAAATATCCGGCTGGCAAGTACCTTGGAAAATGTATATCAATGTTTGGATCGTGAGATCTTCATCTCTGAAAGCGATTGCAGTATTTCCTCCACAATAACATGGACCCGAGTACTGGACGTGCTAAATTCTTTCCTCTATCCTACCACTGACAATTTAACCAGAGCATCATACGGTGTATCGATGTATCGACGATGCAACTCTTTCCATTTTTTAATACTGGATAAAAAGCTCAAACCGTGCCTCTCTGAAAGTTGCCCGAGAATGCCAATCGGGCTCTTTGCATGACGAGGCTGATTACTAGAGGCTAAGCATCACTCCGAATACAATCCAAAGAACTGAATGGGGTTCATTCCATGGCTTCGTATATGCTTATTCGAGCATTTGTGGGTTAACAAGATAACGGTACCTGGAGAAGGACAAAAAGTATTGAGTTGCATTCCTGTGATGGTGTCACACCCATCGCGTGCTTACCATAAGGGACCATAACAGCCAGCCCTGAGAAATAAATTGAGAATGACAGGACAGGAAAATCAACGTCAGCATTGTGACCTCAACGCCGTTACAGTACTCGTTCAATCATCAAGATAGTATTTGTGGTGTCAACACCAGCCTCTTTGTAATAGCAACAGGATCAGCTAGACTTCTGCCGACCTCATATGTATCAATTTAGCCCTTCTCCAGGTTTTCCAAATCATGTATGTAGCATTCGTTTTCCAATGGCTTCATCTTGTAAATATTGGAAAATTCCGAATCTGCCCGAGAAAAAAACGATCACGTGCGACTCACTAGCTTCAGAAGCTTTTCCCGTTGAACGACGAAATCCAGCCGAAATACCGATTTCGAACTGCAACAATCAATTGATTCCTAACCTAATCGTGGTCAATTGTGCCTCGATATTGAATTAATTGATACCGTTCTTTTAGTTTTTCAAGATGCTTTCGAGAACTGCCAGACCCGCGCTGCGAGCAGCCGTCGCGGCTTCCGCCAGGTAAGACTTCTTCCAGATGAAGTGATAGAAATAGCACAACCATAGCGGGGTCTGGGATATGAGGGAAATGGTGCAGGATATGGAGGCTGATTATATTGGATCTTCAGACCGGTTGCCCCTCAAGCTGCGACCTATGCGACTCTCCGTGAAATCGAAGACAGATTAAAGTCCATCCGCAACATCGAGAAAATTACCAACACCATGAAGATCGTTGCTTCCACCAAGCTTACCCGAGCACAAAAGGCCATGAGAGAATCTCGATCCTACGGAGAGAGCTCCAACAGCGTTTTCGAACATGCTGAGACCAAGGCTTTGGAGAGTGACCAGAAGACATTGATTGTGGTCGCCAGTTCAGACAAGGGTCTTTGCGGTGGTATCCATTCCGGTTTGTCTAAGTGTGTCCGCAGGATGCTTGCAGAGAATTCGAATGCCGATATCGTTGTTTTGGGTGAGAAGTGCAAGGCCCAACTTAGTCGTTCCAACGGAAAGAACATCGTTATGAACTTTGCTGGTGTCGGAAAGGATGTCCCAACATTCGCAGATGCCCAGGCTATTGCGGACCAAATCGTTCTCTTGCCAACCGACTACGCTTCCATTCAAATCGTCTACAACAAGTTCATCAACGCTACAAGTTACGAGGCCACCCCAATCGAGGCTTTCTCCGAGGAGGCTATTGCCAACTCTCGTAAGTTTTGTTTACATGAGGTTTGATGTACGGGATAGTGCTGATATAATCATATAGCCAACTTCTCCGCATTCGAGATTGAAGACGAGACCCTTGGTAACCTCCGTGAATACACTCTCGCCAACTCTATTTTCTGGGCCCTTGCTGAGGGTCATGCCTGTGAACAATCTGCCCGTCGTAATGCTATGGATGTAAGTTTCCCTTACTTAAACATTCCCACATACAAATCACTAAACGATATCAGAACGCTTCCAAGAACGCCGGTGACATGATCACCAAGTACCAAATTCTCTTCAACAGAACCCGTCAAGCCGTCATTACTGGCGAATTGGTCGAAATTATTACTGGTGCTGCTGCCTCAGAAGAATAGAGGGGTTTGTGAATATGTAGACTAGTCGAACGACTTAAGGCTCTTTTGGGAGCTGAGTTGAATGAGATTCCCTTTTGTGCCAATGCATCAAATACCAATGCATTAAAAGTTGGAAATTGTAGTTCTGATATCTCGTGTCTTCAAATTTTGAGTTCCTAGGTATGGCCATGAGATGTCGATGCTTCAACTGTGTATATCACTATTCTATTTTGAGTCAAGATTCATATTACCGTTAGCTGTAGTCTGCTCCTCAACGAAGGATTCTGCAAAGTACCTATCCAAGTGGAGACCACTATTCTCGTCCCTTTCCTGCAGCCCTGCTTCTCCCCCCCCCGTACTATTTGAAAAGATATGTAAAGCTATGCTTCCCCTCCCTCTTTCTAAGCACCCTAAATCACTGGATGGCATTGGTCATTTTTTGGGGGCAACTCTAGAAACTGCATACATTTTCATTGGGGATCATGGAACGGAGAAGGTCCATGGGGTGAAAGTAAATGTTTGGAATATACCACGATTGATGCCCAACGGGTGAGCTGGCAGCGATAAAATATACAGGATGCATTTGTGTAGCCGGCAGTACTAAAACAATGATGGCATAGGAGTTACAGTAATGCCATGATGCGATCGCCATCAGCACGGATACTCATTCACACACTTTTCTTTCCACCCTTATTTGTGCCATTGGTCCATCTGCCGGCTTCCATCTGCTCGTGTATAGCACCTCCGAGAAGCAGTTCATAAGGGCTTATGCAGTCCTACATTTGACATTTCCTTGGTCCCCATGCATCACTCATGACTCTTATAGCTTGACATTGTGATCTCTTCGAAACTCATATAATCTTGTTTCAATAATAACTATTTTTGATATCAAAACACTAGTACCTCTAATCTCGACGCTCATAGCTAGAGTCTCTACATTGAAGAAATTCTATGGTTGAGTTGATGTTTGGGGATTTTCTTGCTAATTTATATACATATAAAAAGGTTTACGTTCGTCCTTTTGAGTATGGTCGATGGAAATATCAGATTCATAGCAACGTACTCAAGGTGATACAGAAATAACGCGTTTTCGTCAGAAATATACACCTCATATATCGCTATTATGTAGGTAGTTATTTGTGTTGTCACCTGGTATCGATTTGAGTAACTAGAGGCCAGTACAGGGGCTTGGCGGGCTGAATGCTACCAGCTCTGCCACAACATTGCTACGATGCACGGCATGCTCCCATGTGATTAGTCTTTATTCCGTCTTCTTTGCTGGGTTGCTCTGCTGGCAGTGTAGTTAAGAGGGTATATAAATAGGTAGTTAATGGTTCAAATTGGTGGGTTTTCATAGGCAAAACACCAGTGGGACGTGAGCTAGTCCAGGGCAAGATTCTCCAACGAGTGAAGTGAGGTCGTCTGTGGAAATATGAGTGTCCGATTTATTCGATAATCCGCTTTGACTGCGATACTCGCTTTTTTTCTCTTGACACGGTCTAGAAAGCTATGAATATGGAATGTCAATCCCTCGAGTATTGAAGCATGCTCAAGACAATTGAATTGCTGGGCTGTTTATAAGCTTGTCACTGGTTGACAAGAATTTTTTATGCATATATTGACCGATATCATGGATGCGATGCGTTCAGTTACTTGGGCGTTGGGTTGTTAGAAGTTTACAGTAGTATGATCTAGTAGTATTTTGGTAGTGATAAATTGATAATGAGAAAATATGCGGTGACAAAAACGATCCAGTTGGTAATGAAAAAGAGTTGGCTGTTAAGAAGATAAAGTCATGGCCAATAACGACAGAAACATGGATACTTTACGCATCCTGCAGTACCAACTCTATAGCGGGTTTTCAAAGCGCAAGGGGGTAATGTGGGTATTGAATGCTAGGTCAGTTCTTCGAAACCACCCATCCTGACATTTTTGCAAAACCTCAGGGGCGGTGACGGCGAGAGGTATTCTATAAAGATACAGACAGAAAAGCTGAAAAGTTTCTATGCTTTATAGTTGACTTCATATACTTCGCACTTAGGGTTGTACCCTATGAATATATCTGGCGATTACATCAACCTAAAGGCCCGTCTCATTTTCTTGCTATGATCGTTTCAAAATTGTGTAATGAGGTATATAAATCCTCCACTCTCAAATATTTCCAATTCACATGTCGTACATACTTTACATCGATCACAATGAAGCTCAAGATCTTGAGTTTGTTTGGAAATGGTAAATGCATTGTTGGGAAGAAAGGGAGGGACTGGCGTTATCTCTGGAAGTATAGAATCTTTAGTGAGACTGTATGTTGCAGTGATGGCAAGAAAAGGAACGTATGACAAAAAGGATAAAAAATGATGGCATAGAAGATTAAACAACAATCTTGAGCCCCATCAATTCATCTTTCAAATCTCACAGCACTGGGTCGGTATTTACTTTTGGAACCTTCGGATTATATGCAAATACATGTAAGATATAGAACTACTGGAATATAATCACCATGTCATTATTCTCACGCAATCTATCCGACGGAGATACAGAGTAAGAAACCAACATGTCTCCCTTTTTATAGACGCCTCTTCCTAAGCTTTTCTTCCCATCCCACGAACATGCACAGTGGCTCTCCACTCTCCACTCGTTCCACATCTCTCTTCCTTTGATTCACTTGCTTCTTTTCATATCTCGAACAGCATCATCTAGAATAGAACCTATATAATATCTCACTTTAATGTTTGAATGTTTGGGCATAGTTATAGACACATGATATAAAGCGAAGATGATGGGCTTCCGTCTAATTTTGAATATTGAGTATATTGACAGTTTAGATGTATTGACTTTATATATATCATGGCTTGCTGGGTTATATTATTGAGATGCGGTCGTACTTGCGCGGTGTAATACATTGCGGCAGTGATGATGTTATATGTATGATTTTGACAGCGAGGAGAGTGACGAGTGGTTTTGATGGCGGATGAATAACGCTAGTGCGGTATTGATATGGCAATCAAGAGAGGGACCAGAGTAGAGATAACAAATAGCTACAGCGAAGTTCTTCCGGGAGAACTGACGCTTATTTTTCAAAGTCTAGTGATATATAGCCACATACAAGAACGAGCATCTCAACCATAGAATCGACGTATCGGAGTCATATTTCACAGGTCCACGGGCTGTATTATCATTGCGGTAAAAATATTATATACACGGAAATCCAAAAGAAGGGGTTTGGCTTTCATAGGTAGCTTGTTTCTTCTCCGGCTGCTTCTTCCTCTATCTAAATTTGACACCGCTTTGTACTTATTACTTTGTCTTCTATGAGAATGCTCCTTCGAGCTTTTATACATCGAAGGGAGAATTACCACGAGATGGTACCTATATAGAGCATTCGATCTGAGTATTCTTTCAATATATACACATGTTGCTTCCTCAGTATACCAAAATCAAATGATTGGGACTTCTAAGTTCTAACCTAATCAACGGACTGGATCGGATAGATATTTAGTTCTGAAGTGGATGATTGAGGTTTGATTTGCAGGGGCAATAGCTTTCTAGTTGTGATTAGAATCTTGATGTTATATCCACAGCAAGAGCCACCGAAATAATCGACCATGATGATAATGATTGTAAAAAGGATGATCGTGAAAGGGGAATAGTAATGAACGTGATATGACAATGGTAAAATCTACAGATTCTTCCCGTCATACGATACTACATCATTGTCCTCAACCCTTCGAATTGCCGCCTTGAGCGCTCAGCCTGCCCACATCAACATGACCGAAGGGTATGCTTGAGGGATGTATTGTATATGGAAGCAGGGAAGCCGAATAAAGTGCTCGGATGTTTTATACTACTGAAAAATTTACCCCTATTGTGATCTTTATCCACATAGCCCAACTAATACTTTGGGCCATTTCCTCAACTCTAAGCCCCCCGCCTGGTCATCGCAGCTAGAGTATCCATATACCTAATCCCCAACAAGAAAGAAAAGCGAGTCTATCCTCCCCTCCATCACCTTAACGCAGCAAATTCCCCTCGGATGCTTCTTTCCTCTGTTATTTGACTGATACTCCTGGGATTTCTGTGTCTGCGAGCAGAATCACATAGATAACCATACGTAGTTTATATAGATACAGAATGAAAGGAGATGGAGGCTCCTGGTCATTTTAGTTTTATATCTGAAAATAGTCCATCTCTCTATATCGGCAACTCGGCTGGTGAGGTATCATTGACATTATGTTTAGTCCAATATGGGCATATACTTATCCGGTCTCTCTATTTCCTCTTCCCATCCTCTTCTTAAAAGTAAGTCCTATATCCCACATCCCGCATCCGCATCCACATCCCATGAACCCCCCTCCTTCCTATAAAACACGCCCTTCCCCCATCGAAATTCCACCCCCAAACACGCTAAAAATACGACAATTCAAATCAAGACAAAGCAATTTTCTACCCTCAATCCACATCCCACCCTGGACCACCCACCCACTCTATTCTCTATACCTACCCTATATCCACAAGGTTCCCCTCATCTTTCCATTTTTCCAATTTCCTACCCCTCTCATAAAAAACGAGAGAAGTGAGAGAACAGTCTTTCTTTTCATAATTTTGTGAGTGCAGAGATAGATAGGTACTCGGAGGATAAATGTGACGGCCATCGAAACTCCACCCTAGATAGTAGATGAGCGTTGTAAGCTAGATGAGATGAGATGGGATGGGATCAAGCGTAATAAACAATAACAACAACAAGAACAACAACAACAACAGAAATGGTAAAGCATTATTCTTCAGAATCGATGATGAATTCCTTACGCCCCCCTTCGCCAACTACGAGGAAAGGCCAACTCCGCTATCCAGTTAACAAATCGAAAAAAAACATCATAGTAGTCTGCTCCACTCTATCAAAGTGCTTCAATTTAGTGATGATGATGAAAGAAGGATGGAGAACTTGGGTGTTTAATAGGAATAATAAGATATATATCATACGGAATGATCTTTCTCCAACTTGTATCACATCTGTATTAACCTTGATAACGAATCAGGAATCAAGGATTAAACACATATATACCATTGATTTCTAACCCTATTCCCATATATATAATGGGATGAGTATAAACACCATCACATCTCAGCACGCCAACTTTCACTCCGTTCCCATCGCCACCCCCTCCGCGCCTTGCTTCTCACTCTCCCTCAACCTCTCCTTTTCCCTCTCCTCTTCCTGCTCCTCCCTCCAATCCCTCTCATCCCCTATCCTCTTTAGAATCCTAATCTTCCCCTCCATTCTCGGACCTATCCACCACCCCCCAGTTACCAATCTCCCCGCATCTCGGAGCAAATTATACGTCCCAAATTTATTCATCTCTTCAAACATCAATTTGGTCCTTAGATCAAGAAATCCCGTCCCTTCCACTTCTATCCTTCTAACATCCTCCCCACTAGGCGCCTCCCCCTCTTCCCCAACACTAAGATTATTAGATTTATAAACCCCCTCCAACCTCTCCGAAAAACTACTCCCATCTCCCGGTCTCAATACCTCAATTCCCGCATACGCAAATACAGTATCCAACACCTCCCACTTGCCTATCGCCAACCCAGGTTCCTCCATTAACGCATAATCGAACTTCATCCAAAAAGCTGCTTCTCCCAACTCAGGGGAGTCTTCAGTTTTATCGTAGTGCAGCGTAATGTTTTGGTTTTGGGGGAAACGAAGAGGAAGGGAAGGATATTGCTGAAAAAGGGTTATGCCTGTCATGCATGAGAGCACATCCATATGGATTGAGATATTTAGATTTTGCGTGCGTTGGTTGCGGGGAGATCGCGAAAGATCTTTGAGAATATGAGTATGAAGCTGGGAAAGGGCATCTCCACCTGGGTAGTTGAGAGAAGAAATCATTAGCATAGCTGATGAAACCACAAAACTCAATAAAACCGATCCGGCCAGAGCCAGAGACCCAAAGGTATAAAGCCAACTCTTCGTACGTCGGGTCCAGATATATGAAGCCGAGAGAGAAGCAGCAGCAGTAAGAGGTGGAACGGCATAGATGATGAATCTAGCTTCTTTGTGCGGTTGCAAACTATAGATTGCAACGAATATAAGCGAAGGGATAATCAAATCTCTTGAGGTATGTTTCGTTGCCGGGAGAGTCAAAGCTAGAGGATGCAATAACACCAGAATCAAAGGATTCATCAGTAAACGCGGCAATACCGACATGAAATAATGCAGAAAAGGAGAAGTGCCCCACTCGGAAGACTTCCCCTGAATAGCATTGTAATAAAAACCGGCCAATTCGGGCCATAAAGGTGTCTGCCAAAAATACGAATCGATCGGTACTGATACAGCAAGGGCTAAAATAGCACTTTGTATACCAGCCGGAATGATCGTCGTCAACGAAAGTCTTGACAACACAAGCAAATATACCAATTGCGTAAAGAGCAAAATAGCAATCTCAGACCTGAATACTACACCTGCAAACACAAAGAGGAATATCCCAAGTCTGGGCCTACTTCCTCCTCGTGCTGGAAGAAATTCCGTAAATGCCAAAGTTGCTATATCACATCAGCACTCCCATCTTCAACTTCCGTTTCAATAACCAGGAATGTGAGAACTCACTAAGACCAAAAGCAAACATATTTGGCAAAGTCCTCGACGCATAATAAAGCACATGAAACTGCGCAGCTTGCAAAACAACATACCACCTCCCAACATCCTTTCCAAAAGCCTCCGTCAATCCATTCCTATACCTAATCAAACACCCCGCATTGAAGAATCCTAGAGCGCCTCTCACAATCACTTGGGCATATTTTCCTTGCGTAAGCAATAAAACAGGTTTAGAAACTGCGGCGAGGGAAAGTGCTCCAAAGAAGGTTCTCGGTACGGCTCCGGGAAAGGTAGCATGGTCGTATGTGTTTAGAATGGAAGAGATGTTTGAGAAAGGGAGACCATAGCTGAGAATATCGTGGGTAGCTTGGATGTTGAAGGATTCTTCAACTTTGGTGTAAGGGGCTAGGAGGAGATGGATGAGGATTAGGGTGGGGAGGGTGAGGGTTAGGAGAATATCTGAAGGGGTTAGTAATTTCAAAGTACAAAGGGAGAGAGGGAGAGTGGTACCTATTCCCTTCATGTTATATATCGTTTGGGGAATGACAAAGTGACAAAACGAGGCTGTATCTCAAGAGCTATGGGAGCTCCAAACGAGGAAGCTTCACTCTCTATTTCCACTTCCACCCTTTTGAGCACAAATTTCTCGAGCAATTGGCAATAGAAGCGAATATTTACAGAGCCAAGAACATTACAACAACAAGATATCTCAATAAACTCAAGTAAACATCAAAATTCACAAGAAAACAAGACGGAATAAATAATACCCACGGTCAAACGTCACAAAAACCACCACTCCAGAAACACGCAACTTCAGCCTCGCCAGGTCCGTGCACGAACCCCAACTTCTGTGGACAACTTCACCTCTTCATCCACACACAGCCTTGTCTATATTTCAACCTCCTTCTCCTCTTTCTCAACTTACACCAGGTCGAATTACTTACTACCGCTCCATTTCAACCCACAACATCTCTCACCATGTTTTTCATATTTGGGAATTTGATATATAGTAAGCCCTCCTCACTCCTACACTGCACTTCGATTCTCGATGCCATACTCTTTGTCGAGCCATATGCGCATGCGATGCATATTATATATAACTCGGCGCATCAACCATACATCCGCATACTAACATCCATGTTCTCCCCTCTCTAGTCTGCGTTCTGCTCATCAACGCTGTCGCAATCCTATCCGAAGATCGTTTCCTCGCCCGCGGTTCGTTCCCCCTCTCCCTCTCCCCCTCTCCATCCAATTCCCTCCTCACCTCCATCAACCTAATGAAACAATCCCCCACCCCTACTCGCGCATTTCATACAAAAAAAACATGTATCACAAAGCTAACGAACCACCCAAGTCGGCTGGTCCAATTCCGTCTCGGAACCCGCGTTTGGCGGTGGAAATAACGCGGATACGAGTATTAAATCGAAACTTGTGAATTTGATGACGAGTGTGAGGACGCTTATGAGGAGTATGTTTTTATTTATTTCTTTCTTTCCTTCCTTTCTTCTTTCTTTCTTTCTTTCTTTCTGTTTCTTGGGGCAGTTGGATTGGGGAGGTTTATTTATTTTCCGAGGTCGGGGTTTTGGGGAGTGGGCTGGAGGAATGGAACGAACGAACGGGAGGATGAGATTTGGGGGAGGGGGTAGGGGGCGGGAATGGGGATTAGAGGAGAAGAAGAAGAAGGGGGGGGGAATGGGGATAGACTCTGTACAGAGGAAGCAATCCCAGAGAACCCAAGCCCACAAGGAACAACCCAAACCAAACCAAACCAAACCAAACCCAGAGAAGAGAACGGCGCTAACACGCAACCCTCCCCACAGTCCCCCTAATAGGCATCAACTCCGTAATCATCATCTACGAATTAGCACTCGGATGATTGTCATTGCCATTGCCATTGCCATTGCAACTGCCATTACGCAGACCCAGAGCATCCCAATTTTGATCCGAGACGATACCTACCTATTGACCTACCTACCTACCTACCTATGTACTTTCCTCCCGCGAGACTACATACCATACATACATACATACATACAGAGCCACAACCAACCATCCAACCAACCAACCAACCATCTATCCATGCATCCATCTCCCGACCGCAGAGCCAAAAACATGTCTGACTTTGGAAGGCAAAGGCAAAAGCAAAGGCAAAGGTGAAGGCGCAGGGGAAAGGGAAGGAATATTCATTCGATAGAGGGAAGGATATACTATACTGTATATTCTCAACTTGAGCTTGAGCTTGAGCTTGAGCATCATGGGTTGAATTGGAATTGGGATTGGGATTGGGATGGGGATTGGGATTGGGATGGGGATTGGGATTGGGATGGGGATTGGGATTGGGATGGGGATTGGGATTGGGATGGGGATTGGGATTGGGATGGGGATTGGGATTGGGATGGGGATTTAAATTGGGATGGGGATCACAGTGTAGGTAATAGGTAATAATTAATATACGAGTACCTCTACCTACCTACCTATTTACCTACCTTCCATCCATCCATCCACCCAACAGATTTCTTTTAAAAAAAAAAGTAAAAAGTAAAATGTATGTGAAATGTATGTGAAACATAAAATAAAACAAGCAGGTAATGTATGATATGGTATATGAAGTATAATCTGATATATGAAGTATGATATGGTATGAAGTATATCACGGTATGATCTGATATACAACCTCGATATATGAAGAAAGAAGAAAGAAAGGACCAAAAGGACCAAAAAGAACATACAAAACATCATATACAAAAATATCATATACAAAGTATCATTCATATTCCTAACATATCGCACGTATTTTCTTGATTTTCGCTCCATTCACCCATTCACATACCCATCCATCCACACACCCATCCACTCCCATTTCACCCCATGTCACCCAAACCCCATGCTTTGAAAGCTCTTGCCTTGCCTTGCCTTGCCTTTCATAAGCTAGCAAGCCAGCAAGCCAGCAAGTATACAAATATAAATAAATCCAAGTCAATATCAATAGGTACCTAGGTAGTCAACCATGCAACCGAATGTTTTCCCCACACCAGACCACAGCACACCACAGCACACCACATCACACCACACCAGTGCGGTACGGTACACCCCAACGTGAGGTATCTATCAACCAACGCATCCATCGATGCATGCGCAACCAATCCAACCCAACCCAATCCTAACATATCTCTCTCAATCAGGTCACATGAAGAGAAAGAAAAAAAAAACACCCCAGCCCCCGACTCCGGACTCCTTTAACTCTTCCCATCCTTCCCCTCCCCTGCAGAAAAAATCAGAGAGATAGATTATCCACCCCCCGGACTCCACAAATTGCTCTTCTTCCTCCCCAACCCACCAAACGAAAACCTTTCTTTCCTAGTCTTGTCCTGTTTTTCCGGCGTCGGTGGGGGGAACGCCGTCCCGTCAACCGCCATGTTCACATTCGCGCTGCTGCTCGATTCGGGTATATTCGCATTCTCTCCAATCTTCTCCCAATTCTTCTCTCTCTCGCGCTCTTTTTCTTTCTCCTTCTCCCCATTCTTCCCACTCAAAAATCCCAAACTCTTTCGACTCATACTCTTACTCCCCTTGTGACTCCTACTCATGCCTAGACTGCCAAACCCCTTATTATCACTCTTCTCACTGCCATTCCCATTATTCTCCTTTGAATTGGCGACTTCCGATTGTCGCCTTTTCAATTCATCGTTTTCCGTTTGTTTGCTAAGTGCCATTGCTTTTTTATTTTCCGCTTCTTGAGCTTTACTTAATTTTTCGGCTTCCTTTCTCTCTTTAGCAGCGGCCTTTTCAGCGGCCTTTTCGGCTGCCTTTCGTGACTTTTCCGCTTCCTTTTCCGCTTTCTCGGCTTCCTTCTCGGCTTTCTTTCCTCGTCCCTTTTCTTCCTTGGGTTTGGCTTTGTTGGTATCGAGAGGTGACGTAGGAGTCCGAGTTGGGAACGGATTGCTTGAAATGGGCGAAGTTACTAGAGGTGCCGTTACTGCGTGGTCGAGAGATCCAAATCCATTAGTGTCGTTGTCAATTGGCGTGCTAGGTACTAAAACTCGTTTCGAGTTGGAAGATTGATATGCGCCATTTTGCTGGGGTTGTCCTAATGAAATATCCGCCACTTCCAAAGAATCAGCTACTAAATCTTGACCTTCGGCTTCTTGGTCTTTTCGCATTGCTTCCACCGTAGTTTCTCGATAAAACAGCACATAAGCGCATGCCTGTCCTGGTTTGTCACCAAAGAATTGTCGCACAAAACTTTTATCTACCGGTTCTACCATCTCATCATCAAAAAGCAACCAACCTCTATCCTCAGTCTTGATAACCGCAATATAATGTCCGTGAAAGGCATTTGTGCCAATATGTACAACCACGGCGTAAAGTTCATACAATCGATCAGGATCCTCCGCATCGTCGGTAGTGTTAAACATGCGTAAATGATAAGGGTAGTTCACAGTGTAAAACAACTTCTGCAACCGACTCAAATCATCAGTCCACTTGAATCTTTTCAAATGAAGCACCAAGACTTTCGGTAATGTTTTGATCTTCATACGTTTTTCCGCTTCCTGTAAACCACCGCAGGTATCGCAATGGAATTTATTCTTTTCGCACAGCATTTCTTCCGCTGAAAACTTTTGCAAACAAGATGTGACCGAAGAGTTCTTTTCCAAATCGATGGAAAGATCCAAGAATGTCTCATCGCGCTGAGATGTCGTTTCGCATGTCAAGCACTTCGTTTCCGAGACCATTTTTCCCTCAAATATATCATGAACCCATTTGGTTCCTGGAGATTGCGCTCCACTTGGCAGGCCCATAGAATCCGCAACTGAGCGTACAGCAGCTGTCATTGAATTATTAATGCCCCTCTTGTTTTGAGAAGATTCCGACTCCCTCAGGGATCGAGCGTTGTCTTCAACATTATTGATAACTGCATTGAGCATCAAACCATAAAATTCGTGAGCATCTTGGTGCATCGATGTCCGGAACATCTCATTATCTCGCCTGAAAACTTCCAAGAACCTTTGTGGGCTCACAACACCTGTCCGAGAAGGGTGTGATATCATAGCTGTAAAGATATCCTTCAAGGCTGTAAAAGTCGTCTCCTCCATGCCATATGAACTCGCATGTTCCGTTGTAATTTCTAATATCGGGCCTGCCATCATCGCATGTTTCTTCTTGTATTCAGGTGAATCTGGTTTATCTTCCGGTCGAGTTCCTGCTACGCCAGCTTGAGGTTGACCGGAATTCACAGCTTGTCTCCTTCTCAGGGCTTCGGCAGCTGATATGCCTTTCGGTTTGGCAGATTGTAATGACACTCCATTAGGTTGTGGAGCTCTTGTCGGAACGATTAATTTTGGTAAATGACCATTTGGGGTATCAGAAGGAGAATGCGGCGGGTATTTAACAACATTTTCTCTAAAAGGAACCGAATAGTATAACGCCTGTAAAATCGAATTGGCATAACTAAGTTGTATTAGCATTGAAGAGGCTATGCCAACTTTCAAGAGACGAACCATGTGTTTCCGAACTAATTTCAACACGTTAGCATAAAACAATTGGTGATAATCGGGAGGAAGGCGTACATTTTCTAACCCAAAGAATTTATCACTTCCATCCGGCCGTATAGGTCCTGCATTCTGTAGCATCTTCACCAGTGGGGTGACATCCGGTTCAGGGTCTGCATCTTGACCTTTCTTACTTGTATTTCCATTTCTGTCTATCTATACAGGAATCAATTGTCAGTACATGCTGCCATTCAGAACTTCCTCGGCATACTGCGCCTGCCCTCCCCCGCGGTCATAGCAGATCCCGCACATTTCTCCACACTGTAAATATGAGAGGAAAGAATGGACTAACAGCAGGCGAAAGCATTCGCATGATTGAAGCCATGTTTTTTATAGTATCCTGACCTCGTCGGAGGTTCTTGACTTTGACCTATGCCTTTCAATGTTTCGCGCGGCGCGACAAAGGGTCCCAAAAGTATTATCTGACTATTTTAAGTTGTGCTCATGCGCAAATGGTTCGTTGGAACTCGAATGATTGTGGAAGCAAATATTCTTCATCTGCAGAAAGCAAGCTTAAATCAGGGAAATAAGATGGTTCGCTGATTCCAAGAGGGTATTTGCACCAACACTGCACACATGAGGCGTAAAACGTGGGGTGGAAGCCTTAAGCCTCGTCTTCAGGAGGTGTGAGAATTGTAGCAATGAATGAATAATTTACAAATAATTGTAAATATATGTGAATGTGGATGTGAATGAGAATGAGAATGAGAATATGAAAGTAAATGTGAAAGTAAATGTAAATATGAATGTGATCAAAAGATCAAACAAATATATGGATGTGAATGAAAATGGGAGTGTTTCTTCCCGAAGAAGATTGAATCATGCAGTACCTAGTGGAGAGGGTAATGTATAGATAGGTAGGTAGTTTTGAGTGAATTGATTATTATGAACAATGGGGTAAAGAGAAAGGCGTCGTCAGGATAGCGTCTTGGTCATGGCTTTGGCTTTTGTTGTTGGAAGGATCAATGGGGAGACCCGGAACTTGGGAGAGAGATCTAGGAATGATCTAAGCTTCTTTGGCTTCCATTTTACGGTTTACCTTACGTGGTCCAAGTGAATCATGAACCTGAAGATCATGGGAAAGGAAAGAAAAGGAAAGGAAAGGAAAGGAGAGAAGAGGAAAGGCAGATTTGGAGTTGTTGGGTAGAAGTGAATATACCTATCTAGCTGCTGCACCTTACCAACCCGCCTCCCAGCTACTTTAGGAACCTCATTGACATTCGGTTGGAATATCTACCTACCTACCTAGGTATAGGAGGTAAAATATAATTCAATACAATAGCCAAAACTATTTCTATACCAACACTCGAAGTCAAAGCCACCTGCAATAATGCTTATTATTAGGTACTTTCTAAAATTCAGTAAAGAATAATCCGAGGTCTTTTTTAAAATAAATTGAGTAATCATTATTAGTATAAACAAGGAGTACATACAGGATTATTTATTTATTAATAAGTGGCTGAGTAGATACAGTACCCCTCCACTTATATTAGTTGAACCTTAAATTCACACCCAAATCAATCAAAATACATACATTTCACTTTAATATTTTAATACAATTAAAAGTTTAATCATTAATTCCTATTAATATATTAAAGATTTTTACAAAAAGATTATATAATTAAATTTTGAAAAGCTAAAAAATTATATTCGTGAAATATTTAATCATTAAAGTTGAAATTAAATTTTTTATTGATTTTCCCCGCAAAAATTGATTCAAAAACTATTAAGTAACTTTGTATCTTAATTATATAAACTAGAAAATTTCTAAAAATAAATTATATATTTTTTAATCGAATTTCCTTTTGAAATAATCTATATTATAAATAATAAAAATAATTCTATTGATATTAGAAATTATATAAATTATTAAAGTGGTTGACTTTTGGTGCAAAACCCCTGTCGAACAAATAGAAGTGGTCTAGTACTGTACCAAATTTATATACACATTACCGTTCAGTATCTTAAGGTAATTACTTTACGTTCTATGCTTATCTTAGATTTCCAACCCTCAAAATCCATCACCTTCCAAAACCGACCGTTTATTTCTTCCCATCTTTCCTTGGACCTACCGTTAGGTACCTCTCGATAACCACATCTACTTTAAATGATATATACCTACCTAGGTATATACCTATATAAAAGAAGTAACAATATCCCCATCCTTTATTTAGCTATCCAGTACAACCAAAGAGTCGAGACAAAGCAAGCCACGCCAAGCCAAGCCACGCCAAAACATCGTTTGACAAGAAGGAAGGTCGAAGGAAATTGCAAGTTTGGTTTTATCCTCAAGCTGTAACACCTGGGCACTCTTGGGAATCCCCGAATCTGCATCCATCCTATTTATCCTTCCAACCCCAATAATACCTAGGTTGGTAGATACCCAACTAGGTAGGTAACCAGCAATCATTCCCGTCATCTATCTACGGGATCCAAAGCCAAATAATAATAATAAATTTATGTACCTATGTACCTATATATATCAATAGGTATAGAATCCAGAAGTCTTCGCATCCCCACCCGCATAAAGGTACCTGCCTACAAGGCTTACCTTACCTTACCCCATACCTCACCTTACCTAGCGATTAGTTAGTGACCCGGTATACCTACCTATCCACGCGCCATCCCAAGAAGTTCCAAAAGCTTCTTTACATTCCTAGATGTTTTCTCGAACAATCTAGCTTGCCCGCCGTGCGTGCACCCCTTCCACCAATCCAATCCAATCATCTACCAATAGAGTAACTTAAATCCATATCGCTTCTCTTTTCTCACTTGTTATGTTCCAGGTTTCTCTTGATAGGTAGGTAGGTACATCATATCCCTTCCAGAGCACCTTCCATCCCGCTTCCTTCCACAACCTACCTACCTAGTACTCAATAGGTAATGACTAAAAGAAAACACGCCGCCTCCTCGTTAGGTATACCAGTCCAGGATCAGGATCATGCATCCACATCCAATAATGCCCATCCCATCCCTATCCCACGTTATTTCGAGGTCCCTAGGTCCCTCAAGTGCGGTGCAACCGTTTGGGATTAGATTGTGGGGTCAAGTGGATCGGATCCATGGGATGGATGGATCATGCATTGAAAATCTTGAAGTAAAAAAGAGAAAATCTGAAGTCTGAGTACCTAGTAAATACCTTAAAGGGATTAGGGGGTTTGAGAAACCATTATAAAGCGAATATCTAACGAATTAATAATTAAATTGAATATAATATAATAAAAAAAAAAGTATTAAATAATATTGATAATAAATAACAAAATATATAAATTTTTAAAAAAAAGTGATAGCTTTTTTCAAATCCGTTTTATATTTAATAAAAATTGATATTGTTTAAATATTTATATTAAATATTATTTATATTAATATTATATTATATATTTAATACGAATTTATATTCGTTTGATTTTTTGTATTTATTTAATATTATATTTTAATAAATTTTAAAAAGCGAATATATATTAATTATAATTTATTATTAATATAATTTAAATTGTAAATATATTTAAAATCATTATTTAATAAATATTTTTTTTTGAATAATAATATATTTAAATAAAAAATTAGGGATTAAAAATTAGGATTAAGATTTTTTTATAAAATAATAAAAAAGCTTTATAATTATATAAATAAATAATAAATAAATAAAATATAAAATTTTCAAAAATATTAATAAAATTAAAATAATAAATTAGGATTTTTATTTTATTGTTATATAATAAAACATTTTTATATATTAATTTTTTTATTTAATATTAAATTATTATTATTATAAACTAATTTTTATTTTGATATATATAATAAAATATATTTCAAATATTATTTATTCAAATTTTAATAAATAAAATATTATTTATAAAAAAAAAAAAACTTTTATATTATTATTTCTTTTTATTATCTTTAAAAACTTTATTATTTTTAATAATAATTTTCTTTATTAATTTTTTTATTAATACAAAATTTTGGTTTTCTATTAATAATATAATTGTTTTTTTTTTTTTTTTTTTTTTTTTAAAATTAATT
>JANPYM010000017.1:432062-520723 GCA_025890175.1 Ciborinia camelliae
TTTTTTTTTTTTTTTTTTTTTTTTTAAAATTAATTGTACTTTATATTTTTGTAAAATTATTTTTTTGAATATATTATTTTTTGCTAATTATCAATTTTTGCATTTATTGAAAAAGCTTACATTTATTATCTTTTTTTTTTTAATTATAATATTATATATATATATTTATATACAAAAATTGTTATAAAGATTTTTTTAATATTATATATTCGTTAAATTTGTTTTATCTCAAATAATTAAATTATATATAAATTAAAAAACTTTATAAAAACTTTTTTAAATTAATTTTTTAATAAAATAATTTATTAATCAAAATAATATAATAATTTTATTTTTCAAAAAACTATTTTCATTAATATTTAATATCTTAATAATTATAATATATTTTTAATATAATAATAAAAACGATTAATATTCAATAATTAATAAAAAAAAAAAAAAATTTATTATCAAATAATTAATTGTTTTTTATTTTAAATATTTTGTTTTTATTATTATTATAATATAGATTATTATTATATCCGATTTATTTAAATTTAATTTTAATAAATAATAATAAACTATAATATTTTTATTAATAAATTTATTTTCAATATTTACATTATACTTTATAAACAAAAAAAATATTTAACAAAATTTTTTATCAAATTTTCGAATTATTTATTACTATATATCCAAAAATAAATTATAAATAAAATTTTTATTTATTATATTATTAAAATTGTTTAAAAAAATTTAAATTATTTTTTTAATAAAATTTTTGTTTTGTTAAATAAATCTTAAATCAAAAATTATCTTATTTATATCAAATTTCTTTATTATTAATAAAATTAATATTTTGATTTTAGTTTAATTCTTTTTGAATTAAATTTCTGGTTTTTTAATATTACCAAAAAAAATAATAAATATATTTTTTGCAAACGCATTTTTTATAATATTATTAATATTTATTTAAATTGTAATTTTTTATTAAAATAATATATTCTTTTTTTTAAATATAATTATTTTAAAAAAAAATAGTTTATTATTGTTTTAATATATAAAGAAATTAATAAATTTCGATTTTATTAAATTAAAATTGTATATTTAAATATAATATATAATTATAATTGATTTTTTATTTGATAAATTATTATTTAATAATAATGATAATATGATTTTAATATTGATTTCAAATAAATCTTGTAAAATATTAAGAAAAATAATATATAAAATTATTGTGATAAAGAATAATTAAATAAATAAAATAATAGAAAATATAAGGTATAATATATTTTTATTTAAATAAAAAATAAAAATAATAAAGATAGATAAGATATGATTTAAATTTAAAATTCTAAATTTGTATTTATATAAAATAAATTTTTTTTTATAAAATTTAGGTTATTATTTTATAAATAAATTATATAATTTATTTTTAAATTATATTATATTATAAATTTATATTAATATTGAATTAATATATCTTAATATCAAATCAATTGAATTATTAATAGAATATAAATTAATATAATAATAATGTTTTAGATAATATAATTTTATTAATTTAATTATTATAAAAAGAAAATTCTAAATAAACTAATTTATTTTTTTATAAATATATATTGATAATAAAGATAAAATCTATTAAAAAAACGAAAATTTGAATTTAATTTAAATTTCAAAAATAATATATTATTTTTCAATTATTTTTTGAATATATTTTATTTATTTTATATTATATATTTATTAATATATATTATATTTTTATTAATATATTTTTATTACAAATTTCCATTATTTTATTATTAAATATATATAATTATAATTATAACTTTTTTTTTAAAGAAATTTTAAATATTAAAGTTTTTAATATAAATATATAGAAATTAATATAAACAATATATATTATATATTATAATAAAAATAAAATAATAAATATAAATATCGATTATTAATTAATATTAAATTGTTTTAATAGTTTTTAATTTGAAATAATAAAATATTTTAAGATAATAGAAAATTTTATAATAGAAAACAATTTAGTAATAAATATTTTTAAAACAAATTTTAAAGATTATTAATAATTTAATATTAATAATATTAATAATATTGGAAATAAATATTATAAAAAAAATTTTGTTATAATAATAAATTTAAAATTTATTATTAAATAAGTTTTTAATAAAATTAAAGAAATTAAAAATTTCGATTAAAATATTAATAATAAAAAAATGGAAGAAATAATAATTATTATATTATTTATATTAATATTATTATTAAAAAAAAATATTATTAATTTATTTTAATCAAATTTAATACAAAAAATAATATTTTTTTTTTTATAAATCTATTAATTATATTTATAATAATTTTATTAAAAAATAAATTAAAACAAATAAATTATAGATTTTATAATAAAACAATTAAATTTAATATTTTCAGATTAAAAATAAATAATTAATATAAAAAAAATAATATATTTTATAAATAATATAAATCATTATTAAAAATTTTTAATTTAATAATTAATTTTAAAAATATTAAAAATTTACCTAAAATAATAAATATATTAAAACAAAAAATCGCCTTATATCTATTTCTTTTTTTATATAACAAAAAAAAAATATACAATTAATATTTAAAAAGTTTTTTTTATTAATAACAAAATCGAAATATTAATTAATATTAAAAATCAACAAAAAAAAACTTTATTAATTTAATTCTATTTTTTTATTTAAAACTATTTTAAAAAACAATAAATTAATAAATCAAATATATTTCGATATAATATATTTTATAAATTCGTTTAATAAAATATATTATAAAAAAACCTAAAATTTATTAATTTAAATAATATTTAATAAATTTATATAATTATAAAATAAAAAAATGCTTTTTTCATTTAATTTTATTATATATTTCTAACAAACAAAATATAATAATAAACAATTAATAAATCGAATCCAAAATATTAATAAAAATTATAAATTTAAAATTATATTTTCAAACAAAATAATTTTGATATTAAAATTATATATAAAATATTTAGAATTATTTTTAATCTTTTTAAATATTTTAAATGTTTTTTATATTTTTATAAAAGATAAAAAAATGATTTTTATTAAAAATTTATTGAAAATAATTTTATTTATAAATATTTTTCGGATTATTATTAATTTATTTATATAATATTTTTTTGAAATTAAAATATTAAATTTTAAAAAAAAAGTTATTAAATTTTATATTACAAATTATATTAAAAAAATAATTAATTTTAAATAAATTGAAGTATATTTTATTATTTAATATTATTTTTTAGTAAAAAAACTTAAAATTATAATTTATATTTATTATTTTTATATTTATAATATCAATAAAATTATAATATCTTTTTTTATTATATATTTTATTAATATTTTTAATTTTTATTTTAATATATATTATTTATTAATAAATATTTATATTTAATTAATTGGATTTAATATAATCAAAAGATTTCAAAATAAATTTATATATATAATTTTTTTAGATTTATATAAATTAGATTTTGAAAAAATTATAATATATATTAATAAATTAACAAAATTTAATAAAAAAATTAAATTTGAAATAAATAAAAAATTTGTTTTTATTATTGAATTTATTATAATATTTATTAACAATATATTAATAAATAACAAAAATATTAATTTTATAAGATAAAACGTTAATCGAAAATATCGTTTTTATATTATTAATAAAAAAAAACAATAAAATTTAAATTTTAATATTATAAATATAAAAAAAATATATTATTATATTAAATATTTTTGATATTATTATATAATATTATTGAAAACCAAAAATAAAATATTATATAATAAATAAGGATTTTAAAAAAAAAAGAACTTTTTTAATAAAATTTTTACTAATTTTAAATATTATTTATAATTATTTAATAAATTCAATATATTCTAAATTTTTTGAATTAAAAAAATTAATATAAAAATTTTTGATTAATATTATATTTAATAAAAACAAAAAAATAAATTATATTATTAAATTAAAAATTCTTTTTTTTTTTTAATTAAAAATAAATTTAAAATTCTTTTTATTATTTAAAATTTTAATCAATGTAAAAATCAGGTTAATTAATTATTTTTATTTTATTTATTTTTCAATATTAGTTTTAACAATTTTATATAAAAAAAGTTTTTTATAAAACTATTATATAAAAATTTCGGTTTAAAATAAAAATATTAAATCTAAATATTATAAAAATAATTATATATATTTTTTTTGTTTTTGTTAAATCAATTTCGATTATTATAATATTAATAATTGTTATTATAAATTAATTCAAAATATTTGAGATTATTAAATATAATTATATAATATTTATAAAATTAATTAAATCTGTTATTGTATTATATAAAAAATTTTATAAAATTAATAAATCAAGATTTATTATAAAATTTATTATAAAATTTATTATTTTATTTGAAAATTTATTATTTGGAAATTTAATATTATTTGTTATTTTAATAATAGAGATTGAAAATAATAAATTCGATATATAGATTAATAATAGTTTTATAAATTAATTTGATAATATTATTGAATTAATTTCAATTTTAATTAATAATAAAAAAGTTAAAAAGTTTATATTATAATTATTAAGATTAAATATATATTAAAAAGTTTATTTAATTATATAAGTAATATTTTTTGGAATAATATTTAATTGTAATATTTTTTTTAATAAGTTTAGATACAAATAAAATTTTTTAATATTTTTTAAGATTTTATTTTCTAAAATATTATTTTATATATTTGTATATTTATATTAATATTATTTAGAATATTTAAAGATTAAATTTGTTTTTTTAATAATTATATTATAAAAAAAGTTTTTATATTTAAAGAAAATTTATATATTATTATTTTTTTATATTATTATAAAATTTTTAAGAATATATATTTAGAAATTGTATAAGCTTTTTTTATTTTTGTTAAGTGATATTTTATTATATTTGTAAAGTTTTTAATATTTAAAATTAATATTGAGGATAATGAAAATAGTTTTTTAAAATATAAAAATAATAAAATATATTAAAAAATAATTATTTTGTAAAAAATTTTATTAGTATAAATATTCAAAATTTTTAAATTATTTATTATATATAAAAACTTAAATATTTTAAATATATTTTTAATAAATATTAAAAAAACTTTTAAAAAAAATTATTAAATATTAAATATTATTAATTTGGAGATTAATATAATTTAATAGTTTTAATATATTAATTGAATAGATTTAGTATTAAATAAATATATTATTTTTAATTAAAATGATTTTGTTATAATTAAAATATTTAAATATAAAACAATTTTTTGATTTAATTTTATTTTTATTTATAAGATATTTTTTAAAAAATATAAAATATTTGTTTTGATTATAAAAATAAAGATTTTTTTAAAACAAAACTTTATTATAAAATTATAAATAATAAATTTATAAAAAAATTAATATATATTTAAATTAAAAACTTTGTTTGTATAATATTTATATATTATACCAATTAATACAAAATTCTATAATTTTATATTAGAATTTAATAAATAATAATTCGGATTTGAATTTGAAAATGTATTAAAAAATAATATTTTATTAAATTATAATTAAAATATTAAATTTTTATAATTACAATTTTAAGATTTTTTATAAAAAATTATTTATCGATCGTTTTTAATTATTTAATATTAAATATATTATTTATTTATTGTTTTATATCCTATAATTTATTTATAAAATATATATAAATATATTATTATATTAATATTTATATATTTGTATTCTTTTTTATCTATAATTTTTAATATTTAAAAAATAATAATAAAATTAAAATATATAATAATTTATAATATTTGATATTTATAAAATTATTATCCAGATCTATATTATACTTTTTATTTTTATTAAAAATCTTATTAATTTGTTATAATAAATTTATTAAATTTTATATAATAATATTATATTATCTTTAAATATTAATTATTATTCAATATATTTTTCCAATTTAAATCTTTATAATATAAATATTTATTTTAAAATATATTTTGATTTCTAAATATAATTTATTATTAATTTTTTAGACTTAATTATAATAAATAATTTTATTATTATTAATAAAATATAATATAATTTCGAGATTTGAATTGTTTTAATTAAAAATAATAAAATAATAAAATATAATAATATATTTTTTATTTTTAATTAAAAAAAATAAATAAAATCGAAAATCAGTTGAAAAGTTTATTATTTTATATAATTAATATTTATTATTTAATTATATTAATAAAACAAAAGATAAATAAAATATATTTATAAATAATATAATAAAATCCAAATTAATTTATATTTATTAATATTCTTTTTAATTATTGTATTTAAGGATTATAAATTTATATAAACAAATAAATATAATATTTAAAAATTAATAATATTGTTATATTTATTTAATTTTTTATTATATATATTTTATTATTTAAAAGATTTTAAAAATAAATAAATATTTATTTTTTTATAATTTTTATTTATTTTTATTTAATAATTAAATTATAATTAATATATTAAATAATTAATAATAATAATATAAAAATAATAATAAAAATATAATAATATAATAAATTTTGTTATAAAATCAAATTTAAGTAATAAATATATATTATAAATAATATTAATAAATATTTTAAATATATTATAAATTCTATAATAATTAGTATTTATATTTTTTTGTTTTTAAATTATTTATATATTTAATATATATTGGATTAATATATTTTTTTTATATATAAAAAATATTATAAAATATTTATTTATTATATTATAAAATCAATATTATTATTATTAAAATTATAAATATTTATTTTTTAATTATAAAATCTAATTATTATTTTACAAAATAATATAATTTTTTTTAAATTAAGTTTTTAATTAAAAAAAAAATAATTTAAATTAATTAATAATATTTGTAAATAATTTAAATATCAATTAATTATAAAATTCAATAAAAAATAAATAAAATAAAATAAAAATTAATATTATCGAAGATATATTAATATTTAATAGATTTATAAATATAATAATATATTATTTATAAAATCAAAATTTAAAAAATTTGAAAAAAATTTTTTAAGTATAAAATTATCAAATACTAATTTATATTATAAATTTTCGATTTTAATAAAAAAATCAGAAATTTAAAAAATAAATATAAATTTTTAATATTTTATTTGAAATTATTTATTTTTATATTTAAATTAAATATAAAAATAAACAATTTTAAATCAAATTAATTATTAATATTTATAATATATTATTATTTTTATTTTTTTTTTTTTTATTTAATATTATATTTTATAAATAATTTTTAGATAATATAAATATATTATTAATATTTTTTATATTAACAAAAGTTTTAATTAAATATAAAATATATAATTAAAATATATTTCAAATATTATTATTAAATAATATTATAAATATTATTTATAATAAATAATATAACCTTAATATAAAAAATAAAAAAATAATAAAATAAAATAATTAAAATAAAATAAAATAAAAATATATTTAATTAATTAATAAATTTAAAAATTTTTTTGTCCCAAATAAACGTTTTTTATTTATTTGTTTTTTAATAAATAAATTTTTATTTTTATAATTTTTCAAATATATAAGTTTTATTTTTTAATAGTTTTTTACAATAATATTAATATATTTTCGAAAAAAAAAGTTATATCTATTTTATTAAAACGAAATATAAAAAAAGTAATATAAAATAATTTTATATTGAATAATAAAAAAAATTAAAAAAAAAATCCGGATAATATAAAAATATATAAAAATATATAAAAATATATAAAAGTATATAAAAATATATAAAAGTATATAAAAAAAAAATATACAAAAATATATAATTAAGATATAAATAACAAATTTTGAAATAATAAAAGATTTTTTATAAATAATAAAAATAATAAAATAAAAAAAAATAAATTATAAAAAAATTTATAATTTGAAAAAAAATAAAATTAAAGATTTAATAATAAAATAATATTTAAAAAAATAAATTTTATTTTAATCTTATATTTTATTTTATTATAATTTAATTAATTAATTATATATAGTATTATTATAATTATATTATTATAATTATATTATTATAATTATATTATCATAATTATATTATTATAATTATATCATTACAATTATATTATCATAATCATATTATCATAATTATATTATCATAATTATATTATTATAATTATATTATTACGATTATATTATTATAATTATATTATTATAACTATATTATTATAATTATATTATTATAATCCTTTGCCAAAACTTTATTATAATATATTTTAAAAATATATTTTATTTATTTTAATATTTTAAATAAAATTTAATTTAAATATTAAATATTTATTAAATATAATATTATATATTTATTAAAAATTGATTAAAAAAAAAACAAAACAAAAACAAATATATTTAAAAAATAAATAATATAAATAATATAATTTGAATATATTAAAAATTTGAAATATATAAATAATAAATAATAAAATAAAATATAATAATAATATATAAATATTATTAATAATAAATATTATTAATTAATAATAAATAATATTTTAATTATATTATTAATAAATTATAATAATATAAACAAAATCTAATTATTTTTTATTAACTATTTTAATTAAATTAATTTTTTTTTATTAATTATTTTAATTATTATTAAATCAATAATATTTAATAAAAATATTAAATAAATATATTTTTTATTAAAAAAAAATATTTAATCTAATATTTATAATTTATTTATATTTTATTATATTTGAAATCTTAATTAGATATAAAATATTGTAGATTTATATATATAATCTAATATATATTGTAATAAATTTATAAATTATATTTGAATTTATAATATAATAAATTTAATAATTATTTTAATATTAATAATAAGTTAATATAAATTATATATTTAATTTTTTTTATATTCATTTTAATATATATATTTAATTTAAAATCCAAATTTATATTAAAAAATATTAGAAAATTTTTTGGTTTATCAATATTTTAAAAAAAAAAAAAATTCGGTTATTTATCTAATATATGACGGTTTCTATAACCCCCCCCTTACTCCTAGGTAGATACTTATTGGTGGTTTAGATTGTTATTATTATTGTTGGTTCTACTGTATTATTATTTGGAAGATAGATAGACTAAAACAATGTAATTTTATAATACTAATAATGATAATAATGATAATATTATTATGGGTGGATGGATGGATGGATGGGTGTGCATTCGGGATAAACAGATGCTACCTACCTACCTACCTACCTATTTTTTTGATGGATCGGATCAATGGATCAATGGATGGATCAACAGATCAAGGGATGGGAAGTTGGAACCGAAATTTTCGTGCGCATTACTACCTACCTACATTGCTACATCAGACGCTTAATTAGAATATAAGAATACGTTGCCGAGTATATTTATTTATACCTATCTCGAGAATCCATATTCCATGCAGTCTGCGGTGGTGTGTGTTGATCAACACGTTTGTTGAACGTTGTTGAATTCGAATTCGAATTCGAATTTGATATAAATTTCTAGGTTTTATTAGTACCTATGTTATGTATTTTGAGTAGGTAGATAGGTATCTAGGTATCTGTCTACTATCTACTTACTTACATGCAAGAGCGGAGAACTCGATCGAAATACTGTACATCTCATGAAATACATCGCATTCCATCGATTCCATCGATTCCATCACAATAATCCGGATATATATTTAATTGATGGTATAGCATCCACATCATCCCAATATGAATGATGATCCCGATATAAATAGATAGAATGGAAAACCCCTGGAAGGCGACAGCTAAACTATTGGAATGGAATGAATTTATTAATTATCTAGGTAATTACCTAGTAATACTTAACAACTGTTTGTTGGTGGAAGGAAATATTTAAGCTGGTGATTAGGAAAAAGAAAGACTTGTTGGTTGTATTTTATAGGTATAGATGTGGTTGATATAGGATCTACTGGATATATTTATATCTGCGTTATTATTATGCTTATCTGTATATATCAGTAGATACCTATCTCCTAAGTAGACATTTCGAGCACTATACAACATATCATATACTTATTATAAATACCTTTATAGCAGAACCTCTATATAAGGATCCTTTATATAAGGATAACCTCTTTATTAGGATTAAATTTTGGGTTCTATTAGATTTTAAATATAGAAAATATTAATATTCTTATATTTTTTTTATAAAAATTATTTTTTATAATTAAAAATTCTAAATTTTATATAATTTTTAATTAATTAATTATATAATTTTATTTTGAAAAAATATATATTCAAATTCTTTAAAATTCTTGATTTTTTTTTTCAATTTTCTTAATTATATTTAATTATATTTATTTCAATTTATAATATATCAATTATTACAATATATTTATATATATATTAATATTAAAATATTATTTTTAAATTTTACTAAAAAATTTTTTTTAAAAAAATTTACAATAAATAATCTTAAATATTAACAATTACATTAAATACAAATTTAATATAAAAAAAAGCAAAATAATTTTATTATTTTATTTAAAAAATCAATAAAAAGAATTTTTATTTAAAAACAATATTTTAGAATATTTAATAATAAATATTAATATCTTAATTTTGACAATTAAAAAAATAAATATTTTATAATAAAACAAAAAGGTCTTTTTAATTATTCCATTTATAATAATATTTTATTCAAATAATAATAATTTATATAAAAAATAAAGATTACAATTATAAAAGATATAATTAAACAAAAGATTTATAAAATTTAAAGATTTTTTTTTTAATATTATAATTTTTTATTTTTCAAATTTAGTAATAAATAATTGAAAAAGTTTAAAAAAAAATATAATATTAAAAAATATATAAAATATAATAAATTAATAAATACAAAAACAAATATTTTTAAGGTTTTTATATAAATAAAATATTATAAAAATTAATATAAAATATATAAATATTAAAATATTTTTAATATAAACAAAATCAATTTATAATAAAAATTGATTTTTATTTGCATTTTTATAATTAAATATTTATTTAATAAAAAATTATATAAAAAATATATTATTATTACTTTTATATATAATACAAATAAAAATAAAAAATTGAAATTAATTTTAATTAAAAAATCAAAGAATCCATATTATTTCTAATATATTAATAAAAATCAGTTTGAAGTGAAATATTATAATAATATTATAAAATAAATAATTATTTAAATTATAAATAATTATTTATAAATAATTATTTATAAATTTTTAATAAAAAATTTTTATTGAAAAATTATTAAATTTTTTTTTTAATAAATAATTTTAATATATATATTTTTATTATATAGAAATTAAAAAAAGAATTTTTTAATATTGAAATATGTTAATTTTCAAAAAATATTATTTTTAAATAATAATTTTTTAATTAAAATATTATCTTTTATTGAAAGGTTTAATATTATAAATTATAGATTTTTTATATTTTAATATATTTAAAAAAAAAAAAAGTTTTTAATAAAATTATTAATATATTGTAGATAATTTGATAAATAATATTAGTATTGTTGCGATACCAGTGAATCTGCAGGGCAGATTCACCGGAGCGTACGGCCGCGTGCGGCCGATATGCCCGCACCCCGCGGGCATATAAGCTCGCAGATCGATCTACGATCGATCTGCATGCTTTTATAATATACTACTTTCTACTATACGTATTTTGATACCACCGAGGTGATTCGACAAGTATAAAATAATATACAATTTTTTATAATATAAATTTATTAATATAAATTTATATTAATCAAAAAATATACAAAAAATAATAATATTGAATAAAAAAAAATTCTAATTATATAATTTTATAAAAAAAAAATCAGGATATATTAAATGAAATATAAAAAAACCTTAAAAAATGTTTTGAATATTAAAAAAATCTATTTCCTATACAAAATTTTGTTAATCTTAAAAAAAAATGTATTATTGATTTAGATAATAATATCATAAAAACATTAATAAAAATATATAATATAATTGAAGGGGAAATAAAATTGAATATTAAAAAATAAAAGATTTTTATATATATTAAATATAAAGAGGTATTAATAATATTAAAAAAATTGGATTTATTTGAAATACAAAAGGGCGATAATAAGATCGATTTCAAAGGGATTCTAAAGAATTTATAAAAGCAAATAGTTTATAAAAAGTTTAAATTAGTTGTATAAAGTCGAATTAATATATATTTCATTTTTTAGAACCTATATTTTATATAAATCCTTGATATAAGGATATTAGTATCCTTATTTTTGGCACTAAAAAAAACATCCTTATATAGAGGTTCTGCTGTATATACATATATATCATAGCAAACAGCCTCCAGCTAATATAGATCTATGCATTCATAAACCCAACCCAACCCATCTATCTATCTATATATACATATTCATAGACCGGATGGATAATTTACCTACTAAAGTAGATCTACCTTACCTACCTACCTACCTAGCTAGTACCTACCAACCTTCACTCTTTCACAATAGATAGATAAGTAATTCGAATAAATATCTACCTATAGGTATCTTTTGATTTATACCCATATCCATACCCATACCTATATATAAGTACCTATATAAAATCAACAATACGATCCCTACGATCCCTACAACTTCCCCCCTAACTTCCCCAACTTCCCAATCCCAGGATCCAACAAACAGCTTTTCCCTATTCCCTTTTCCCTTTCTTTTACAACACATATTCCAATTTCCAATTTCCGATACTCCATCTCACATCTCACACATCACATCTCACACATCACCAGCATTCTCAACCAATCAACCAATCAACCAACCATATAAAAAACCCACATATATTCACCATATATCCACCATATATTTCCCATTATCAAATTATCAAATTATCAAATCATCAAATTTTCCCTTTCCTATTTTCATATTTCCTAAACTTTAAAGCCCTAAAGTCCCAAGTATTTCCTCTCTCTAATATCCATCTTATCCACCTAGGTAAGCACGCCGTTACATATACATATAAAGGGAGGGAGATAAGGGAGGTAAGGTAAGGTAGGTAGGTGTATTGAACCACTACGACTACTAATCCTACTATGACTACGACTACGACCACGACCACGACTCATAGTGAAATCTTGCAGCATAGGTACATGCATACATGTATATGCAGCATCATCTGTCTATCGTTTCAAAGCCTCCATTCCATCCCCTCGATTCCATGTCCTCGATTCCATGCCAACCCAAGCCAACCTATCCGATATTTTCTCCCAAAAGCATCGCTCGAGTTAAACTTTCCTCCACATTCTCTCTCTCTCTCTCTCTCTCTCTCATTTCATATTCCGCTCATATCTGCTAGCGACCCTTCCTTCCCTTCCATATAAGACCTCGTCTTCTTCCCTATCCCAATTTTCATCCCCTCGTCCTGTACACACGTAATCTTCCATTTTGTCTTTTCACCACCTCACCCCACCCCGTCTTTCCCCTTTCTTTCTTTCTTTCTTTCTTCATTCACCCACCCTCCTCGCTCCACCCCTATAATAAAAAAGTCAAAGTGCATAGAAACCTACGAAAAAAAGAGTAAAAAGGCCTTGCACGAGCCTACCAACCTCCATCAAATGCACCGCCATACCGTCCCCTAAGGGGAAATACGCAAAAAGTCCTCGGGGGGGAAAAAAAGTCACAAAAGTCGATCCCTCGACCAAACGCCACGCCGCCCCGCTTCCGCTTCGTCAATCAAAATTCTCTTTTTACAGCTTGCGTTGCCCTCCACGCTTCATCAATGTATGCTCTCTCTGCCTCCGCTCGCCCCGATATTACGAAAAGAATGAAAAAAAAAAATTCAACGCCATGCAAAATGAATATCGCCTCCAGCCCACCACCCCTCATATATGTAGATGTTGTAACAAGATCGAGACGGGTCTCGAAAGAAGAGAGAAAAAAAAGAGGCATATTCGTATCTTCCCATAACGTGATTATCTCTTATTCGAGTTCGTGCGCCTATTCATGTATTCTTTGAAAACCATTTGTATCATTGTCCCATTCCATTTGTCCTAAGAGAAATGTATTAATCAATTTCCACTACTTCTCTTTTGAACGGCCTCTGGTTCATGCCTTGATTGGAAGGTTTTCTCTTCAACATGTTCTGGTTTATGTTCAAGCTCATGTTCATATTTGGAGTTGGCACGCGATGTTGTCCCTGGCTACTTCCTTGGATTTGTGGGTGATTCTGGGAATGTGCCGGTGTAGATGATTGTGACTGTCTCTGTTGTTGGAGGTGTGAGGATTGTTGCCCTTGTGGCCCTATAGCTTGTCCTTGCATTCTCGTTTGAGATGGCTGCGGGGGTTGGACTATAAGGTCCTCTGGGGAAAGACCTCGCATTACTGCATCAACTTTCTCGAGACAGGTTTCAATACCACGATCACGGCCAACGGCGCTGGTACGCATTCCTTTCCAGTCATCATCTCCAGGAGAATCCCAGACGGATTTCAGACGAGCATCGACTTCATCGCCTGGGACTACTTCTCCTTTCCCACCTCTGTCAGTTTTTTCGGTACGACGGATAAGCCACCATGGTTTTTGCTTTCGATGACACATTTTGATATCAAATGAGACTGTTCGTGAAGGAGTATTGGGGACGTTTGACTTGAGTACGTAACGAAGATTGAACCACTCGAAAGCTCTTACGAACACGAACACTTCACCCCTATCATAAAGAGGGCCCCAAGCATCTTCTATAGTTTCGAAAGCCCGCAAGGGATAGAGAGTTTGTGGAAGTAGAGTTGCGATGGCATCGAATCCCCCCTTCGCAATATTCAAGACTTTGTGCAAGGCATCCAAAACACGTACATGTGGATTACCCGTCTCCAAGGCGAGTGTCATTTTGCCTTCAACCAAGCCCAAACTGACCACAGCTCTATACAAAAGCGGTGCCGTCCTATCTGCATCCATGGCCAATTCTGACTCAGCTCCCGGTGGCATTCCATAGTAAAATGCGATTTTTTGTAGTGAAATGGTGTCGCATTTGATAGCCTTTTCATGTTTGCGAAGGACTGCAGTACAAGAAATAAGACGCTCAACCTGAAATAAACGCTCACTGAGAGCTGGAATTATCGATTCGCCAACTTGAGATCGCAATCTGAAAGCAATTTCGCCCGATTTAGCCTGAAATGCAATATCTTTATCTATCTTTTCGTTCAAGACCGAAAGAGCTGGAATGGGTACGGCCATCCGCGCGACTGTGACTAGTACTGCCTTCTGCTCCAACTTAGGGCCAATTGCCTGTGAACCATCAACTGGTGACTGAGATTGGAGAGATGGAAGTGCGACGACTGGCTCCAGCCCCTGGAAAGTAAGTTTTAGAAAGTCTTTTGCCCACATTTTTTGTGACGCGGGCTTCGACCTGACTTGAAATAGCTCGGAAATATTTATCCAGATTGAAGGAAGTTTAATGGGTGAAAGTAAGCTTGATTGTCGAACGGTATGACGGATCCGCCTATCATGGAGAGCTTTGAGATTTGTATATTGCGAGATGAGCCCTCCTGCGAAGATATGAAGAGTAGACATGAACACGTAAGAGGGTGTCGGTGAGACAGCTTTGATCGGTATGTGAATAGTGGTTAAGACTTTCACGCCCGACGGTTGTTTCGATCTACATATGTTAGTGTGAAAATATGATGCGCTTGACGATACATACACTTGAAACAACCACCAACTTTCCCCACTCATACCCAATGTAACAGCAACAAGCCAATCCTCCTGCCATCCAGGCCTTCTAAACCAAGTGATTTGCTTTGTGTCTTTAGGAATTTTACGTTTCAAGTCTTCTCGTGATATTCCGGGGTTGTCAGCCCTTCTCCATCCAACACTGGTGCCGAGGATGGTGAGTTCTTCGGAGATGGCGAGACATCGGAGATTTTCGATATTGAAATGCGCATCCATAGCAGGATCTCTATCCAGACTATTAAGCTTATTCTGTGATGAGGTGATTATTCGAGAGGCTGGACTGAATATGAAAATTCCTGTGACCGGTTCTATGGCGATGGACACATGCTGTTTCTCTGTCAACTGTACCCCGAGTGCAGACTTCTTTGGCTCCGTTTTAGATGTGTACAATGATAAGGCCGCCTCGCGATTCGCAAATATAGGTTCAACGGCCAACTTGCTATGCGTTGCACTCAATATGTAATTGACATGCATTGCGATAACGGTCTTTAGGAGTTGCTCGGCGGAGATGTTGACCGCATCGAATGGAATATCCACATCTTTGACTTCTTTTGAATCTCGAAACCATCTTATAAATAGTCGGCTTGTCGTTCTAGGATCATGGTACCCATCCTTCCTTCGTCCACTGTGAACTCCAAGAATAATCCAGCTTCGTGGTCCATTTTTCTTGTATCTACCCAACCAATACTGAATACATAGTGCCCGATTGAGCGGTTCAACCTTAAGACCGTCAATCCAAGTACTTCTAGACAGCTCAACTGCTTGTCTTCTGAATTCGCTAATCTTATGGGTCAAGACCATCTCATGCAGATAAGTATAGCAACCGGATAGGCCATCTTTCTCCAATGCTGCATTGAC
The DNA here is from genome assembly GCA_025890175.1 of Ciborinia camelliae. Lineage (NCBI taxonomy): Eukaryota > Fungi > Ascomycota > Leotiomycetes > Helotiales > Sclerotiniaceae > Ciborinia > Ciborinia camelliae. The sequence goes on from JANPYM010000017.1 coordinate 448,790, forward strand.
TTTATTCTCTATGTGATATTGGTGCCGCGGTGGTAATTCACTAAGTGAGGGGGAAAATAGGAACCGAAAGTCGATAAACCAAAATTGTGACTCCTGATCTTCATCTGCTACAGTCAGGTCGATTTCGAATTCTCCGGCCACTTTGAAGGTCACACGACCAGACTTTATTGTGTAATTTTTGAATTGGAGGGGAATCTTATCGTACTCATGGAGGTTCAGACGAATGCAAAGTAGAGTATTGAGTTTTTCCAGGGATTTGAGTAGCTCCTTAGAAGTCATGGGAGGTGGCACAATATAGCCAAGCTAGGAAACGTTAGCATAACCTCTAGATATTTGAGCAAGAGACTCACATCTGGCATCCAATTGGCTTTCCCAGTCGACAAAACTTCCACTGCAGTTTTTAGATCGGGATTCGGTATACCTGCGTTCCTTAGGTCCCGTCTCATTCTCATAGCGCTTTCCATGCTACTCTGGTATAGTTCTCGTTTATGAATCAGATGGACATTCAGGTCAATAATCTTGCTCACTTGATCGGCTTTTCGACTCCACTCCAGTATAACCAGTTGCTTAACCCAAGTAGCATGTTGACTTTGGGCAAAGTTGATCAAGCCCACTTTCTTGTTCACATTATCGTTAGAAGGATCATCTTCTTTGGTGATATAAGACGAGCTTCCGTTAATCGCTGACTGAGGCATTGGCATATTTGCCAAATCTGTGATCGCGCGCCTTAATTCATTATGAGTTGATTGTGCTAATCGGTTCAAAAGTTCTGTCAACGAAACAAAATTGGTTGTGATATGTTCGACTTCTGGAGGAAGGTCATGGATACGATCTAGGATATCCTTTGGAATCAGTTCCTCCGTAGAGTTCTGTTGTCGCGCTGGGCCATCCATGAAATTCCCATTCGTTCCATTTGGAACCGCTGGACTGATTGGTGTCATATTCTGCTGAGGCTCAGATCGTGCCTGAATTTTATCACGTCCTTTCTCAGAAGTCTTTGCTTCGCCATTGATACCATTGGAGTGTCGGTCTCTGTCGTGGTTGGTATGCGACCCATTCCTACTCCCGCTATCCATGATGACGCCGGGCATAGTCTCTCGCCCTTGCTCACCTACCAAACCACCTCCTCCTTGCGGCACACCCACAGTAGCCCCCTCTTCAACCTTTGTATGATCTATCGACTCTATATTGGCTGTCGATACAGGATTTGGATATTCGGGTCGTTGGAGAGGGGCTCCAGGAGCAAAGTCGCATGCGCTACCTCGGCGAATCCAGGAACATGTGCGCAATAAACTTCAAGAGGTTTTCCTAGTATTCGAAGCTCTATTGCCAAATCTTGCGTGTGGTGACAATTATCAATAGCTCTTTGTAGGGATGAGAATGCACAGCGCGACCTTGCATGAAAGGATGGCTGGGTCTCTTTTATGGGTACAACTCCGACTTTGACTTTGACTTGACTTATATTGGAACCAATAATAATTTGGAGAAATCAGATCGGTTATGGTTTAATATGCGCTTGGTGTTGACAATACTTTGAGAGATGATTTGTAGTTGTTAAAGAGGTTTGATTTTGAATGTTAATCTATGGAATCAAAGAAAACAATGAATTGAATAACCGGCGGCAGATCGGTGGAAGTACAGTATCTACAGTACAGATTAGGTTAGTCATGTGATATGTATAAAAAGGCTTGCATACTAGGTACCCCAAGTCTACTAGGCAGGTACCTACACCTATATCTATCTAGATACTTTTACCCATATCTTCATTGTTTATTATAAAATGATAATAAGAAGAAGAAGAAGAAGAAAAAGAAAAGGAAAACTCCTCTCTCTATACACCTACTTAGATAGGAACTAAATCGGTATCAATAGTAGGTACTCAAGTAGGTATATATATATCTATATCTATCTATTCACTTCATATTTTGTCCTTTTATTATTCTACTTATTCTTCTTTCCTTTCTCTCTCTCTCTTTCTCTCTCTCTCCTCGTTTTCTTTTCTCTTCCTTTTTTCCCTCTTCTATTCATCCACCCACCCATCCATCCATCCATTCATATGAGCTCACTTGTTTCAAAAAGAAGTCGAAAAAGTGGTGCTTCTCCTTCCAAATGCCCCTGTTTTATTTCCACCCCTCGGAAACTTTCCAAAGGTTAAAGCGTCTAACTCGTCACGACTCACAACTCACTGCTGCTTGTCTGGGTAATCCGTAAGGTAATCCATACGGTACCTAGACATCCTAGGTATCCTATGATTCCTATCCTATGATTCTTATCCTCCATGGAGATCCTATGCCATCTTTCTACCCTACCCTACCCTACCTTACGCTAGGTACCTTTTACCCTCACACTCACATTCACCTCAGCTCCATCCATACCATCCATACCATTCATACCATCCGTACCTATCAACTCCCGATCCCTCATAGATATCCGATATCCATATGTGTTGATGCAACAGATGTATGTAACATATATTTTCATAAAGTATTTTATCCTTCCTTTATTCCTCTGAATCATACTAGTTACCTAGTACCTCTACGTCCCTACCTACTTTATTTTCTTTGCTAACCTTTTGACTTATTTTTCCTCATGATAGTACCCGGGTATTAAAAGAGAAGATGCTTAAAATCCATATCCCATCTTCAGCATTCAGTTGAGTTCAGTTCAGTTCAGTTTCAGTTTCAGTTGTCCGGTTAGCATGATGTTCTAAACGCCTATCGCTATTTACTGGTCCCCGAAATACCTTATCCCTCGCGCAATGGTCCCTCGCAACGTCAGCGAATCCCAGCTTCGCCCCGAACCACGACGCGCTCCTTCAAATAGTACAAAAATATCATACAGATCTCATTCTTCATCTTTCGAAGCAGATGACGAGAGATCTAGCTCTGCCGATCACGATAGTATGGGCCCCGATATTGGCTCGGCCCACAGAGATGTTCCTGCTCAGTATGCGGGTGAGGATACACGATTAACGAGTCGGAAAGAGTTGTCGGGATGGTACGCCTATGGATTTGCTGCGGAGGTTTTCGTGATTTGTGGCATTGGTACGTCATGAATTGTTTTCTTTAATCTTGTATTTGGGTTATTGGAGAGAAAAGATGGTCAAGTTATTTCCAATTCAATGAGAAGTTATCCATCGAGGCTACGTAATGGGCAGCATTGTCAGCCTTGTCTCATATGAATCTATCAATGTCGGCACTGTACCTCCAACTATACGAATTTCATTACAGAAGTTTAGGTTTTGAGCTTGGTAGAAACTATGATATACCCCGGCTAACATATGTTTCAGGCTCCTTCATTCCGATTACTTTGGAACAATTGGCAAGAGAGAATGGGGTCTTACTTTCGGATCCAACGCAACCATGCGGCTCAAGCTCCACGCATCTACCTCCAGGTTTACATCCAGGGAGTGCCAAAGATTCACAATGTGTGATTTATCTTGGGGGCCTGCAGATAAATACTGCTAGCTTTGCCATGTATAGTTTCTCTCTCAGTGTTCTCTTTCAGGCGATATTGGTTGTTTCGATTAGCTGCGCCGCAGATCATGGGAACTACCGTAAACGATTGTTATTATTTTTCGCATTCGCCGGATCGGTAACGACTATGTTATTTTTGACGGTTGTCCCTAGAGTTTACTTGCTAGGGGCTCTCTGGGCAATTATCTCGAATACATGCTTCGGGGCGAGTTTTGTCCTGTTAAATTCGTTTCTTCCCCTCCTCGTACGACATCATCCGAAAGCTCAGTATGGCACGCCAGAGTTTACACCTGAATTTAGTCCCAGCTTCGTCGATGAATATCCCCCGGAACATTCGCTAAACGAACCAGAAGTCGAGGTATATGCTGAAAGGAGTGCCCTCCTGTCACATAACAGGGGCTCTCGGCAAGCTCCCGACGCAACTGAATATTTACCGCCGTCTAAAGATGCCACTTCAGTTGAGCTTCAATTATCTACTCAGATCTCTTCGACTGGTATAGGGATTGGTTATAGCGCCGGCCTTTTTCTGCAATGCGTGTCTATTGTCATTATTTGGTTGCTTAAGGGCACGACTTTTTCGTTACGACTAGTATTATTCTTCATAGGATTATGGTGGTTTATCTTCACAATCCCTGCCGCATTATGGCTCCGACCTAGACCAGGACCACCATTACCATCTACGGGTAATGGAAATTCAAAAGGCTCACGAAGCTGGTTTGCTTATATTATTTACGCCTGGTCATCTCTTTTCCGCACTGTAAAACTCGCTAGACGGTTAAAAGATATTACACTTTTTTTGGCAGCCTGGTTCCTCCTCTCTGATGCTATCGCAACTGTCTCAGGAACTGCAGTCCTTTACGCCAAAACCCAACTTCGCATGGCACCCGAAGCACTCGGTCTTATTAACGTGATTGCCACTACAGCCGGTGTCCTAGGTGCATTTTCGTGGGCTGCCATTTCCCGCTCCCTCAAACTAAAACCCCACCAGACAATCCTTGCATGCATATGCATCTTCGAAGTCATTCCCTTATACGGTCTCCTGGGATTCCTCCCCATCGTCAAAGGCTGGAACGTCATTGGTCTTCAACAACCATGGGAAATGTACCCCCTAGGCTTTATATACGGTTTTGTCCTCGGTGGCCTAAGTAGTTACTGTCGCTCCCTATTCGGTGAACTCATACCCCCTGGATCCGAAGCGGCATTTTATGCTCTCTATGCCATTACAGATAAGGGATCTAGTGTATTTGGACCAGCTATTGTAGGGGCAATCGTGGATCGAACTGGTGAAATCAGACCGGCGTTTTGGTTTTTAGCGGTTCTGGTGGGATTGCCCGCTCCGTTGATCTATTTTGTGAATGTGGAGAGGGGGAAGGAGGAGGGGGCGAGGTTGGCGGAAATCATTGAGGGGTTTAGGATTAGGGATGGGGTGAGTGGGAGTGGGAGTGGGAGTGTGGGGAGTAGTGTTGGTGAGGATGAGAGAGGACGCGATGATGATGATGGACTTGTTGGATCTCATAATGAACAGAGGATCAGGGAAAGGGGAAGGGGTAGGAACGATATATGACTTGACTTGGCGATTCAATTTGGTTATGTTTTTTGACGGAAGAAAGGTATATCGCGAAAGGGATCTTCACGGAAGATACACTTTATCTATATCATATTTGGTATCGGTAGATACCTACCTAGGTAGTCGTGGGGTTTCGGATCGGGAGGGAAAGATGGCATCTCGTGGCGTTGACAGTATATCAGATTGAGAAATTGAATATTATTACATACATACCTAGGTGCCTACCTATCTACCTAGCTAGGTATAGGTAGTTTATAACTGTCTGATTGTCTGATTGTCTGACGGATTGATGAAAATTAAATTAAATAAAATAAAATAAAATTAAATGCATTCGTAATATAACGTAATATGATGAAATAATATCTATTTTCATACCTATCTATACCTTAGCGGAGGTACCAGGTGTTGAGAAACCGTTAATATATTATATCTATTATAAAAAACTGTATTTGAAAACTATAATTATAATTTTGAAAATAAATAATTTATAAATATAAACTAAATATAAATATAAATAATATTTAATTATAAATTATATTTTAACAAAAAAGCTGTATTTAAATCGAAATACCGTTTTTGAATTAAAACATTGTTTTTGAAAATAAATCGTTTTTGAAATCATTTTAACTATATAATTTTATTTATTTTTAATTAATCAAAACAAAACATATTCTTTATAGTGTAATGATAATGCGTTTGATTTGAATTTTCAAAGTTAAAAAAAAAAAATTAATTAAAATTTAAATATTTTAATTAATAGAAATATCTTAATTAATATTTCTTTTTTTTTTTTTAAATTCAAAATATTTAAAAATAGTTTATATTTTCAAAAACACTTTTTTTTTCAAAAACACTTTTTTTTTCAAAAACGCTTTATTTTCAAAAACGCTTTATTTTCAAATATAATGCAAATATTTTATCAACTGAGATATAGTTTTTAAACCTAATCACAATGAAATCATTGTTTCTAAACCCCTAATACCTCCGCTAAGGTAGGTAGGTATACAGAGATTCAATGTAAAGAACGATGGTTGGGTGGGTGGGTGGGTCGGTGTACGTATCTAGTGTAGTGAGTGTAGTGTATCGTAGGCGAGGAATATTATTGGTTGGTTGGTTGGTTATTGGTCGGTTCGAGCGGCTGTATGTAGGGAGGTAGGGAGGTAGGTAGGTAGGTAGGTAGGTAGGTAGGTAGGTAGGTAGGTAGGTAGGTAGGTAGGTAGGTAGGTAGGTAGGTAGGTAGGTAGGTAGGTAGGTAGGTAGGTAGGTAGGTAGGTAGGTAGGTAGGTAGGTAGGTAGGTAGGTAGGTAGGTAGGTAGGTAGGTAGGTAGGTAGGTAGGTAGGTAGGTAATTAGGTACGAGAAACTTGTGAGTCATGAGCGAGCGAGCGAGTTAGTTAGTGTTTTGTGAGTTAGTTACCTATTAGTGTTTTGCGAGAAACGAATATACCTATAATGAAACATTTAAGTCGTACCTACCTACCTACCTATTTAAAGGCCAAAAAAGACAAAAAAGATGCAATCAGGACCTTCGTAGAAGGAAGGAAAGGAAGGGGGAGATGCCAAATAAGGCCTTGGGGAAGATAGTCAGATAGAGAGAGAGATAGAAATGAAGAAAAAGCGAGAAAGAGTACGAATGCGAATGCGAACGGGAGGGAGGTAGGTAGGTAGGTACCTATAGGTCACCTACAAGACTCCAGGCATCGCTTGGGAATCTATTATATTAGATCGTGTAATGTAATGTACCTAATTGTAATGAGAATTGAATATTAACCATTGATTGATCGTGTTTTTCATCATTGTCTTGTTCGTAGGATATACATATACAACATATACATATATATCTTTCAGCCGCTCTCATTGCATCTCATTTCATTTCATTTGACCTGACCCGATTTTCTAATTTCCTCCTGCCTTTCGTCTCCATTTGATTGATGCCCTGCGATGCGAATGATCTTCCCCCTTTGCCTCCTCTCTTTATTTTCCGACACTCAAATTCTGGGGCTCGTAGCTTTTGTTCGGTATGTTTTAGCTCTCCAAAACGAGATGGGAGGTAGTAAGCCAAAGGCAGAATGTAGAATGCCTGATAGGATCAACCAGAACATATGCAAGAAAAAAAGAATAAGCAAGCATATGAACTGTGCCTTGACTGTGCGTCAGTTCGAATCGAAGCAAAAAAAAATGAGATAGAATCGGTTGTGATATGATATGGTATTGTTCGGCCGACATTGCGAAGTTTGAGAGATATGGGCATAAACAAAACAGTGGAAGAAAAGGACGAAAAAATTGCCGTTCAAAAAAGAGAATAAAAAGGGACAAATGTGAAAGTAAACGCCCTCCCCATATTGTTACAGATGGGTGTGATCTAGTCAGATGCAATTGATGAATGGCGTGCTGTTGGAGCTGCCAGTAAAATGTGCTGTACATATACACGGACGAATAATACAGATAGATACAAGTTAAAGTTTTCTCTCTCCCTCTCTTCTGTTTTTCTTTCTAGAATTGAAGGAATAAACATGAAAACATGAAATATGAAATATGAAACGTAAAAAAAATAGAATGCAAAGCTCAGAAGAGGAAAACACGCAAGGAAATGCAAAGATGGTATCAATGAAGAATAACCTTTTTCCTTTCGCCACCATATGACGGCGAAGGAAGGCAAGGCAAGCGGGCGCAGGAAACAAGAGAGCAAGAATGCATAGAACAATGGGTATGTAGCAATCTGGTGACTTTGACTTTTCGTGTATATGTTTTCGCATGCGTCCGTTGCTCGTTCATCGTTACTTCGTTTCAAGGATTTAGGTGGGAGAGTAATGCTATGTAGGTAGCTGGGATATTCCGAGTGTATGGTTCGTGTTGGACAGTGATGTGATGTGTCAATTCTCTTTCCTTTCTCTTGTATCTTATTGTTCCCCGTGACAAGATGGAATGGAAAGAGTGAAAAGATGGGACGAGAATAGGATGGGAAGGAGAAGATAGAGTGTCTATTTTGCAACAGGCCACCAGCCTATCCTGATATAACTATCAATCATACCCTGCAGCAAATCCTTTGTAACCTTTGGGTGATCATATTTGAACCCAACCACCTTCTCAATTCTGCTCCCGTCCATGCTCAAATCGGTATCCTTCAGTAATTCCTTTTCCATGAATGGTGTAAGGGGCCCTGGTCGGGTAATACCCGCTTCCTCGAGAAGATCCGCCCAGGGACCAAGGACCTCTTCGTTGATATCATTTATAACACTGTCCATATTCAACTTTGCGAAAGTGCTAATCAGTTGTCCTTGGAAGCCAGTTTTGATGCCAAAAATCTCGCCAATGAGCTCGGCGATAATCCCTTGAGATGTCTCTCCCTTATCCACAACATTGAAAGTGGGTATCATGCCCATAGATTTGACGTCCCAGTTTGGTTTCCCAGAGACGGAATACCATTCGGCGACGGCCCAAAGTGCTTTGCAAGTATCATTTATGTTGACTGTGTTTACGCGCAAATCCTTTGTCCAAAGCCATTTCATCTCTTCGTTGAGATGTTGGTAGATACGTGCCATGGTGAGAGACATAGGAACGAATTGGTGGGCATATTCACCGTATACATGTGCCAGGCGAACAATGATGAGGTTCAATCTAAGTGAATACAGACGTTAGCAAAAGAAGTGAGGGGAATATGAATTTCTGGACACCCCCCATGTACCCCTCACGGCCAGACGAAACATGTAGATAAGAAATCCAGACTTACCCCTCAATCTTGGCCAATGCCTCCTCGGCCTGCAATTTGAAAGTAGCGATCTTGCTCCAGGGCTTCAACTTATCCCCCTCTTTACTTGGTGTCGAATCTGATTTGTATACCATTCCCGTACTCAGTTCTACGAAGGCTTTGACACCTCTCTTGGCAGCCTCTTTTCCAACCGCAATACTCAGTGCCAACGAGCGCACCTTGTAGACCTCATCTTCTTGTGAATATCTTGTCTCTCCTCCACAGTTGAAGACATAATCCCACTGTTTTCCATCCGCGCGATCGAAGATTCTCGGTAGCGATTCTAGAAGGCCGGATGTAAAATATTAGACGAGTGAAGACACAACATGAAGGGGTGAAGTGAAAAGTGTTTAAACATACGCTCTTTACTAGCATCGGCTTGCATGAATTTATCACTCGAGCAAGCATCCTCGAACTCTGGTGCCAGCCATGCTAGTTGTGGTAGCACTTTATCCACAATCCGTACTTCAGATGCTAGATTGTTTTTATGAATATGTAATGCGAGAAATCGTCCAATGTATCCGAGACCTCCGATGATGAGAACTGCTGGCTTCTCCGCCATCTTTTGTGTATATTTCGTCTGATGTTTGACTTTGGATGTTTGACTTTTTCTTAGGAGATGTTGAACAATGAAAAGGTGTGTTGCGCAGAAAGGATGGAAGTGTGGATTTGTGGGTGAAGTTGAAGATTGAAGAGTAAGTATTATGGTCCTCTTGTGGTCTGTGGTTATCCTTCAAAAGTATTTAATATGGAGATGGATGTAAGAGCATTTAGAAGATGGACCCAAGAGGATGGTTTTCCCGTGTTCTTAAATTAAAGAAATAATACCAATTTTTGCTCCAAGGGCGAACCGTTCAAAGTCCAAAGCACTCCGTAGTTTTTCGTGAGACGAAATATAATAATAATAATTTGGAAAGTCGGTATGGGTAGGTATGGGTAGGTATGGTATGGTATGGTATGATCCGTATGGATAATGAATGGTATGTATGAGGTAGCCTGGTAGGGCTTGAGAAAAGTTTAATCTGTACCTAGGTTATGTATATGTGCGGCGAGGTTATGAATATGGATATGGATATGGATATGGATGGATATGGAATAATCTGGATATGGATATGGATATGGATGGGTATAGGTAGGTATAGGTATGGATGTTTTCCCCCGTCTCGTTGCAGGTGGTGATCTAGGTGGTCCTCGTTTTTGTGTACTAGCTACCTAGGTAGGTAGTAGATACTCGAGTAACTAAGTTGTATGCAAGAATCTGGTAATAATGGGAAGGTATGAAGTAGGTAGCAGGTAGCAGGTAGTATCCTCTTTCTTTACATATTATCACTTGGGGTATAGGTAGGTAGCATAGAAGGTTAATATCTGACACTTTTATCCAATCTGCCATCTTGGTTGGGAAGTTCTCAGACCCTTTCTTTTTTGGTGATGAAGAAACACACAAGTGACGAGTATCTAATTACAAATTTACAATATGTCTATGATAGGGGGCATCTTTTGGCCTTTCCTTCTTTTCCTCTTCTAAGTTCTCTTCCTAGGTAGATACCCTGTCAAGTATTGTAATAATAATAATAATATAATATCAATTTTGTGATTTCTCTTGGGGGCAGTTAATAATATTAAGGCTAGCTATTAATAATACCTACCTATTCTAATTTCTAACTCTAAAGGCACTTGGACTGGACTGTACTGCCCCAGTGCAGTGACTGCGAGTCTGTGACTACCTACTGTGTGGACACTGGACATATTGGATTGATACGAAGCGGAATATTCCCAGTATTTCTACTACTGTAGTCTGTGTCTCATTATTATTTTCTGAAGGATCGCCGGCTATAGGATAATGGATACCTATCACCTATGTATGCGGGCAGAGCGGCAGAGCAGAAATCAAGTGAATAAAGTATCTACGAATCAGGAAGGAGAACATACCACATGTACACTACAAGAGAAAGGAATCAAAACAGGTTGAATTTTTTTTGAATTTTTTTTGAACTCTTCTTTTCTTTTCTTGGTTGTCCTTCCTGTCAAGTGGCATGAATGATCGACCTGCATCTGCAACAGAACAGAGGCATAAGGGAGACCGTAGAACCAAGGTGGTACTACATGATGCAACAAGCCTTGCTCTCGGAATTTCATGAAATTGTTGTACAGTATATGTGTTTCAATGGGTAGTCCCGCAATTTGGATGATGCTTAACCTAGGTAGGTACTTTTTTGGGTTCTACCGCAAAGCTGCAAAGCTGCTCGATGTGATGTGAATCGTGATGCGATGTGATGAATTTGATCATGGATGGAACCTAGGATGGCGAACATTTGCTTGCTTGCTTGCATGTTCACGATACGATCACAGGAACAGTCCTGTACTCTTGAGAATCAGATCTTTATTTTGTGGGACACGTCAAAATTGTTATAAAAAGGTGGATTCTTCAATATTAATTGGCTGCACCTGATGATCCTCATTTATATCCCCCCCCATATATATCAAGCAAAGCCGTTCGCGACATGGTCTGAAAAGAGTCGAAAGGATTATTTCGTTTGATTTTCATTTGATTTTCATTTTATTGATATTTTACTGATATTTTCAGGGGCTATTCATTCGTAGCGCACAAGTTACAACTTGCAAGTTGCATATTAACACGTCCTGGTATTTCTTAGTTTTATTCTTGAATCTTGAATCTTGATACATTATTCTGTACTTAAGATGCTTGATGCTTGATGCTTGATATTACATATTCTGCATACAACGTTCTAGGATTTAATCCGATGCTTCCAGAGTTCCATTGCTTCTAGAAGATTACAAGATTTCCTATTAAGGATTTATCATTCAGTGGGGTCCAAAATTTATATCCAATCTTCCTTGTTTTTCCCTGCCCTTGTCTTGTGCCTGTCAATTTCAATTTTAGTTGCCGCTTCCTGCGGATGCTACCCTTTGGTCTACCAAACTTTAACCCTTGGGGCCACGGAACCGGGAGGACAAGTAACAAAATCCCTCGATTGATTTGGTTCCAACCACCTGACTAGGATTGGTGGATCTTGGGAGGATTTGCCTACTGAATTATTGCCACTATTAGCACAAATTATACCACGATGGCGAGGAATACGTCGATGGCGGGATGATCAAGAGCGAAGACCCCCCGTCAGTTACGGTTACCTATTAGCACGATATATAAAGGTGGCAATAAGGTCTCATTATTATGTCGAAGGAGCTTCGGTACTTTCACAATTTTCCTTATCCTTGTGGATTTTTATCCTAGTTCCGATGAAAAGGTTTAAGAAGTTTTCGCTTTAATCTCCTATATCTACCGGGTACGAGTACAGATAGGGGGGCATCACTTGAGAGTTGAGGCAAACATCATGACGAAAGACAAATCCGTACGACATCCAACCAGCACAGGCCTCATTCCCCCATACAAGACATCCATCACGCACGCACAGGCGATTGGGTTCCAATTGTGAGATTCAATAGATCAAGAGGGGCAGTTCCTATAATAGTTTCTTGTTATCCGAGGTCAACGTGGGCAATATAGGTATCTGCTATCCGCAAATGCCGAACGCAACGCTGGGAGACTTGGCAAAGTGATCAAAAACCCCCTCAACCGCCGACGATAACCTTTTGTTGTTCAAGTGCGAATTGAGCCTACATAACTTGGCAAGATTCATAAGGCAAGAGGCCTGTTGTTATTTGGATTTTCATTGGATATCATTCCACTGGTTCTCCGGCCTCATGCAGGAACGGCCAAGAAGAGGCGAAGTTCCTCACCTGCATACAAGTAGTATGCAAGTCATCTCAGATTCATTTAAACCTCCTTCCTCAACCTTCCATCTCCTGCATGGAATTTTCTGAAACGGAAATTGTAAGGTCGTGATCTCATCTCTTGTTTGGTTGGTTGTCGCAAACACCTGCATACCACTGTTCCATCACATAAATGCGAATTTCATTTAATAGTATTCATGGTTAAAACTGCCATGTTCAGCGTCGCATGCATATACTGGTGCATCGAGAGTCGTACCAATTTTCTAGAAGGATTCGAGAATTTCCGAAAGAATTTCTTTGCTGCACTCTTGCTGCAGGAGACATGCATGGCAAATGAGGAAGGAACCGAGGTCATTTATCGGAATATCAGCACCAACATTTCATTTATCATGAGATTGTACCTGTAATTTGTGCATTAACAAAATTGCAACACGAGGTTTGACGTGGTTCTTTTTCCGGGGATTGTGTCATTCAAATGTCACAAGTGTGAATGTTTGATGGAAAGCCAGGTTTCATACGATATCATCAACAAGCATTGATTTCCAATTACTCTCGCATTTCTCTTATGAATGTACGAGAAATAGGGGAACTTTCATCGATTGAATTTCTTTCGCAAGACCTATTTCTCTAATATTATACTGTGGTATGATATGACAATCGCCACTACTCTATGCATCAATTCTCCGAGCCCCCAGAATTCAGCCATGGGCCCTTAACAAGGACCCTTCGTCATACCATCAAAAAACGCACTTCTCGACCCCATCTACTCTGCTCTGACTTCCAACACTTTCATCTCGTTGAACATTCAAGTAGAATTGGAGATTAGAAAGCTCTTCCTCCAAGGATTTCGGCATATACGTCCTCCTAACATGCATGGATACAACCTATCCACCACAAATACTGTCCACTCTTTGATACCATGGTTGTACCGATCCCAGCATATTATACGCATACCCCAAATTGAATACATGAGATACGTATATCCAAACCCAGTATACGACTAGGTATAAAAACGTAGGACTAGCATGCGGACTCGAAGACCCCGCAGAAAAATAATGAGGGGGATAATATTTAATTTGAGGTAGAAGTTGAAGTAGAAGTAGAAGTGGAGCCTGTGGTTGATATAAATACCCACGTTCCCCAAAATCTGCGGATTCTTCTTCTCGGCCTGCGCATAGTAAGAGTGTCTTGAGTGGGCGGAACCAACGCCATACTGATATGATAGTATTCGTGTGAATATGAAGATATCGGCGCATGTGAACGAGTCCTTCCACTCCCTCGTGGACCTGGGAGAATCTGTTCGTGTTTTCTTAAGTGATGGACGGATCGATCGGTATGTATGTAGGAGGGGGTCGGCGATGGAGACTGAGGTGTGCTGGGAGAAGGTTGAATAGAAGGGTGGGAGAAACATGCTTGGGGTTGTGTGTGTAGATGTGATGGATGGTTTAGAAGAGACTTGGTTGCGTGTCGTTTATCTTTATCTTTGGAGGTTTAAGTTGGGATAAAGTAAAGTAAGTGTATTTGGGTAGGTATTTTCAAACTTTTCTATCGTATATTTATGCGAGGAGGGGTTGTATAGTGCTGGATGGATGGATGGTGTAATGATAATGATGTATGGGACCTTAGGGATGTGGATGTGGATGTTCGATCTAATATATTGATAACGGGCTGATGTTATTCTGCTACTCTGTGTTACGTTTATGGAGAGGGGAAAAGGGGGGAGGGGGGGTTAATGGCTCATAGCTTATAGAATGGAAAAGTCATACATACATACATATGTATCTTTTCTCCGCAATTTATTCATCGTCATCGGTTTTCTATATGGATGTCATTGTCATCATGATACGAATCCACCAACTAGATCGGGCTACTATACCAAGGACTGACTATCCAGCTACTTTCATGTACATCTCAACTCGTGAATATAAAAATGGAAAATCAAGTTCGGTGCGTGTATACCTATCTAGGTAGGTATTCTCCCAACATTAATTCTACAATCCCTCTGAAATTCGTATGTGTCAAAATCGCTTTTGGAGGTTATACATACATACTATAATCCACAAGTCGCGCGAGAAACGATTTTCAATACAGGACTCGAGAGTCGAACGCAGCTTCTAATAAGCCCAACACCACCTATGTTTATAATTTTCTCTTCGGAAAAACGTAGGCTTGCCGGGTGATGGATGTATTTTTCATACATTTTTGACATGCTATATATTAGGTACTTACCTACTATCTACCTACTCTACTCTATTCACCGGCATCTTAGTATCCTTTATTTATTATTCTTATCATTATACCAGTAGGTAGGTAGGTAGGTAGGTAAGTACCTAGTCCAGATAACCAGCGAAATCCTCACTTCTTACATGAATAAAAATCAAACTCAAAAAAGAACTGGACTCACCTCACCGGCGATAGATAGGTAGCATTTCCTTCCCTTCCCGGTGAGCACCGACATCTTTTTTCCCCTTAAACTTTGACTTGGATCTGATTCGCATCTTGATTTTTCCTCCCCGGTGGTTTCTCTCTCTCAACCAATGCCAATCAATAATAATGGCAAAAGAATACCAGAATACCTACCTAATCCACTCCAAGATCTTTTGGCCACCGTACCAACCTCCTCCAACTAGGTATCCTAATCCTACTCCCTCTCTCAATTGATCCGCTGACTTGGAGTATTATACTCCGTATAATCGGTCTACATCAAAGAAGAAAGTCCCGTAGTACTAGATACGGTACCTACCTACTCTGGAACTCAAAAATAACTCAAGTTTCAACACCCACCATCCATCCATCCATCCACTCCATCCATCCACCCACTCCACTTTAAACCCACCGAGTCCCGCACACCCGACTCCCGACTCCCGAGTCCCGAGTCCCCAAACCTTCTTTCGTCCCATTATTCATCATTCATCCCCAAAAAAGCACACCCGACACCTTTCTTTCCTTTTCCTTCTCCCTTCCCACTTCATCCATCCCTCCAACCATCCCGCAAAAAAAGCAAAAAAGAATGTTTGACAATTGATCGTGATGAGCCCCGCAGGGATCGAACCTGCAATCTTTTGATGGAGAGAACTATTATTTCTAATAGAAGTCGAAGTCAAACGCGTTGCCATTGCGCCAGAAGCCCGATCATATTTGATTGGTGGTGGTTGGAGTTTGAGGCATATATAGTACGGTGGATGCGAATGTGGGGGGAGGAAAGTGTTAGTGTGTTGAAGAGGCGGGGAAAGGAAGGAATAAGGAGGAGAGAGAAGATGGAAGATGGAAGAGAGAGGAAATTAGATGATGTCTGATTGGAGGGAATGGAGTTTTGATTTAATGGTACTGTAATGTGGTTGGGTCGGAGTTTTATATAGAATATGAAATTTGAAATGTGAAATATATAATAGAGCACAAATAAATAAAGAAGGGTATGTAGAATACAAAGATGGTTAGATGGAATTCGAATAAGCTCTCAGTGGTAAAGAAACAATGCTCCTGTATTTTCATATCTCATGCAAACGTAACACATATCCCATCTCATATTCCCCTCGCCTCCAGATTCCCTCCCCCTATCTAACTATCTACCTCTTCATCGCATCCAACATCTCTCCCCTAACCTTTCTCTCCTTAGCTCCCTCACTCAAACTCCCCAAACTCCTCAAATCTCCAACCACATCCTTGGCCTTCCCAAAATAAACCTCCTGTAACAAATTTCTCATCTTCAACTCCATATCCTCAACAAGTCTTCCAATATTAGCTATGTGTTCCGCATCATCTTGGATTGGTAAATCGGCTTCAATTTGTCGTGTCATGTTTCCGCTGAGGTCCATTTCGCCGAGCTCGTTGCCGCTGGTAGAAAGGGACAGGATGACGGTAGATGTAAGTTTGTAGTGGGCGGTACGGGCGCGGTCAACAGCTTCGAAAACGTGGATGCTGTCCCAAGAACCGGCGGAACTGGATGATGTGGGTGCCACTATTGAATCCCAGTTAGCTTCCGACTGAATTCGTCCATCTCTCCAATATGCCAAATATACATCTAATTACAAGGAATCAAAAGAAATCAATCTCACCTTTCTTCAAAAGCACCACACCCGCAAATCCATCATCCAAATTCCAAAAATAAACACTACTAACACCCCCTTCATAATACAACTCCCTATAAACGTCAAAAGCTTCATTCGCTCGAATCTCCATCTTCCTAACCCTCTCACTAGGCACAGCACCTTCGCCCGCCCCATCATTGTTTCCCTGATCATCAACACCGCCCGGCGTTGTACCACCTACGGGCGTCTCAAATTCACCACTCCATGGCGAACGATAGCTATCCCCATCACGATTATAGTCGCAGAGGAGGTAATCGCGACCGGTTTTGCGACAGCGGGAAACAGTAAGAGGTTGGTCGACGGAGCTGAGGAGATCTTCGGTTAGGGAGGGGACGAGATCAATGAGGGAGTTTAGGTGGGTGGTGGTGTTTTTGGGGTTGAGACGGCGGAGGAGGTCGCTGTGGAGGTGAACGAGTTAGTGAACCAGTTAGTGAGCTCCGTAGATGAGTTTTTATTCTCAAATATGAAATTTTAGGTCATAGGAAATGATTGGTAAACATACAGCGCGCTATCAAATTGATCAACTTCAGCCATTTTGAAGGTGGTTGTGTCAAGTATGGAGCTTGCGTTGTCAAAGTTGAAGATGGAGGGGTTGACGTTCGAGGTACGTTTTAGCGAGAAGCCGGTGTCTGATTATTGAAAAGGAACTGGAAGAATTTGGGAATACTAAGCTAAATAGCTGGATGTAATAACAAGATAAATTTACTAGGAAATATTTACGTTCAAACATATTGTATTGCATTTTAGAATTATGTATATGCTGTTTCTGGCGTGGATACAACATTGAGCCAAAAGGACTCAAGCAAGAAGGACCAGCTATATGCAACCCATTCGTTCACCACCCTTGAATTTGGATCGAGTTCCCTCCATCAGAGTCCCATCCATTACGCCAGAGTTTACCCACCCACCCCGTGAAAAGTGCTCCAGCCAATGTAACAACTCCGTTGTAATGAATCATCGCCCCTATTTATCGTACAATGCTAATGCAATGCGAAACCAGGAATCCATCTTACAAATCCAGTTCTGAACCAGATTCTTCAGCATAACCACTCGTATTCCTCTTAGCTCTTCTATCACGTCTCCAAGGACTACCAATATCTTCATCCGGACCTGGTAGACTTGGGTGATCCTTTTCATATTGTACTCGGAAGTCCCAAGCATCTTTATCCCATTTTGCTGACTTCACATTATAATCTGTAACAGCTTCTTGGTAATTTTGCTTTCGTTCGAGAGCCCTGTCGACATAAGGTTTCTTTACCTCGTCTGGAGCTTCACTCCACATTCTTGTGATCATTTTCTTGACTTCGTTGGTGATCGGTTTACCTTTCCCTGGCCTTCGTCCTTCCTCGCATTTTCTTTTAGCCTCTTCCCATGTCTCCTTACTGTACATTTGATAGGCATTGGAGTGGTTCTTTGCAGGCTTCCAAGGTCGATCGCCAAGCTTGGCATATATCGCGTTCCATATCTCCATCTCATATGCCTCAAGGCGGGCCTGCTTTGGATCCTTGGAAACTTCGATGGTCTCGGACTTTCTCTTTGATGCCGATTCTTTGGGTGGAATAAGAAGTTCCGGGATTTCTATCGGTCCAATTATAGATTCCAATACCTCTGAGGCTGCTCTAAGACCAGAAATGTAAGCTCCATGAACAGTGGCTGGATGAGTACCACAGGTATGCTCTCCTCCAAAGAAGAGGTTACCAATAGGCTTTGCCATGACCCCATAATCATCACTTTGGAAATTTGGTCCAGTATAAGAGTAACTGCCACGAGAGAATTGGTCCTGGCCCCAACGAGTCACGATTGACTCTGCTGGCATAGGAATGTGATCACCGAAAACACCTCGTAGAACAGTTGTAGCCTCGGCTACCAATTCTTCATTTGAGGTCTTCTCCGTATAAAATGCTGCATCGCCCGCCATGAGAGCCAGTAAAGTTGGCACGCCGGATGTTTTTGTGCAGTTGAACCATTGGAAGAATCTACCTCGGTGTTCGAAGTATTCTCCTTGGTCCAGACTGAGTTTGTTGGATGGATTACGAAGAGTTCCAAAGATATCTCGACCTTGATCCCAGAACGGCTCTTTGTAGATCAAGATGACTTTATTAAGAATTCCATAACCAATTCGCTGAATTGCACCGATCTTCCATGAAGGTAGCTCTGGTTCAAACTGTATCTTGTTTTGCTTCAAAACACCCAGCGGTATAGTGGAAACGATATAATTTGCATCGATTGACTCGCCGTTCTCGCAGTCAATCCTAGATGAGGCAATAGTATGATGAGCATTATAGATAATACGTTTCACCGCACTTTTCTTCCTCACATCCAGTAGCCGTGGGAAATTCAATAGACCTCGAGGAACTTGTTGGTAGCCCCCTGTGACCATTGTGTGCTTGCCTTCCCATTCATTACCAGCATCTAGATCCCAACCTCCTAGACTTAACTTATTGCAGGTAATCGCATTACTGTACTCGAGATTTGCAACGTGCCAATTAATGAGCCTCAGATCAAGCGGCGTGAAATCAATCATTCTCATATATTGTCGAATAGCATCATCAAATACGGATCCAAGTGTAGCGTTCTCTTTACTCGTCGATCGTTCGAGATCTAGGTCGCATTCAATGCCAACGCCATCTCTAAGCTGCCACCCAATCTCGCGGGCTTTATAAGCGGCAGTATGAACTGCTGGGATCCCGGGCTCCAGATGGGCTCTGCCAGTGAGCCTGTCGGAGGCCACTGGTACCATCTGCTCGACAGCAGACGATTTCTCACTCGCAGCAGACTGCGTAGCAACACTGGCCCTATTTTCAACCTCGCTAATTGTTCTCGATCCATCACCATTACCGTCACGTCCTGCATCTAGATGGTCTCTATCACCATCGACGACAGGCGGTGGCGGAATCTTGAATTTGTACTCGCCAACACGATCAAGTATGTAATTGAAAAGCTTCTCGGCATGTTGATCGCGTTCGAGGTCGACTGGGCGACCGTCATCATAGAGCGTAGTATCCGGCTTTAATGGATGATAAGGCAAAGCCAGTTGTCCTCTTACAATAATGTTCAGTGGGTTGCCACGATCAAACCCAGTAATAATCATGCCACCCATTTCTGCAGTGTATCGACTGCCAGGAAAAAGGGTGGGATATTCTGGTCTCGATGCGTACTGCCGAGAATATACTCTTCCACCAACTCGGTCTCTGCCTTCAATGATGACTACATGAGGTAATCCCTCACCAATTTCATGAAAACGATCTTCAAATTGGGCAAACAGGCTTTCTAATTGTCTAGCGCAGCCTAATCCAGACATACCAGCTCCAATCACGGCGATGGTTCGTCTGTTTCGTCCGGTACTTTGCATCGCGCTTTTGTCTATTTTGGACTCTGGGTTCTCTAGGCAACCGTAGTTGATATAACCGCGCCGAGCCAACCATTCGTGGCAAATTCGAGCAGCTTCAAACCAACGGACATCTCTTGCACATCCAATAGCTTCATCTCTCATCACATGTATCGAGGGATTGCGGGTCCATAGCCGGAGGATTCCGTTTCTGATATTGAGATACGTCGTGACCTGTTGATAGCTTATATGCCTGCGTAACATATGATACTCTTCTGGATGGAGAGTATATGGACTCAGTCGTGAAGATTCTGCTGCTGCGATGCACTGTCTGGCATATTCTGCTGGATGAACATCCGGAGGTATCGATTCTTTCGGACGAACATTATATTTCTGTCTATTTCCATCCAAGGATGATGTTTTTGTAGCCTCTCGGGAGTTCTTGTTGATATATGCTGGAGAATTAGGGTGGCTTGACAATGAAGACAATGAAGACGAACCGTCGTCTTGATCTGTAGTCATTGAAGAGGCTAAAGAATCTCGGGCGCTTTCGGGCTTTAGGCGTATGTTGCCATCCGACGCGTATTTGGATTGGCGTGCAGCTCTATAAAGAAAGGTCAATACAGATATTGACGGCCCATTTGAGATTTCCAAAAGACAAAATGAGATGATTGATCAATACATACTTCTTATTGCCGTTCGTACTAGTTTTGGGATCTTTGGTGACCCTTGCACGGGATTTGATATCAGATTGAAAATGATCAGTGGGGGAATCAACGATAATAGTATGTTCAAAATTATCAAAAGCGGGTTGTGATTCAATGGTGTCGATCGTTGCATCGAAGCCAGGAGTAAATATAGTACCCGGGGTGGATGAATCTCCTCCGTTCTCTGTAGACTCAAATATGGCAAGATGAGAATCTAATTCTTGAAATCCCATCAATGTATCGTGACCTAAGTCATCTTGTTGACTTATCTGGGCATCCATTGCTGTTACCATGTCGAGAGGTCTAAAACCTGTGACTTCTTCTTTGGAATCCTTCGATATAAAAGTATGTTCGGAGGGGGGGTCAGAGTTGCGAGACGATGAAGTGCCCATTGACAGCCTCAGCCATGAGCCGAAATAACCCCTTATTATTGTCCAATTCGATACGATGTTCTCTCAAATGTCTGCTCTGATAACGTCAGGACCTTCATATAACTAACATATAGAGATATACGTCTTACACGTGGATTGGTCTCACCTCTGTCATTCAACATATTGCGATGGATGTCGCACACCAGACCGAGTCTCAGATATGTAATTCTCTGTATATCGTCGGCATCCGTAGGCGAAACTTTCGAAGGTGTTTTCAGGACTCGAAGGAATCTGTTGATCGTTGTGTCGTACGATATGAATATATCATGTCTTATGGGATCTCGGGCGGGCAAAAGATGCGGATAGCGATCACGTGTGGTGTTTATTTAGCTTTGGAACGAAGTTGACAAGGAACCCTAAAATTGCAAGACCTCCGAACTTATTGTAGTAGTGCATTCCAGACATTCAGAAGAGGAAGGTCAAGATGATGTATTGCATATAGTTTCATTGTTGGTAAATATTTTCATTTAAGATTACTATTATTGAAGAAGAGAACAGTCTGCCCCTTTTATCTTTTTGTTCATGATAATTCTCATTGTTCATGAGGTTACGTCTGGCACACTACTCCTGCCCAACGAGTCCTTCTCTATTGCAACATCCATCATTCGGTTCCCACTTATGATTGAGGTTGTGCATATAATGATCTGCCTCCGTGCTGTATGTCTGTTAGTTCATGTTGGAGTGTCCGAAGAATAAAATGATATGCATACCTTCTTGCTTCGCGATAAATCTCAAAGCTGCAATCTCTGTGAATGTTATTCCACCCAAGAATACAACGATAACGGTCTTCTTCTCACCACTACCCGTGAGAAGGGCTCTCGCTTTAACAGCTTTATCTTCTCCTGTTTGTACCTCATCGAAGGTTTGGCCTCGCACATGCTTCAATGGCTCATCAAACCCTCGCCAGCCTTGAGAGGTGCCACCAGTGGCCACACTCGCAGTATTATTCGCATTTCCTCCTCTGGTCATCGAAATTAGATATTGCTTTTGTAAGATGCATTGAACAAGGCGTATCGAGAGCGGAGCATAGCCACTGTAAACATAAGCGATGTCGTTTGGATCGTGCTCGTTGACTTCATCAACAATCAGACGAAGTTGCTTTCGCAGATAAGTATAATTGGTATTAGTGCCAGTTTGAGTTCCAGCCCCGGTCATAGGAATCATTGATGCCGTTGGAGATGACCTTGAAAGAAGTAATTGTAATTTTTCTAGAGCATCCAAGGTAAGCATGTGCTGGTACCCATATGCATGTAAAATCATTTTTTTGAATGCATCCAATTCACGAGGTTTCATGCCGCCAGAAATACATGATTCCAGGCACAAAAGTCGCAGAACCTCTGAAAGAGGGGCATCTCGAGCAATGAGCTCTTCGATGGCGTCGTGCTGTGAAGAAGGATCGGCACCTGCAACCAGATTCTGTTGGACTTCTAGCAATCGACTGAATTGTTCTGTACGAGTGTGTTTCATTATCTCTTCTGCTAAGCCGGTATGTATTTTCAGACTTTGCTGTTCGGCCTGGTAACCTGGGAGCTTGTTCACGAATTCTCTCAATTCTGCGGTACTTTTTGTTCCATGTCTACTTTCATAGTCATCTTTAAGACGACGTGCGACCTTATTCAGCAGAGGTCCAACAATGGCGAAATTGGTATCCCTCAATTGAGCGTAGAGTTTATCGGACGAGTCTAGTATTATTTTTCGCTTTTTGGCCTGTACAGGTGCTGCTCCGACTGTTTTCGAGGAACCTTGAGCAGCTTGGGGGGCCGACCCCACAATAGATGAGTCCACATCGGCTTGATTATGTTGAATGCCTACCGCTTCGTCTATTAATCCTTCATATGTCAATTGTGTAAGTAAGGGGGTCGCGTAATCAATTTCGCGATCGATAATGATGAGGCTTTCTATCGTGTTACTTGGAGAGAGCCCAAGCTTGTTGCTTTCATTGGTATCTTCGCCCGCAATCAATTCTTGTCGCATTCGTAAGAGGAGATCTGCGAGTCTTTTCGCATTATCACCCTGCCCGGTCATTCGGGGAAATAGACCATGTTTTTGTTGTATGAGCATCAAAGCACGTGCGAGGAGAAATGTCGGTGTTGGATCTTTTCGTAAATACAAGTCTTCGAATGATTCGTCCAATTCTAATGACAAGAGGTCCTTTTCGAGCGGAAGAAAGTAGAGGGGAAATTCGGCAATACTGGTATCACCCAATACTCCGGCTTCTTCAAGAATCTTTTCCGATACCAATGTTCTCCGTGGAACCCAAAATATGGAAAATTCATGTCCTGTCTGGCTCTCTCGCTGCATGCGCTTGATATGATCTGGGACTGTCAGCACGTTCTGATGGCATTAAACAAAAGGTGGAAATCAAGAATACGCTTATGATCGTGTTGTCTAAATATAGAAATTATTCATGTAGGGATCAAGACTGACCGAATAGAGTGGGAGAAATACTTCTATAAGGTCTACTTTTGAGATCCCATGAAAGGTATGAGTAAATGAAAATGGCCTAGACAACCGAACACTTACCGGCGATTGATTGAGCATGCTTCGCACTCTCTCCCCTAGCAATGAATACGACATTCTGCTGGCTAACATCTGCGTTACCATTCTCTAAAAAGAAGACCTTGTCGACGCCATAATCTTGGAGAGTTGAAAACTTGACGATTATGCCAAGCGGACCAGCCAAACTCTTCTCAAGTACCAGATTCTTTTTTCCGCGAATCTGCGGGGAGTAACGTGTCAGCTGCGACCTCAAGAAGCTTAGGAGACGGTGAGGCCTTACTTACACCCTCTAATAAATCCAACAAATCCTTTCTCGCTCTGTCTCTGATTTGATCTGTATCAAACCCAGCATGAGGAGCCATAATGAGTTCTACATGCGGGCTGAATGATGATCACAAGTTTGATAGAAAAGGAAAGGATGGGGGGGTAACAAATGTCAGGACTAGCTGTGGATTTCATTTCAAGCTTCAATGTTTTTAGTTCCGAGCTCATCGGATCTTTTTCCTACATTTCACCGATCAAATGATGGAACTCTCCCCGCACGCAAGCGCAAGCGAGATCCTATGCCACTAGGGAGTTATTCAGCCTCGTATTATGCATAAACAAAAAAATCGAGCCTACCCAATGACTCAGAATCGAGGAAATCGAAACATCCCCAACCTTATCAAAACTCCTTATTGATATGAGAAAGTGAATGAAGGTCTTTCAAACGCAATTACTTAGATCTGCGAGATCATCACGACTTTCACGACTTTCAAGACTTTTACGAATTCCCAACACTCGTTCGGCTTGGGCCCCCGCAACCCCCGCTCTCTCAAAAGCAGACAGAAAGCAATACTACGAAGAATTGAACATGGCTAAAGGACCAAAGTTTGAGTTAAAGACTCCCAAGGGGACGAAGGATTGTAGGAAACCCCACTTATCTCTGTCAAATTGCTATACACATTTCAACTCTATCTATTGCCATCATCAACATGTGACATGATACTTATATTTCGATAGGGCAAGGGAAGGATATGGTCATTCGGGACAAAATCTTTTCAACCATCACTGAAGCCTTCAAGCGCCACGGAGCAGTTACTATTGATACCCCAGTTTTCGAATTAAAGGACATTCTTGCGGGAAAGTATGGAGAAGACAGCAAACTCATTTACGACCTGGCAGACCAAGGTGGGGAGATTTGCTCACTCAGATATGATCTAACAGTACCATTCGCAAGATGGTTGGCCATGAATGGAAGCGTTCAAAGCATCAAGAGATATCACATCGCCAAAGTCTACAGACGAGATCAGCCGGCAATGACCAAAGGTCGCATGAGAGAATTCTATCAATGCGATTTCGATATTGCAGGTGTCTACGATCCTATGTTGCCCGATGCTGAAATCATCAGGGTTGCAACGGAAGTATTTGAAGGTCTTGGCTGGAAGGGACGATATACCATCAAGCTCAACCACCGAAAAATCTTAGACGGAATCTTCGAAGTTTGTGGAGTTCCAGAGGACAAAATCCGCACAATCTCTTCAGCTGTAGATAAGCTCGATAAACTTCCATGGGAAGATGTGCGCAAGGAGATGACAGAAGAGAAGGGCTTGGCAGAAGATGTTGCGGACAGAATTGGAGAATACGTCGTACAAAAGGGCCAGAAAGACCTCCTCAGCAAGTTACAAGCTGATGAGAAATTGATGGCCAATGCTTCTATGAAAGCAGGTTTGGAAGATATGGATCTTTTGTTCGGTTATCTCGAGGCTTTCAAATGCTTGGAGAACGTTTCATTCGATTTGAGTTTAGCACGAGGGCTCGATTACTATACAGGCATCATCTACGAAGTCGTTACGGAAGGGTCTGCACCTCTTGTTAGTACATCGGCTGCCGCTGCCGCCCAGCCAAAATCTTCCAAGAAGCCTAAGAAAGTGGCCGATGCCGATGAGGATCGCTCATCAGATCCGAGTGTAGGTGTTGGAAGTGTCGCGGCTGGTGGGCGTTACGATAACCTTGTCGGTATGTTTGCTGGGAAAGGAAAGCAAATTCCTTGTGTCGGTATTTCGTTTGGTGTCGATAGAATTTTCTCAATCACGAAGGCTAGAATGGAGGAAGAGCAGACGGCAGAGCAGGTGCGCAACAATGATGTAGATTGTTTCGTCATGGCATTTGGAGGAAAGGGCTTCACGGGGCTCCTGAAAGAACGAATGTCAATTTGCTCAACTCTTTGGGAGGCTGGTATCAAGGTTAGTAAAAACTTTTCTCTACTGGACATCTTCATGTGCTAACAAGTACCCTAGGCGGAGTTCTTATACAAAGTCAAACCAAAACTACCAAACCAGTTCAAAGCTGCCGAAGTGAATGGTGTACCCTTCAGCGTCATCCTAGGCGAGGATGAAATTGCTCAAGGCAAAGTTAAGATCAAAGAGAATGGTCTTAGAGATGGCCACCCAGAGAAAGACGGTGTTATGGTCAATCTTGACGCTTTAGTCTCCGAAGTCAAGCAACGCCTGAAGAGAAAGGCTGATATTGATAACATGACGCGAAAAGCCGATGGTCTGAGAGTTGTAGGAGGCATTAAAGACGATAAAGCTAAGGCAGTTGAAGCTTCGCCAACGAATCCTTCAGAGTCTGCACCGTCGACAGAAAGTGCCGAGCCTGTATCAGAGACGGAGAAGCCTGTAGAAGAAACTCCGTTGTCTCAAGAAGCTATAGGAGCCGTTCCTGCCTCTTAAAGGAGCCCAAAAATTAAACAATTCACATGTACATATTTGCAGCGCAATAGCATAGAGCGGAGTGCATGAGGCACCATGCGTTAATTTATAAATGAAATCACGATTTCATTTATCATGGCCATTCCTTGCTTTTGAGTCTCGACCGAGTCTTAAATGAGATGTTCAGTATGATTGTAAAATTAAAACTTAGACACCTACGGGATTATATATTAGTTCAATGGCGCCATGACATATCAATGGGGTGGCTTTTTGGATATCTCGAAACGACGGTCGGTATTTAAAATTTGCTAAGCGAAGATTTATGGAGAAACGGCAGTGCTAGGTAGAAGTAAACTAGAAGAAGAAGAAGAAGATCAATAGGTAGTCGGACAGTATAGTATTGTGCATCAGGCACCGGCCCTTAGGATCTAGGTCATAAGTAGTATCTATTACCTGATTAGTACTAGGTCCTCCTGTCTCAGCCTTGTAGAATATCGCAGCCAAATCAGCTAGCGATGTCTATTCAAAGTGAAGTCCGTGCATGCCAAGTCCCCTAGGGATCAATCGATTGGCAGAATTTTCGATCAACATCAGTGCGTTTTGTTTCGAACTTGACCGTACCATACTATAACGATTATATAGTTCTCTCGTCTCATTTCATTCATCAGTTGTAGATGAGCATGCAGAAATTTGTTTGGATGAACGTATACTTTCTTCCTTGGGGTTCCTTGAAGGTCGGAGATCATGGAATGGATCTTATCACACATGGAGAATACCCCTCCATATGTACTAATTAGGTAGGTATTCATCCATCTACCTGGACTGGACTGGACGTACTGGACTGGACCCGTGGATATTGATTGCATTATCCATGATGATGATGTACTTACGGTCTGACAAGTGAAGCCTGTGAGTGGTGAAGCATGGTGAGTAGTGAAGCCTGTGATTAGTGAAAGTGAGATGATGGTTGCCCGCACAGTCTTCCAAGGTTGGAGACTGATATATAATAGGTAACCTTGGAATGTATCGATGGGGATCGTTCAAGGCTCTTATTTTATTTATTCATTCATTCATACATACATACATTCATTCATATATACATTCAATCATTCACTTATTCACTCATTCTTCACTCATTCATTCACTTAATCATTCACTTATTCTTTAAATTCTAGTTTGTATTATAGTATTTTATTACCCTATATTGTACTAATTTTTCTTTGGTTTGGTGTGATTCTCGTCCAATGCTCTTTATATAAACATACCTTCTTTTTTACACTCGCTTTACTTTAATGTCAACAAACTATCCAAAAACTATTCAAGGTAGCAAGGACATTTGTTTATATTCTTCTAAATACTCTCATAATTCATATCATTAGCCAGATATCTGGGATTGACTTATCCGAAACATCCCAGTGGCTAACAACTTTTTGGGTCGCGATACGGGAGCTTGCATTACGGATACCAAGGGGTTTCCGTCCGGAATCAATATCGTCCCTACAAACGGAGTCAAGAAATTCGATAGGTCTTATTGTCGCAGTAACAATATTACGGCATAGGATCTTTTAAAAAGCATGGAAAAGATGATTCACCTTAAATTACAACCAGAAGAGAATTCGACATTTTCAACATCTTCAACATCCTCGACTTCTAAAATACCAATACCTTCATCAACAATACGTTCACTCAAGCAGTTAAGGCCGAGACAGATAAGACGAGCATGGCGTAGACTCATATTTCCTTACACTTTGGAGGATTGGAAGATGATTAAGGACGAAATCAAGAGGCTATATTTAGCACGTCAATACAAACAATGTACTGCACGATGCATACAAATTCTCAATAGCATCACAGACCCGGTATGTCAAGTTCAGTGCCATGTAATTTCCAACATACTAAAATAATGCACAGTGTCGAGTTGATCCTCTTAATTCACTCTTCCTCTCCTTTTATTGTGCCACTTGTTTAGAGATAATGGCTTCAAATCTTCACAATAATACACCGCAAAAGCTTTCCCTTCTCCGAAATTCTTTATCATACTTTCAGAAAGCAGCAGAATATATCACGTATGCAGGTATCTCCATCGAAAACGACGACTTGTCACCGGGAAATAGATCATCCTCCGCATCGTCAACATCAAGTGCTCGTTCTTCTGTGGATTCCGTATTTTCATCAATATCATTCCCTTCTACCGCCGATGAACTCTCGCCCGCTTTCTCATCCTCCTCTTATGAGGACGAATCCTCTTACGTGGATGATGACAAAAGGACTCCTATACGCAGACGCAGATTTTCCGAATCGTCGGTCGCATCGACAGAATCGGCGCAATCGGCAGACACTTATACTACTCCAGATAAACCCGCACCAATGCGTATAAAAAAGAAGGTTTCTTTCTCGCCAGAACTACCCACTTTCATATCCACACAAATTGAAACGCCCCCCCGCGCCATTCAATCTCCAGTCACACCTCATCGACCTATAATTTCATCCAAATATCAATCAACCTCCCTGGCCCACCCGTTCCTCAACGAGCGTCTCACAAGCTATAATCTCCACCTCTCATCACTAACTGCTCAACTCACCTACCATATCACACATGTTAAAAATCTCGTCGACGCCGTACAAAATGTACGCAAATCCCGCCGCAACATTCACTCTTCGTTTACCCCTTCACTATTCAATTCTTCCGGCGATTTAAATCATGAGGATGGAGAGGAAATGAAACGAAAGGACATCCGAGAAAGGATTGAGAAATTAAGGAGTTCGGGGTGGAAAAAGAAAAGGTGGGATGGGAGTCGATATGAGGCTTTGAGGGAGAAGGTCGAGAATGAGTTGAATGGGTGCATATGATTTTTGGGGTCCTCCTTGGCTTCTTTATGATACATTGTTTGGATATGTCGAATGATCTGAGCGCCATTTTTGTATGGAGATATGTATGCATCCTGTTACACTCTCCCCTCGGTGTGTACCTATGTATTCGGCTGGATTAGTTCCACACTTGTGGCTGATGGGTGGTGGGATCTCGGTCTTAGGGTTGGTTGGTTGTGTAGGTACCTATACTTATCGTGGATGGTTTGGAACCCAATAATAAACAGTCTTATTATTATCCTCTGGCCAGTGGCAATAGATGACATGATTGATGTGAATTCATCGCGTACGTAGTGTTTCTGTTAAATCCTGGAGAATGAACACAGTGGTATATGCCTAGGTACCCTAGTAGGTAGGTATGCATAGCACATATACGAGAGTATCCATTCACTGGTCCTAGAATCGATCGGTATTACTATCTAGGTATGTATATATATTCATATTTATATATCCATGAATCCTTCTCGATGAGCTGAGCTGAGCTGCTTTTCGGGAACTTGGATGATGTTGTTGTTGTAAAAAAATTGAATTTTTGCCTTGTTGATTGATATAGGTATTGTATGCTTTTGGTTGGTTCTTTGAGGGAGGGGGAATGGGAGGAATGGGAGGGGGAATGGGAGGCGAGGGGAGGAGGGGAGAGGACGGATTCTGACTGGTGATTTCAGTTGATGGATTTTCTGGGTCTCTTGGGCTCTTATCCTCTTATACTCTTTGTTGTTTATTGTTTATTATTTATGGGGTCGCGAGATATATACATATCATCCACATTTTCACTCTTCAATATACAGTATTATATTGCTCCTAATTACCTAATTACCTAGTATGCAATGAACTTTGAAAAATGCATTTTCTTTAGATGTCTTTTTTGGGGGGGGCACTCAGCCTGTGGGAAAAGGGGAATTCGAATGGATTTTATGATGCAGTGTCAGTCTGCTAGTCGCTCTAGAGTCTATCTCAAGGAGAGCAATTTGCGGAAATCTTGGGGTTGTGGACTTGTTCCTATTTTTTCTGGGAATTTTCGTATATTTATATATATATATATATATACATCACGCCAGCTGGAGATATCGAATCAACTTATATCGCACCCATGATTCCGTCAGCGTTCTCCTTTGAGCTTTGAGCGTGGAATTCGAGTCGACTCCCGCGGGTTTTGAGATTTTGTCATGGTTTAACTCGATTCTGTACTTCAGTCTCGGAGACGCTCCTCGGGAGTCGGGAAGGAGAATTTTCATTTTTCATCATCGGGGTTTCCTGATTGTCTCATTCATGGAATCTGGGTTTTTTCTCTCATTCCTCGAGCTTATTATTACCGGCCCGGGGGGAAATATAAAACTCCTGTAATTTGTAAATGTTGTCGCTTATCGCTGTCACAAACACTTCTCGATAGTGTATACTTCTCACTGCTAGAATTCGCCATATGACTGACTGACTCCCTTGATGGAAAATCTATCCTCTAGGTGCTCGTTCGGGTAATGTGATCAAACCCAATGGAAGTGAGAACTCAAGATCTAGAATCTGATATTTAAGCTAGGTAGTTAATTGCGGCGCGGCAAATATGAATATGGGCGTAAGCAACAGCCACACCGTCCACATCAACCACGACTCAACCGTCTCATTGGACCACTAAATATGATGACAATGACGCAGTGTCTTGTCACCCGCATGCATGATCCCGAGGGCCCCCAAAAATCAGACGATGACGGATTCTTAGGTACCCAGAACCCCGATTTCCCTGATAGCCTACCTATGCGCGGTGATGTGAGCTCATATAATTATGCGAAATCGCGGGCGAGGTGCCGTTTCTTCGTGAACGATTCGTTGCTCTCGGCTTGCTAAGGTTCACTTCCGTCGCACAAGAATCGGAGTCGCAAGATGTTCGTTCGTCCGATAGCTTGGAATCGTAGATGAGATGTGTGTCGTCAATGTTGGAAAACTTGTGGATGTTTGATTGCCATTTCTTTCATGTTCTCAATACACTAAAAGTACATGTTGCAAACGGATTGAGTATTGTATATGATATGAATGTGAAATTTCAATGGAGTTTAAGAATCAAGAAGCTTTTTATTGTCGGCTGCTGGCTTGACTATTGGAAACCCTGTATTATCAGATCGTCTCTGTCACCTCGCTGATTGGCGAGATCGTTACTGTACAGCTAGAAATCTTTACCCGACGAGCAACACACACAAGCCACATTTGCTAACACTTGAAATATCGGAATCGGTATGATATTCGTGTGTTCAGGGATTTACCGGATCAAAAGACGTCGAATTTCTCAGCATTACACGCTAAGTGTCGGGTATGCATCCATTTAGATTTCTCGACGGCTTGATGAAAGCGACTCTAGCAAACGGTGGAGTTAATGTGATCTTGAAAATCTTCTGCTCGGTATGACTACTCGTCAATTACATGACATGGCGGGCGTATACGCATTCGTTCTTATACGAGCCTTGATATAGATAGAGATCCGGAGTTGCTTTTATATAGCTTGATGATTCCTCAGTGGGAATTCTAGTTTTTCAAGCTGGAACTTTGTATACTTTTCTTCTTTTTCCCCTCTTATCAGATATCTCAAATATTTTTATTCATCACCCTGCTCTTTCTCATCTTGAATATGGCAGAATCACTCAAGCCATTGCTGCTCATATGCAGCACTCCCATCCAAGGACATTTCGCACCATGCAAAATCATCGCCAAGCAACTCATCAGTCGAGGCTACGAAGTCACATTTGTGACGGCGACTCGATTTGGACCCGGCCTCGAAGAAATTGGTGCCACATTTGTTCCTCTACAAGGCTACTCCGATTTCAACGATCTCCCGGCCGAGTTGACGAAAAAATGGCCTCTGCGAGAAACCGTCACAGGAGCGGAACAAATGCTTTTTGATATGGAAAATATATTTGTCAATTCCATGCCATCACAATATGAAAGTATCCAAAGCGCTCTGAAAATCATGACGGATGAACATCCAGGAAGACCCATCATCCTTCTTTACGATATGGGGTTTTTTGGTGTATTCCCGCTCGTGATGAATGCACCCGGCCTCAAACCTACAGCGTATATCGGGATCGGAATGGTCCCGGTGCTTCTCTCCAGCCAAGATGTCGCGCCCGCTGGACCTGGCCTGCCTCCCGATAGTTCTCCGGAAGGCCGCGTGCGCAACAAAGCCATGCACGCCGAGGTGCAAAACGGACCTTTCGCCGAAGTCAACACGCGCTTCTACGAACAATTCGACCAATTGGGCGCCCGACGTCCCGAGGCTTTCTTCCTCGATACCCCGTACCTGCTCGCGGATAGGTTTATCCAGCTCTGTGCTCCCAGCGCCGAGTACCCTCGAAGCGATGCCCCGAAGACGCTCATTTTTTCCGGCGCGGCGCCCAAAATCCATGGAGATGGTGTCGTGACGACGCGACCTCCGTGGTGGGAAAAAGTCACGGCGCGTCCATCGACAACGCGGGTTATTTTCGTCTGTCAAGGGACGCTGGCCTTGAATTATGAGGATCTGCTCATCCCCACCCTCCACGCCTTTGCCGATCGCGATGATACGATCGTGATTGCGGCGTTGGGGATCCGGGGGGCGTCATTGCCCGCTTCGGTCACGATACCCCGCAATGCGCATGTAGCGGATTTCATCCCCTTCGATGATGTGTTGCCTTATTGCGACGTCTTTGTTTCGAATGGCGGATACGGGGCTTTTCAACATGGATTGAGGAATGGGTGTCCGATGGTGATGGGCGGGGATACCGAGGATAAGGCGGAGAATGGCATGAGGTGCGCGTGGACGGGCGTGGGCATTAATTTGAAGACGCCCCGGCCGGGAGTGGAGAGGTTGAGGGAGGGGGTGGAGATGGTGTTTGCGGATGCGAAATATAAGGAGAGGGCGCGGGAGATCATGAGGGAGATGGAGGGCGTGGATCCCGTGGCGGTTTTTGAAACTCATATTCATGAGGTGCTGAGGGAGAAGAGTGCTCTCGCTAATTGAAGTGAATCATAGGGGGTAAGTTCATGAGATGATGGTAGACGAGACACTATTTTAATTTTGGATCATTAATCAATCTATAATAATTATAGTAAACTCGAATCACAAAAGGTGAAGAAAGACAGGAATATACTTTTTTTAACCCTCTCCTCTTCAATCTAAATTGCAATCTCAATCTTTCCCGTTTCATTTGGATTAGCATTTTTTATCATAAAATGTTGCAAGAAGATGACACGATACGTGGTGTATTAATTGATGCCGAACAATTCCTGCTGCTTTAGTCTCTTTCTCTCGATAGAGTTGAAAATAGAACTTCTAACAAATATTAATGAGGTAGGTATCCCGAATCATTCTAAAAAAAAACAAGGAGGTTGTGAAGGGGCGTTGCTATAGGTAATAATAAGTACGAGCCATAGGCTCGTACTTATTGGTCGGCCCAAGCGGCCGTACTCAAAGCTCGTAACAGAGTCAACATTCGTTCACAATCCGACCTTCTCTGGAAAATGGGATTCGGATATGATATTCATACCATACATACATACTGTATACTCTCTCCGATGCTCCCCGCCTCCAAAAAACTCAAATGCTCCCATTGAAATATAACAGCTCTCTCACTTTCCCAAAAGCGTCGATCCCTATCCTATCCCATTTCCCAATTCTGTGACTCCGTATCTTTCCTCCGGAAATTCTCTCGTAAAATCGTATATAAACTGTCATAAGAAGCTGCATCATCGATTATTTGGGCCCTCCCCTCTTCCCTCTTCCCTCTCCTCACCTTTCTTCTATCCTCTTACCCTTCCGCATCCCTCATATCCCCTCACAAACAGCAGCAACAACAACAACAATTCACACATTCAAAACAACACAATCCCGCCAAAAGTCCAAAACACACATCGCAACATGCACCTCCACCCCTCATTCTCGTTTCCCTCTCTTGCTCATCTGGGTTTGGAAGCGCTGAGTCTCGAGATTGCATGCCCATTGGTGGGGAAATCAGATACTGGTATATTGTTAGTTTATTATATTATTCCCTTGCGATAGAAAAGAAAAGAAATAAGGACGAGGAAGAGCACGAGCGGGAAAATAATATATATATATAAAATGAGAGAATAACCCACGGGTTGTTCATTCACAATACCAATACCCTTAAATGATGGACTCGGATAGCACGGCATCGGCAATCGAGGACTCGGAAGTGCTGCCGAAGATTCCATGTTCCCTTATTTATGTATTTTTTTTTCCAGATTCAAGATCCAAAATTCACAACCCTATGAGCAGGAACTCCAAAATGTAAACAATTCCTTTCAAGCGACAACCTTGGGTACCTAGTAAAATCTCGGAAATCTCGTATCAATACCTAAGGTACCTAATGAGTGTAAAAGAAAAGTTCCTTCATCATCAATTGGGAACACGAGATCAAATATATACATACATACCTGGTACATCATAAATACGAGTATACGAGCACAATACGGTAGCTAGGTATGTAACCCCCACATTACAATGCGTAGCCCAGGAGGCGCTGTCAAATTCGTGGCCGCTGGTCCAATTATCTATATCACTTCATGGATACTAGGTATGTACCTACATCCACCTGCGTAAAAAAGCTCTAGCAAAATTGTGTAGAGGTACTTGATGGCAATAATCTATCTTAGTAATATAATTAATATTATCTACTGGTATATTTCATCATTAAAGTTTGCATTTTTTATATATATAGATATCTTAACTAGGTAATAATACACTACCTAATTATAAATCTAGATACCTACCTATTCCGTCCTCCTATTCAAATCGTTAGACTTCGCGTGCCACATAATAGTACGCTAATCCTAGTCCATAGTGTCTACTATATAAATAGCTAGTCCCCATGGACAGATTTTTATAATTGTGTTGTTTTACAGCGAGCACTCTTGCTACACACAGTAGCACGCACTAGCCCAAATATTGTATGGCCCGATTGGAAGGAAGATTTACTATAATCCACACCTACATTCCTAAGAGATGGATCTTGGATTTTACAATACTACGCGATTGTTGTACGACGTACCTACCTGGTGTACTAACTTTTTAATGCCGATGATAAAAGAAAACGTGGAGAGGAAGAAGAAAGTCGAGGAGATGGTGCTGGTTAGTCTGGTCAAGAGCTTCCAGGATCGGAATTGCGTGATGGAGGTATCATGTATCGGGCGGTGGGTGCCGGGATAAATGGATAGAGCGCATGGCCAAGAATTCCGGGGAAGAATCAATCGATCGAACCGAGGAAACTTCTTTATAGAGCATCTTTCTAGCTCGTTTGCGAAGAGTCTGTCTGGGATCGAGGCGCGAGCAAAGCTTTGAGCAACCCCCATGGACGAGTATTCATCGGGAATAGGGCTCCAATCACGTGGTGGAAGCAGATGTACCTAGATAGGGGGTTCGCGAGACGAGGAGTATAGCCGTACTGTTGGTCTCTCGTTTGCCACTTAAAAGGCTGGGGACAATTTCGCTTCAGCTTTCACAACACTCACTTTCTCTCACCTATTCACCATGAACAACTCCGCAAGCGACCGCTAACATTTGGTCTACCGAGGATCTGCTCATGGATTCCAACGAGCTGGGGTTTTCAGATAACACTTTCTCCCATTCCATCGGCAACGCGTTTCTTTTGGTGCTCCCACATGATGCCCGGGATGCATTAAAGTAAATGTACCGAACGCTTAAGCCAGGCGGGACTCTAATGGTCAACTTCTAGGCCCATGTTCCCAATATGGTGCCCATCCCAGCAGCCAAAGCCACTCGACCCCCAGGATCTCCATGACCGAGAGACGGGATGCAAAAGTGAGCTTCGGTAAACCTTTGTGCGCGATGTGCTCGAGAAGCGCGGCTTCCAGATGGATAATGTCACCCTGGTCACGAGAGATGGTATGGGCACCACGACTGAGCTTGCGCGCTTTGCCATGATGCTTTGGAGTTTTATTGGAGGGACAATGGAAGCTGGTTGGATCAAGTCGGATGGGGATATTTGGGATGAGATGAGGCTATCGAAATCGTCATGCATGTTTTGAGAAAGTCGCACGGCTTTTAATCGCTGCATGGAGGTAGGGCGCAGCTGAAATTCGTGGCTAGTATTCTCATTGCCACGAAGGGAAACCAATAGCTTGCACAATCTTTGCAGTTCGCTCGAGGTGTCTACCTCATGATTGGTGCTACGAACTTGCTCTTGGAGTCTTTTGTTGCTTCTCAGGGGGTTTTCAAATTAAAATAGTCGAGGGATTATTCTCTCCATCGGTTCTACTGGTGAAGCAACAACGCAGTCAAAGGTTCTGTGATATCGCCGATTAGTATGGCGTATTATATTATCTCTCAAAATAATTGTTCATTCCAATCCTTGCTTGAGCCTTGCGGCGACACTCATAGGCCCTTAGCTGGGTTTATACCATCCAACTCCAATATTGCATGGTTATAAAAACAAGCATCTACCCACTGCCTTGAAAGAAAGGGGATGCTCATAGAGATTACCTAGTATAGTATGTATCTCTATACTATAATCGACTAACTCTTTCTTTACCACCCCATAAAACCAACCGCATTCGAAATATCCCGAGCATTCTATTTCAACTCCCCTTCCTTATCCTCGAATATTTCCCAGCAGCTCGATTCGATTCATCGGCATCTAAATAGAGCATTGCGCCGGGGCCCGGAAGTCTGGCATATCTCCTCGCCGGCCGGTACCCGCTCTCGGTAAAATCACATCATATAGGTATGAATATATCCACCACTAGCTAGCATTAAGACTAAACGTCGAGCACGATGCAAAAAGCTACTCTCAATCCTATTCCTATTCCTATTCCCATGGATCGCGTTTTCGTAACGCCGCCTGCGATGAGAAAATCAAATGGCTCAGAGCCATCGCTCTCTCGTGCTTTTTTGATGGGCGATGTATGATTGAACTCGCATTTGCAGTTGCAGTTGCAGTTTGATGTCGGGATGCGAATGTATTATATAGTGCCAGGTGGAGAAGAATTGGCTATCTGTCAATTAGCTGCGTCTAACTGTCTCTTGCTTCACCTCACATGCCCTCGAGTGATGTGCTTCATATCTATCACCGCTCTTGCGCATATAGATTACCGGACTCCATTTACTTAAAATAGAAAAAGCAATAGCAAAAGCAAAAGTACAGCGTATTGCCACCATCCAATGGCCAACAGGACCCGGCATCAGGAAAGGAAGATCTCTTGTCACCATCCATCCACCGCCCAGCAGAGATCCAGCATCAGAAACCGAAGGTCCCTCATCACCCGTCTGATATTGTCGCCCGCCCGCATACGTTGAAGTATATGCATC
The DNA here is from genome assembly GCA_025890175.1 of Ciborinia camelliae. Lineage (NCBI taxonomy): Eukaryota > Fungi > Ascomycota > Leotiomycetes > Helotiales > Sclerotiniaceae > Ciborinia > Ciborinia camelliae. The sequence continues at coordinate 486,252 of JANPYM010000017.1, forward strand.
GACGCGTCCTCCACGCAACCCATTGGCGGCGACGATCGTATACGAGGTACATCTCCAGCCACGAGCTCGAAAAACCGACGCGATGATGATGATGATGAGATGATATGATCATCATCGCGTATATGCCCCCCTTCGGAACAGGGATATCCGATCAGTGTAGGGATGGGGCCTTCAACCCACAGGGATCACACTAGCGCCGGATGCGCACCAGAACGGCACAGCTCGCTTCGTGACCTCGCGATACGAGATTAGATACTTCTCCCTATGATGTATTGCCTGCTATTGGCGCACGATCTGCGGGCGAGCGGCGAGGGGCGAGGGAAGAGCTCATGTGATCAATGCCAAGCTTATCAGACGCTTCTTATTGGTCTGGATAAGATAGGGTAGAGGTAAGGTATAGGCTGGGGGGATGATCGTTAGCTGTACCACGGGTTGCGCCAACTAGCCTAGCCGAGACCGAATAACCAATACTAGCTTCGAAAACCTAGCAGCCAGCAAACTTCCGTACTACGGAGTATATATACCACCAGCGCCACCTTCGTAACCGATTGCTTTGGTGCGCGATACATCCGTGATACGGCGGGAAACAGTATTGTATTGCCGTGAGGAATTGCTAGATAGCGCGCGGGAGATCGACGTGTGAGGACCACGAGCCCCGAGATAGCATCATCGGTCGTCGCGACTGCATTTGGCGGTGAAAGCTAGCGCCCACCCATCGCATCGCAGTTATGCGAGACGTGGAAATGGGCGACGTGGAAATCTCAGATGGGGCTGCGATCGTTGCGACTTCTCCCGCTTCGTCGGGCGGAGAGACGAGAGACTCGCCCGAGGCGCGCAACTCGTTCTCCCCTAAAGAACCCGCTGAGAGCATGACCCCCAAAGACTCTACCGCCGCCGCGACGGAACGACCAACCAGCGCCAGTAGCGAGCCGCAGTACCCCGAGGGCCTCGCACTCATCACTATTATCCTGGCGCTGTGTTTGGCAGTGTTTTTGGTGGCGCTGGATCAGACGATTATTTCAACGGCGATTCCGAAGATCACGGATCATTTTCAGAGCACGGGGGACATTGGTTGGTGAGTGCGCAGACATGGTGTGTGAGGGAAGCCATGCATTCCGATGGGGGTCTGGGAGGTGTGGATGCGTGATTGCTGACGCCGGTCGGTAGGTATGGGTCGAGCTACCTCCTTACGAAAGCGGCGCTGCAGCCGAGTTTTGGAAGGATATACTCGATCTTCAATGTGCGCACGGCGTTCCCCAATCAAGAACCGGTGGGTGCGGGGCTAACGAGTTGTAGATCAAATATACGTTCCTGGCGGCCATTGCTATCTTCGAGCTGGGGTACGTATTCGGCACCGGCGCTATCAGTTCCATGTACTGACAGATTAACACGCAGCTCCCTCATCTGCGCTACGGCGACTAGCAGCAATGCCCTGATCGTTGGCCGAGCCATCGCTGGAGCGGGCGTGGGAGGCCTGTTTACGGGTTCGATTATTATTGTGGTGTATAGTTGTAAGTTCTAGCGTGCTTCCAGTCCCCACTCATCCAAGTGCTTTCTTCAAGACGTGCAGAACTGACTTGAGAAGTACCGCTGCGCAAGAGGCCGCTGGCCATGGGTATCATCAGTAGCATGTGGGGAATAGCATCGGTCGCCGGACCATTACTCGGCGGCGTCTTTACGTAAGTCTCCCATTTGCAGACAGACCATCGATAAAATCACTGACCTTCTTGAACAGGGATAAACTTTCCTGGCGCTGGTGCTTCTACATCAAGTGAGAATATTAACACCCCCTCCCCCAAGTCCCGAACCTCAACAAACACCAGCTAACTCTCCCCCCCCCACAGCCTCCCCATCGGAGCCTTCTCCATCGCTGTAATATCTCTCATCCTTCACATCAACCGCCCCGATAACCCCTCCTCCCTAACCCTCAAACAACGCATCTTAAAACTCGACCTCCTCGGCGCCTCCCTCCTCATCCCCGCCATAATCTGCCTGCTCCTCCCTCTCCAATGGGGCGGCTCCACTTACCCCTGGAACAGCAGCCCCATCATCAGCCTCTTCATCACCTCAGGGTGTCTCACCCTCCTATTCACCTACACGCAAATGCGGCTCGGCGCAGCCGGGACGCTCCCTCCGGACCTTTTCCACGACCGGAATACCGTGTGCGCATTTACATTCTCAGCGTGTTTTGGCGCCGGGTTCTTCAGTCTCGCGTACTACCTCCCCGTCTATTTCCAAAGCGTGCAAGGCGCCTCGGCCCTGCACGCCGGCATCCAAATGCTCCCCCTGCTCATCGCATGCACGATCAGTTCCACCGGGACCGGGGCGCTGATCTCCGCCCTCGGCTACTACACCCCCATCATGATCATCTGCATGGGGTTATTTGCCCTGGGCGCCGGGCTGCTGACCACGCTCTCCGCCACCACCTCGTATGCGCGCAACGCGGGCTTCCAAGTCCTGACCGGTCTGGGCGTGGGCGTGGGCTTCGAGAGCGGGATGATTGTAGTGCAGACGGTGATGCCCATGCAGCGGATTCCGACGGCGATATCGTGCGTTTCGTTATTTATGACGCTGGGCGGAGCGATCTTTGTGCCGGTTTCGCAGACGCTGTTTCAGAATCGGTTGGTAGGGGGGATTGAGGAAAGGGTCCCGTGGTTGGATGCCAGGGCGTTTTTGGATAGTGGGGTTACGGAGATTAGGGTGTTGTTGAATACATGGGGGCAGGAGGGGCAACTGGAGAAGGTATTGGAGGCGTACGTGGAGGGGTTGAGAGCAACATTTTGGGTTTCAGCGGCTTGTGCTATTGGGGGATTTCTGGCGGTCTGTGGATTGGAGTGGAGGAGTGTAAGGAAGGAGAAGAAGGAAGGGGGGCATTGACCTAGTGGTGTTACACGCGTCACGTCGAATCATATGGATCGAAACGTAGATATACAATCTGATAAAAGAACTATGCTGAAGAGAAGAGGATCCTCTTCAAGAGATCACCACCCAATATAGAGGATGATCACGTGACTATATATATATATGGCATTCAGTACCTAGGCAGGGGCCTAGGCATGACATATTATATTAGGATCGGTATATATATTAGGTAGTTTTATATATTACAGTATATATTTCCTTACGATTACTGTATATAGTTTAAGCTACACATAATACAATCCTTCAGGGCTAATCCAACAACAATACACATGAGTCAAATATGAATAAAGCGGGTATGATAGTAACTTATAAATATTTTAGCTCCTGTAATAGCCCGAGTGAAAATATATGTTCTCATTCAGCTTGTCATATAGGACGCAACCCAACCCAATTCAATTGTATGCCATGCCATCGTAAACGCCAGCCCAGCCCAGCCCATACCAGATCCAATCCCCCAATGTACGTCTATGTATGACCGACGATGAAAAATCACATTGTACCCGCCTCCCAAACACCTTGCATAAATGTACGCTGCTCAAGTATGTACTCAAAAGTCATATACCAATCTTGCGTATGAACAATTGGATCCACGCCCCTCCACTCAAAATCGGGAGAATATTTATTTCTTGCTATTGTCGTCACTGTCATCTCCTGGCTTAGAACTTGTGCTTCCAACCACCGTGGGGCTACTCTCTCCATCGTATAGAGGGTCATAGTCCTTATTTCCTGACCTCAGACCTATACGTTTCTTATTCTTCGGTGTTTCTGGCCTTGGCTCATTATGTACTTTGGCCAAAATTTCATCGTCCTCTTCTTCCTCCCCAGAATGTATCTCATCACTGCTTCCGCTCGGGTCGACATAACGCCCATCTCTTCCTTCCACATCACTATCACTATCCTCATCTGGTATCAGCTCATGATCAGGCTTCTGGTTTTTGATAAAAGAATCGATGATGTAATACTGAGTCGCATTCATGATGACTGGGAAAATCAACATAACGAATATGACTTGTAATGCTGTATCACCCTCCGTCCACCGCAGCGCCCAGTCTCCAATCCGGGAAATCCAGGGAAGAACAAGGAAGATGATGAGTACGCATATCTTCATACCCATCAAACCGAGGAAATAAATTATAGATTGTTTAAACCACCAAAATGCTCTTGGCGGATACCCATAATTGCCTGATTCGATCGACTCTGGAGGGCTGCCAAATGGCGTCATAACGAAGAGTGCGGTGAGTATTCGAAGGAGGAATATGAGAATTGGGATACCAATCGTTGTCTAAGGTCAAAATATTAGCATGGGTATTGGAAAGCCATGGGAAAATATACTTACATCAATAGCCAAGTTCAGCAAATAAAAGCTGCATGGATTTGGCTTATACTGTCCCTGATGATCCACCATTCTCGTCGAAACACTACTGGCGTCCAATTTAATACTGAATTGTCCACTCGATAACATGCTCATCAACAAATTTGCGATATGTACCAACACACTTCCAACCACTTGTTTCGAAACATCAAAGAACCAAATCTTCATAGGTCGTTGAGGTCGCTCTCTCCATCTCTTATATACCAATGCCATCACAGCCAATAGACCCAGCGAACCCTGAACAAATATGGCAAAATTACCAAGCAGTTGGCATTCTCCATTATCAGGTTTGGAGTGTATATCACCATTTGTTGCCCCAGCAAGTATTGAAGTTGTGGTAGATGTTGGGTCCGCGAGATCAAGTAATAAGGCCGTCGAAGTTGCTATCGCAGAGGTAAGAATGGATGTGGGAGAGGCATCATCGAGGAGAGTTGGTGTTGATGTGGGCTTCAAGCCCGGTGGCGGTAGCATTTGCTGTCTTGTGCGGCGACAACAGTCGATATTCTTGAAGGAGTCGAGGGGATAAAAGTTTCGTAGTAATGGGTGGGTATTTGGATGTTAGGTGATCCTTCGCAAAAATCCGGCAATCTTTCTTTCGTGAATAAAGAGTTATTTTTTGAGAGTTGAATATCCGTGAACAGTGTAGTGGGTTGAAAAGTCCCGATTCTTAAGGTTATATAAGGTTATCTGGAGACAGTGACGCTGTGACCCCTCAATGACCTACAGTACCTATAAGGGTACCTCACTAGTAGGTGACGCTAGATAACAACAGAATGATGGATTGTAGGGTTTTGTTTTGCTTTGTTTGTTCGATTTATGAATAACGAATAAGGCAGCTGGAGGTAATAAGAACAATTGAATAGGAATGATCAATATATACCCAATAAAGGATGATCGATATATTCAAAGCGTAGCGACCGTAATTATGAGTCTGAAGGGATATAATAAACGTATATAAATGTATATACCTACCTAGGTACAGTAAAGGATGTATAAAGAAAAAATCAAGAATATGTCAAGTTCTCAACCAACAGTCAGTCATCACAAGCTGAAATGGAGTGAGTGGCGGCTATGTTGAGAGGGAAAATGACCACCTACAAGTAGATTTATTTGCCTGCCTCTCCAGTGTCCACCTAGTAGGTTGGGTGAAGAATGTAAGGATTGTGGCTTTAAAGTTTATAGTCGTGATATAGTGATCATCCTTGAGCACAAGGCGAATTGTGGAAATTCTTGGATTTTTGAAACTCTCTTTAATTTCCAAGCTTATGGTTACGAGCGATATCACGTGCAAATGCTTGATTTTGGATATACGAACCGTGGAAGGGTATAAAATACCGGTACCAGCTAGGTCTACCTAGGTAGCATGTCTCGATGATTCTCCACACTCGATATTTCTAGCCTTCGATCTCTAGCTGTTGATCAAATGAATCCCCATAGTCCCTATATATCAAGATGCCCCTTTTTCCATTTCCTTCATGTTAGATGTTAGTCCAAGCGATCTGAAACATGAGCTGCATGATTAGTTGTCTCAAACACCACCTGGGCAGGAGCTTCTTCTCAAGTAAGGTTCAACCGTCGAATAGACGCCATGAGAAGCGCTGGTGAAACGGATTCATCCGATTTTAAAAGGCATCGGGTTAAACGAAAACCCAAACTTCTGACTTTGGGCATGTCAGATTGAGGATGGGGTTTCGGTATATCATTACTGCCAATGAGGTACATCTTATGTTAGGACGTCAACACTCACGCGATACGATGCGAAACGCCAAATCTGCAGTTTGGATGCAAGTTCCCATTCTTCATAACTGAAGCAAAGTATGAATCTTTCGTAACCATCATCAATCATCATCACAGGCCATGCGAATCCACCATCCATTTACCCCTTCATACACCCCACACTCCAGTATAAGCAAACGACCCATCATACCATCCATCCATCGCAGAAACTCGCTGCACATAAGCATATCAAAGCCAAAACCAGCCTCAGCCCATCCATCCCTCCACTTCTATCCCAACCACAAACCAAAACTTCCTACGCGATCGACATCGAGGTAAAAGAATCATGAAGAGAAGCCCTGGTGTGCGTATGTATGTATTTACTTAGCACTTGGGCATTTCTGCAGTTGATACAAGATTAGCATATAGTATTCACCACCTCATCTCATTCCGGATAACCCTCAAGAAGAAGAAAACCTCAAACTCACAGCACCACACTTGCAAACGTAAGTATTCTTATCCGCGCCCTCTGGATAAGCCTGACCACAGGTACAAGCCGAACCACCTTGATTGACGAGAATTTGAAGACCTTGCATTTTGACGTGTGACTTTTTGACTTTCTTGAAAAGTGTTCGTTGGTAGATGAGACGTGCGTTGGATATTGATATTGATATTGTTCTTTAACTTTCGAGATGTGGTTTGCAGATATAAACAGCACAGCACAGCACAGCACAGTACAGCTTCAAAGCCTAGAAAAAGCGACCAACCGAAGAGGGGCATGCACACATCTAAAGACTAAAAGAAACCCAATAAAATTCACCGAAAAGCCTCCCTCACACCTCACCCTCCCCTCCTTCCCTTTCCCACATCTACCAATCAGACCATCCTTCTTACCAAACATACCGACCTCATGGTCCTTATCCCGTTTGCGCCCATGCCCCGCCGAGCTTGATGGTCCAATCTACGCCAAGCACGTTTTATCCATTTTGATTCCCATCGCAGCCCATACATAACTATTTGTGCCTCGTGATGCATATCCTAGGCCACTATGCACGTATGCACATTATGTAAGCACCGACCGCCTGACCCGTTTCGTTTCATTTCGGCGGTAGCTCGACCGGGAGGCAGAAGATGTGTGTGTGCACGACATATTACTAGGTATCGAGTGTGATACAAAGGTAAGATTTCCACGGATCAGCCCACGGAGCTCGGAGAGCCTTATTATCTTACGTTGTGTCCGGATGTAATACAGAGAAGGCAGACAAGCCGGGCATTGTTCAAGATAAGATGACCTTGAGGCAGTGTGTGTGTGAGTGAGTAGAGTGTGAATCAATAAAGCCCTAATATAGCAAGTTTGCATTTAAAGCAGAGCGTACCATATGCAATGGCAAGCATCGAAGAAGAAGAAGAACCGACTTTGTGGGTTGGAACTCATCCTCTTGAATAGAAAGAAAAAATCACACCTCTTGTATCCCCCCATTGCATACGAAATATTGGCACTCCCCCTTCACAGAAATGTAGAAGGAGAGAGGAATAGCAAGTTAAGTTGAAAAGGAAAAAAATCCATGTAAAAGCCAGGGCCTTCCCCTTCAGTAAAGCAACAACACCACTTAACGCCTAGAAACCAATCCCCGCACGAGCGCAAGGAAAGAGGTATTACGCCTTTCGCCTCCCACGGCTGCCCCTATCCCACGACCATTTTCCACATGTTGGTATTTCCCACCCTTTCCTTGCATAGCAGTTGTAGTAGAAGCTTTCCTTGTTGTAATTGGTGCAGATTGTGTTTGTCGTGTTTTCTTATTCCTAACATCCTCCACTGGTGAGACATTTCCAACCCTGGATGACGGGCCCATAGACGCTGTAGACTTCGTATTTGATACGGCGTTTGGGCGGACTAGGGGCCCGTCAGATTGTTATTCGATATTGTTCGCGGTTTTGAGCTGTTCTAAACTCGCCTTGCGAGCAGCGTATGAATCCGATTGATTTGAGTTGGCGCGCATCTTTTCCATCTTTTCCGGTTGATGGTAGAGGACTGTTTGTCTAAGTGTTAATAGAAGGAGTTCGACTGAGATGGAGATCGAAAACAAGGACGTACCGACTAGATATCGATTTTGGAAATTGAACCCATTCAATTTATCACAGGCAGTCTTGGAATCTGTTACGTCTTCGTAGACAACGAATGCTGTGCCCTTGGTGTTGGTCGCGATACCTTGACGGATTTGTCTAAACTTTTATTAGCACCTTTGCACACTCCACGATCGAGAGGATTCATCTTCATTTAGATGTCTGACGTCGGTCTCGCCCGGGGTTACTCCTTCCTCCGAAAATACGTACCGAATCGCGCCGAATTTACCAAAGAGATCAAAGAGTTCTTCAGGCGTTACGTTGTAGCTGTTATTCCAAGATCCATCAGCCCTATGCACTCCCATCTCATTTCCATGTACACCAAATCCACAACCCCATCTCCAAGTCCCCACATCTGCTCTCTCCTGCATCAATCCACATACCTTAGATTCTTGACGAACAAAGCTCTACATTCAGCACACGTATTAGCAATTAATCCTCACTTCTGACACCCAAGAGCCGCCTCACGCGACCAAATGCAGGTACAATGAGCTATAAACGGAGGTACAAACCGATTAACCTCAGGAGCAAGTTTCCCACCTCGATTCATAGCTTGGCTACGAATTCTCTTCTCTCAACGGTATTTCCGCTTGTCGCTTTAATATTATTTGAGTATTGATGTTGGTGATAAGTTGTTGCAAAAAAAGTGTCGCCGTATGGTGTATGTAATCGGAGGGGCGCACAAGTGGAAGCAAGCCTTCTTTTGTTCGTTGAAGGTTCGGGATTTGACGCTAGTTTATATTAAGATTAGCGACATTTACCCGGCTGCCTTAGGAATTTTTACCTACCTAGTATTTGATGAGATTGATAAGATTAGATCTTCAAATTGTGACGGACGTGATGATACCTTAAAAGGTGATAAGATTGCAGGTGTGGAATGAGAATTGGAATTGGAAGTTATTGAAGTTCAAAAATTGGAATTGTCTTTAGTTATCTAAGGTAGTAAGTAATAAGAGGATGATTAATTATTCTTATTCTCGGTGGCTATGGCTATGCCTCCAGCTATCTACAACCTGCGAATCATCCGCCGCATTGCTTGACTTAGGTTTCTCCCGTCTGAAGGATTACAAGTATTGATTGTACACCAAAAACACTCACAGCCTTCATGCAAGTAACCGTTTATCTATATTTTGACCCCGAATTGTCTATATGTTACACCTGTGATCTCTTCGTCTCTTCTTGCATACCTATTATTGTAAATTCATATTGAAGTACTGTACTGTATTATTATATTAACAATAATGTTGTTGCTCTCGGCAGTCGAGTATCAATTTGTCCATATGAGTTGTCGCCTCTTATCAAGGATATTCCTTTCACCCACATGATTTGCGACGATATCAATTGCCCTCATATGTGGAGATTTCAACCTGAGCCTTATTACTCTCAGATTCTTATATCGCAAATACATGGAAGTGGCACAACGGATTTCCCATGCAGCAAGCCTGTGTAATATATTTAAAGAGCATGTGACACAAGTACCCATTTTAGGGTCAAAATAGATGAAAACGAGGCCTTGTTGAAGAAGAAGAATTGTTATATTATCTGTATTTACCATGTTATATATATTTCCTTGAAATCTCCCTTTCCTTCTAAAGTCCCATTCTTTTGATATCCACTTATGTGCAACGATCTCACCTTATCAACTGCAACTTTTGTTTGAGTGATAGTAAAGCGTCTCTCTCCAGGAACCCATCCATTCTCATCGGCCCATTCCTCTTCAACATCTCTGGTAAACCCAGTCACTCGTGAACAGGCATCTGAATCCCAAATGCCTTCTCTATAGCCTTTAGCTTCTTTGAGAATATTAATCGCTTGACTCCTTAGCAGTCTATTTCGACAATGAGATCCAACCATAAAAAGCGGAAGTATTACCCCAAAATCAAAATGATACTTCCCTTCTCCTTGAATTATGCGCGGGCGGAGTTTGGCCGCATATTTCATGATTGTACGAAACGCCGGAAAGTGCGCGTCCCATTCGATTGCACTGACAATAAAGACACTTGATACTTGTATGATCATCATGGCCACCTGTATTTTCGCAAGGCATGCTGCCAAGAATTCTCGGGAATCTTCAGCAGCGCGGAGTCCTTTTTCTACTAATGGTGCTGCAATAGTTTCCCACCGCGCAATTTCAGTAAGATATGTAGCACAATCCCTTCTAGGGGTCGGGTTAGTACTGGATATAACTGCAACAGAAGTCCATGAACAGTTCTCGTCCTTCAGATCTAGTCCCTCGTCATCAGGTAAATCAATGATTGGAGTTTGAACATCCTTTGGTCGTTCCTCTAGAATGGTTTTTCGTGCCGTTGCTATCCAATGGAAATTCCTTCGCATAATAATTTGCCACCAGTCATGACATTCTTTGAGATTTGAGAATGATGAAGGTATTGATAGTAGTAATTGATTCAAATCGAGAATTCGTCGCTCATGCAGCTTTGATGATCGACGATCAATCACGCAAAGTGCCTGAAGGTCAAGATCTGAGAAGGCTCTGCAAAGATCATCATCAATTGTAGGATCTTGCCGGTAGCTAAGGGGGGGGAGAGACTTCGTCTTTTTGTCAAGCATAATCTCATGGAGAAGGTTTTCTCCGCTAGCAGCATGGGCAGCGGCTGTAGCAAGATGCCCCTGGATACTTTCAATTGAATACACAAGTAGACAAGCAATAAGTGCTTTACGAGCATCGTAAGAACTTTCATTTAAAGCTTGTCTCATTCCGATGAGAGCTCTACCGTACTGACGAAGACCATGTTGATGGTGCAGAAACGCCTCTATACCATCTGACGTGCGTTCCTTACTAAAAGCCCCTAGGGCAATCAGAGCTTGGCCAACGAACGGTTCGGATTCGCTTGCCTGTGGAATCAATCGCTCCCAGACTGATCGATTGAATAATCTGGCAATATCGCCAGCCAAGGTTTCGCAGAAATATCGAAAATATCGTGAATCTTGTTCGTTCTCTAGTGTAGGGCCGCCGGTTTGTATATGGAAAATTGGTGATTGTAATTGCGGGGGAGTATCTACCATATTCATTGGATTGGTGTGCTCCCGCGACGATTGTTGGACAACGTATGATGGGTACCCCTCACATTGTATTCCAGTCCTCTTGCATCGTTTGCAAGAAGGCTTCGTTTCCTATTATTCGTCAATACACGCCTTGTCAGAGAGCCGTGGAATTGCCGTGAGGTATTTCGGACGATTAGTCGACAGGGGATTACATACATCGCATTTGACTCGGCGTGCTCTAGAAACTTTGTAATCAGCTCATGTCATTTTAGTCCTTTCAATGTAAAGTATTGTAACATGGAGATAAGACAGTTGCATACTTGCATGTATAGCATCCCGTCTTAACCTTCTGGTGTTTCACTCGGGATCTCCTAGAAGCCTCACTTTCGAAGGCAACGTTGTTCGGCTCCACATTTTTCAAAAGCTTCCTTTCATCCGATGGTGGAATATTCATGAACTTTGAAAGACGAAAAGGCTTCATGGTTGCTGTTCTTGCATTGCAACATCATTATGGGCAACATATACCCTTGCATCCCATTTGAAGTATTTTAAGTGGTGTGCATGTCGTTAAAACAGCATGGAATGCCAGGTGTATTGTGGGTCTTTTTGCAACAGTTGCGGCTCAAGTAGTTAGGTATTCTAGGTAATGTACGTCGAAGGGTGATCAAACTTTATGTTGTATCGGTAGGTATTGATTGATATGTGAATGGATGTGTCAATCAGTGTAACATTCTTGACTCTACTCAGAACATTTGAAGGGAGTAGGTTAGTAGGGATTGAATGAAGAATTGGAAATCCGTATCGGAACCTGCTAGCAATATGCTTGCACTAGTCAGCATGATACCTGACGAATCATTTGATTCCCGAGGTCCTACAGTATGTGATTAGTAATAGGGGGGAAACGATGGCAAACGAGACAATCGAATACAACTACGGTTACAATGTTATGGAGGTTCTTGGAAAACTCGCAAGTCGAGTTGTGTTAACAATGTATCTGTAAATGTTATGGGCACATGGGAAATAGATAGGTAACATGAGAAGGCTGCTTGTAGAAACGTTTGGCCTACATACATTAAACCAGGAATCAAAATTGGTAGGTTATGTGATCGAGGTCATTTGTAATTCATGAAAAAAGGCTCGCTTTCTCCCAAGTCGGAAACACGTCAACAAAACGAAGTGGCCCGGATCTTCTTCCTTAGTACTCACCCTTTCTATCCGTTCTATCCCTTATCCTGTCCTCATGTTTTAGAAGGCAGTCGGGCCCGCAAAAACCAGTTATCAGACCTACAAGAAAGCACCAAAGATTGGATGTTCTCACGAAAATATATCATGCCTACTCATCTACGCAGACTAAAAGATGTGCAGAAGGCCTGGTTGGAAGCGACCGAGGTTTCTTTTTCGCGCTTTCCAGACCTGCCTCCTGAACTACGAAATTTGATCTGGGAATTAATTATGTTGTTACATGCATGGTAGAATCATATTTTTTTTGGAAACATGTCTGCCTGTTCCCATTGGAAGAACAATGGAAATGTTCGTCCAAATTCTGGTGTCGTTGCTGCATGTCGGGAGTCGAGAGCTGTGGCCCTGAAGCACTACCTACCATGCTTTGAACGATACGTCAACCATTTAATGGAATCCCGATGGCAATGACATTATGTACGAGCATTAGAATTGCTACATGTTCCCTCTTAACGCACTAATCACACATCTCGCGATACCTTTTATTAGACTGCCTTTCCGTTTTTCCATCGACCCCAATAATCCTCTCGATCAAACAGCTTTTACTCGGAGGATTGCAATACAACATCGCGAATTTTTGTGGTTTGACGGCGTTAAGAGAACTGCTCTTGGTCTTAAACGAACCCCATTCGAAACCGCAGCAGGTTCTAGGTTTCAAAGACTCCCCAGCTTCCATCTTTGAAGTCCGTGGAATCAGAGACGCAAATTTCTTTGTACTTGAAGATTTCCGCAAGTTTTGCATGGAAGTGGATCTAAGCAAGGCGGAGCAAGAAGTAGGTGTTCCGGAAGTACGATTTGTGGAGGAGAAATTTACTCCGCGACTCGTGGCCGTTAGATATGAGAACTTTCACGAATCATTGGCACGTTTATGGCTTTCTCCATGGTCTTCATCTTTCCTATACTAATAACTTTTACCGTCTCGATGGTTCCACTCGACGATCCCTTCGATTGCAATGCAAGGAACTCGGTCGTATTACGTTTTAGACTATGGCTCATCGGTGGATGGTTGGTTGGTATATGGCGTGTTAAATCGGACAGCTATATTAACAGCACAATGGGTGCATACTTGATGGGTTCTGAAGGTAATCTGGCTCGGGAATGGGTGCGCAACATCCATGACTGTTATCTCAAGAATCTTAAGTTGATTAACTAGCTAGGTGTGCAACTTCTGCTTGCATGGCTACCAATGAAAAGTCCTGCTCATTTCACAACTTCAATAAAAGCATCTGTCTTCAAAGTCCAATCTTCTTGCCTGTGGCAGTCTATTCAGAGTTTTTCTTAAATAAAACTCTTTTCTCAAATATTTCAATCCGGTCTTTTTGAATTTGATCTATTCTAAGATCCAACTCACTCAAAAGATTTAGACTTTTTGAAAGATATACTTCTTTAAGGAGATTCAAATAGACTGGGGCATTCAAATAGATTTGTAAATTCAACCCTTTTAAAAGATTCAATTGATCTTTTCAAAAAAGAAAACTCCAAATACACTGCCTAGGGTTAGGGTTATACAAAACCTTTTCCTAGCATAATACCTAATCATATATAATAGCCTTTATCGCATCTACCTTCCATCACCATCTCATTTCCCAAATGCTCATAGCATAGCATACCATACCATACCAAGAAGCCACAGTACCCAACAAAATAAACCAAAATCCCAACCCCGCTCACATCAACCGAAAACCCCCCCTCCCTCCCTCCCATCCTCCTCCCCCCTCGACCCGAAATAAATCTAATCTCCCCAGCCCCCTCAAAATTCCCACCCATTACATCCAACATCCAATATCCAACGCCACGAGTCCATACCCGGCGAACCAGTCATCTACATAGGTACCTAGGTATGTAGAGATAAGGTAATCTTCCCTATTTCCATAATTCCATATATCCATATATCGCTCAACTTAAGTTCGCCCAGCAGATGATTTTTCGAGATTTTAAAAAATAAAATAAAATAAAATAATGTCGCGTGGTAAGTAGTATATCGGGATATACATAACTAAGTTCATCATCCGCATCCGCATCCGAATCCGCATCTCCATGATATAGCAGATAATTATTCGGGATCCTTAGATAGAGGGATATCTCAACGTCAGGGAGTTGGTCGTCGGATGGGTATTTTATCTCTAGTAATATGCGTCGTGGAATTGGGTTAATGGATTACTTGGAAAAGGTAAAAATTTGAGGACTCGCCAGCCTGTTCTAGTTGAACAAGATGAAGAGCTGTAGTTGATGTTGGATTATGGGGAGGAGGAAGAGGGAGAAGCGAGAAAATATGATGTGAATGGTTAACTCCCAGCTCCGTACTACCAGCGAAAGAGTTACCATATGCAAAAATACAGACTTCCCATTTGCAACCACGAGACACAAAGGAAGTTCCACAACGCCATGTTGTGAAGCGATGTACACAGTTGATTCGGGATAGACGGTGCTTATTAACGACGACTTTGTTAAACAAGCGGAAGAGAAAGTATCTCACTTTTCAAGACTTAATGTTGGTTGATGTGTGTGAGGTGGTATATCAAGTGGGATGTCGCTCTGAACGGGATAAATGTAAGTAACTACCTAATGACTGATTGCTTGGAACGAAGACTTGGAACTATATTTAAAGATTTGAAAAATGGCATATGAATCCCTTTGGAGAAGTTTATCCCCAAAGCAATTGGCAATCCTCATCCATATATTTTCTCTCCTAGCTATATTTTTCGAAGGATATGATCAAGGTTCATCTCCAGTACCCCATTCCAGTTCAACTCCCCACCATCCACTTCACTTCTCTAACGCCCTCTCCACATAGGTGTAATGGGCGGGGTATCCGCCTCCCCTTCCTACATCGACACGGTTTCCATCGGTTCCCCCTCTTCCCCTACCTCCACAACCATTACAAACACCCCTAAACAAGGCGGAATCATCTCCATCTACTATCTGGGCGCCATCCTCGGAGCATTCATATTCGGCTATGTTGCCGACCACATCGGCAGAATAAACGCTACACTCTTCGCCGCGATATTTGCGCTGGCAGGTGGTGCGCTGCAGGCTGCGGCTCAGAATGCCGGGTGGATTATGGGGGCTAGAATTGTTACTGGGGCAGGGACCGGGGGGCTGATGGCTGTTGTGCCTGTTTGTGGGTATTGGGGGTTTTCCTGCGATGTTGAGGGTTTTGTTTGGGGACTTTTGTTGATTTATTTGTACCGCAATCATACTAATTCAAACACTTTTAGATATCGCAGAAATCTCGCCAGCTAGTCATCGTGGAGGTTTCCTCGGCTATGTTTTCATCGCAAACTATCTGGGTATATCAATTGCATACTGGCTCGATTTCGGTCTCGCATATATCGACGATGGAAACTCTGCCGTCCGCTGGAGGTTTCTCCTTGCGTTTCAATGTTTGCCAGCTCTCTTGCTACTCGCTGTAATCAAATTGCTGCCAGATTCTCCTCGCTATTATGCGTCGGTGGGAAAATATGAACAGGCTAGAGAAGTCCTGGAGCATATTAGAGGTAGCAATGAACCTGGGGCTGAGAAGGAATTTATGGAGATATGCAATGTGGCTAGAGAAATGAAATCCAGCTCGCCGATTCAGTTTGCAAAGATTCTCGTTGGTAAGGCTACAGAAGCTCCTCATCTAGGCCGTAGAGCTTGGCTCTGTTTATGGCTTCAGATAATGGCCTCCTGGACCGGCATTACTGCTGTGACTGCTTATTCGCCAGTTGTAAGTGCGATACTCCTTTGAATGTTTAATTACTAACAGCATCTAGCTCCTCAAAGAAGCTGGCTACAGTTCTGTCAAACAGAATGGCCTTGCAGGTGGTCTCAATACTATCGGTATAATTGGAACAATTATTTCTGCGCAAATCGTTGATCGGTTCGGACGTCGAAAATGCTTGATCTGGGGATCTATTTCTTTGTTCATGGTAAATGCTATCGCCGCATCTCTTTTTGAAGCTAACAGAAAGGATACCTCTGAGGCCTCATCAATCGCACCAGCAGCTGTGCTCATGCTCTTCCTCTTCAATCTATGTTATGCCGCAACTTGGGGTACCGGTATGTCGGAATAATTTCAAGTCAATGCAATTTGTTAACGTAGAAGCAGTCGCATTTCTGATACCCACTGAGATATTTCCTTCGGAAATGCGAGCTCAAGGTAATGGATTCGGCATCACGGGTTGGGCAATTGGTGTTGGTTGGACCACTTTGGTCAATCCAATCATGTTCGCAACCCTCAAGAATCGGACGTATTTTCTATTCGCAGGTTTAAATCTTCTTTGGATACCCATTGTCTTCACTTTTTACCCCGAGACAGTGGATCGATCACTCGAATCTATTGATGCAATGTTTTCAAGTAGGAGTCCGTTGTACAGCAAAATGGAAGCTGCATATCGAATCACAGGAAATGGCGAAATTTTGGCCATGGATGAACATATGTTAGAGATGACTTCCTGATGACTATTTGGAGAAAGAAGAAAATTATCGAGGTGGAATTGAATGGGTATAGGTAGCACATCGCATGGATTTTACCACGGAAAAAACGCACTCAGTGGCACCCGATGTAGAATTTCAAACTTAATCTTGAATTGAGAACATTGCGTACGGTACTTGTACTCGAACTTCGGGGCAACAACAACGCCAAGGACAACGATGGCGACGTGGCAAATATACATACAAAATTGATGTAATTGAGGTAGTTGAGGTAGTAGAGGTAGTACAGTATGGTTGGTGGTGGCTCTTTCTCTATTGATGTCGTCCGGAGTGGAGAGCTATCAATTGCAGGAAAAGTAAAAGTAAACAGTTACCTAGGCAACCAGCCAATTACATCTCGAAGCAACTACTAGGTACCCGTCAATGCACGTGATAGCTGTCGCCCAGTGGATCTTAGCTTCCACTAGCTTCCACACTAGCGTCAACGGATAAGCTATCTTAGTGCGCCTAGTGTGCCGCAGTTGAGAAAAAAAAAGTTGTCGGGGGATATTTTCTTCAAAACCGGTCCTTAATAAGAAAAAGACACCGCTCCACCACCTTCCTCTGAAATCTCTTCAAACATCCCAAGATTTCTATTTACTTTCTACTTTCACACAGTAATTCTTCTCACTTTTTTTTCAATCATATCAAGTCAATTGAATCATTAATTTGATTTCTTCCTTATCAAAATGCCTCTTTTACCAGGTAAGTAGAAGTCAGCTCGTCTGCCTTGTTTGTGTTGTTGCGAAAATATTTATCTGACTTGCGCCATAGTTGCTATGTATGGGCTCGAGGTCCCAGCAGGAGATATTATCATTCCTGCTGTTCCAGACTTCCCAGCCACTGTAAGTTTTGCTCTATGTTGACTACTTTGATGTTACCGTCCTGCTAGGCGGTCTTCATAGGGAGATACAGGTATTAATACCTCGATATTTAGTTCCGCATCACCATGGCAGCCCTCGACCCAACCGAACCTGCCGATGATGTCGAAGATGGTGTCAAGCCTCGAGCAACCTTGAAGATCATTCGCCAATCAAGTGGTGGAGATGATGAAGATAGCGAAGATGAAGATGAAGGTTCGGATGATTTATTACGTGCTTTGTTGGCAGATAATGACTCTGGATCAGATGAGGACAGTGAAGACGATGACGAAGAAGCCAACGGTGGACCAAGCGACCCTTCCAAGTCCAAGAAAGCCCAAAAGAAAGCTGCTCTTAAGGAACTCCTCGCTTCCATTGGCAAAGACGATTCCGACGAAGAGATGGAGGACGCTTCTGCCAAGAAGGCCGCTTCGAAAGGAAAGGCCAAGGCCACCGCCGATGATGAAGAGGAGAGCGAAGAGGAGAGCGAGGATGGTGAGGATATTGAGATTGAGGAATATGTCCTCTGCACCCTTGACCCAGAAAACGTATGTATTCGAAACCGCGCATACACAAAATTATGCTAACCGTAACACAGCACTACCAACAACCCCTTGATATCACCATTGGTGAGGACGAGACTGTCTTCTTCAAGGTTACCGGTACTCACACAATCTACCTTACTGGTAACTACGTGATCCCAGACGATAATGGACACAACCATCACCACGAGGTTTACGACTCTGATGACGAAGATGATGAGGACTATGATCTCTCTCCAGATGAGGATGAGCTCGAACTTGAGATGGACTCGGATGCGAGCGATGAGCTTGATGGTGCACGCATCACTGAGGTTGACTCCGAAGAAGAGGAAGCCCCAAAGCTTGTCAAGGCCGACAAGAAGGGTAAGAACAAGCGCTCCGCTGCTGAACTTGAGGAGGCCGCATCTCTCGATGCCATCATTGCTAAGGAGGCTGCCGCTGAGGAGCCAAAGCTTAGCAAGAAGCAACAGAAGAAGTTAAAGAAGAACAATGGCGAGGCTGCCCCTGTCAAGGCAGAGGAGGCCAAGAAGGAGGCCAAGAAGGAGGCAGTTAAGGATGAAAAGGCTGATAAGAAAGTCCAATTCGCCAAGAATCTCGAGCAAGGACCTACCGGATCTGCCGCACCAAAGGTTGATGCCAAAAAGGCTGGATTGGGTGTCAGAACTGTCGACGGAGTAAAGATCGATGACAAGAAGCTTGGTTCCGGTCCAGTTGCAAAGAAGGGCAACAGAGTTGGCATGCGCTACATTGGAAAGTTCACAGATGGCAAGGTCTTTGACTGTAAGTTTATATCCTCTCAGGTACTCGGAACCTTCTAATGTTCGAAATTTAGCAAATAAGAAAGGCAAGCCATTCTCCTTCAAGCTTGGTGCCGGCGAGGTCATCAAGGGTTGGGACATTGGTGTTGCTGGCATGTCAGCCGGCGGAGAGCGAAGATTGACAATCCCCGCACATCTTGCATACGGCAGCAAGGGCGTCCCTGGTATCCCAGGTAACTCTACTTTGACCTTCGATGTCAAGCTCCTTGAGATCAAGTAAACGTCATTGCCCTTTGTATAAGCAAGCCCCAGTCGTCTTGTTGTATTTACTTAGGTGTTTTTGCAATGTTTCGAGGCTGATGGTCACTGCTTTTCATATCCATTGTACAATTTTCTCTTTACTTTCATGTATTTCTTTGCTGTTTGGGATTTCTTGATGGATCCATGAAATATCAATCAGCAACGTAATGTTTTTGCATAAGTCTCCGACCTGAGCAGTTCTCTGTTTAACAGGAAGCAGACTACGCGAAATGGGATGAGGAGGTTTGCATAGCACTACAGGCGTATTTCCAAAAGTCCGATTAGGTTTTTACACAGGGGAACTTACTTTAATCGGTTATCTCATAATAAACAGAATACTTACTATACCTAAAATGAAATGTCTTTCTTTCTCTATCATGTCTGATGGTGATTCCTTCTGTTTTGTGTTCAATGAGTATGTTCCCCCAGGCAGGAACGCCTATAGCGAAATACAAATAAAAGTGTTACTTGTTTCCCATTCTTGTACCTTCATTATCAACATCCTTTGTCAATCATTTGTATGCTGTTTACCGGCCCCATTCTTACTCTAGTATTGATAATTATTGTCTAATCCTCGAAGGGATTCTCGACAATGAAGAGAACACGCAATGTACCTGGACTCGATCCTCACGCAGCAGATCAAAGCCGTCCGTCTGAATTGACGAAACATGTTTTTCTCGAAACCATCGCCCCATTAGATTCAGTCTCTCCTCCGGATTCTCCCATGAGTCCCATTCACAGACCATCCAAGTTTCGACGCCAAGGATCAAAAATACTGTCGGTTTTGCGTACGCTTACTAACAGTAGTAAGTGCAAATCTTCTCTGTTCATCTCGAATTGATAATTTACAAATTCTAACTATCGATGCTGATCTTGTAGGTGCGAGTGTAGCAGAACCTGATTATGCCCCATTGTCACCTCCTCCCGAGTCTGTCGCTCTGGGCAAGAAAATCTCCATGGCTTTACTCAAAGCCCCACCCACTATCGTTCATCGTACACAATTTAAGAGTCGTCCCAGTCTGATATCACTCGACAAGGGCGTTTTGGAATTCATGCAAGAAGCTCCCACTCCCACTTCCAGTGCCGAGTCAACAAGCAATAGTGGAAAGTCGTCGGGTCCTGATGCTAAACAGTCGACACAAAAGACATCTCTTGAATCGAAGTTCTCGCAGAAATCTACGGGCACCTCTCCACATTCGTCGGAGAACAAGAAGGCCACGCCAAAGCCTATGAATCAAGTTGAGAGTAACTCTGCTGATGGTCTTCTTGCGTCCATCACGGAAAGTGATAACGTTGAATGTCCTCAACCAGTTCCAAGTAAGTTTCTTCGTACAACCATAGGATATGGCTGAGGCTGACACATTCCAGCTGTAATCACCGTCGAGAAAGCTGCCTCTGCTAAAGTTTTCTTCGAAACTTACTACAATGATGTTACGGCCAAAGCAATAACACCTCGCTCCATTCGACGCCTCAATCTTGAGAACGAGCTCTTAAATGATAGGGAAGCTTCTCCAACAGATAAAGCCGAAAGACGCCAAGTTTTGGCAACGGCAGAGACCAACCATCTTAGACAGACGAGAAACATGAAGGTTCGTAGTACTAATGCTTTGAAAGGTAAAGATCATAAACCTTCGAATTATGAGGTGGTCAAGGTTCTGGGAAAGGGCAGCTTCGGTGTTGTTCGACTTGTTCGGGAGAAGTGGGCACCAGGAACTAGCGAGTAAGGCACCTCGATATTCGTTGTTGTATGAGTGAAATAGACTGATTGATGATCGATAGATTGAAACCAAGCAAGAGTGTCTATGCCATGAAGGTTATCAGAAAATCGGACATGCTCCGAAATAGTCAAGAAGGCCATTTAAGAGCTGAGCGTGACTTCCTTGTGGCGGCTGAGGGATCTAGATGGTGAGTGATGGGCAATCAAGATTCTATTGAATATGCTGATTGATGTAAATAGGGTTGTTCCTTTGATTGCAAGCTTTCAAGACCTCAACAATCTGTATCTCGTCATGGATTACATGCCTGGAGGTGACTTTCTCGGTCTTCTCATCCGCGACAATGTTCTCTCCGAGTCCGTCACGAAATGGTATATTGCCGAAATGATCTTATGTATAGAAGAAGCCCATGCTCTTCGCTGGATCCATCGTGATGTCAAGCCCGACAACTTCTTGATCTCGGCATCCGGCCATCTTAAGATCTCCGACTTCGGTTTGGCTTTCGATGGACATTGGTCCCATGATCAAGCTTACTTTCACAATCACAGATATTCGCTTCTCAATAAGCTTGGTATTACTGTTGAGGGGGATTCTATCGATAAGAAAGAAGGGAGAAGCGTTGCTGCGGCTATGAAAATGGCTCATGTGATGATGGGTGGAAAAGAGCGCCATGAGAAGAATTCGGATAATGGATCGGATTCGGAAAGTATTCTCAATTGGCGTAATCGATTTGGTAATAGAACGCTTGCACGCTCCGTGGTTGGTACCAGTCAGTATATGGCACCGGAAGTTGTCAGAGGAGAGTTGTACGATGCTAGATGCGATTGGTGGAGTGTTGCTGTTATTCTTTACGAAGTGAGTTATTTGCTTGAAGATGTTTCTAGAGGATCACTGACGTATCTACAGTGCCTCTACGGTCATACACCTTTCCTTGCGGAAGAAGGCGGTAGACAACAAACAAAGATGAACATCCTGAATCACAAGACAACTTTCCAGTTCCCCTCCCGGCCATCTGTCTCCCGAAGATGCCAAGATCTCATACGCAGTATCATTCAAGAAAAAGACCATCGCTTATGCAGCAGACGCTACAAATCTCGAGATACAACACTTGGCTCCATGTCATCTCGTGGCAGAAACCAAGATTATGCCGGTCGCTACGTTTATCCAAACGATGCTGAGGATATCAAGGCACATAA
The DNA here is from genome assembly GCA_025890175.1 of Ciborinia camelliae. Taxonomy (NCBI): domain Eukaryota; kingdom Fungi; phylum Ascomycota; class Leotiomycetes; order Helotiales; family Sclerotiniaceae; genus Ciborinia; species Ciborinia camelliae. The sequence goes on from JANPYM010000017.1 coordinate 508,454, forward strand.
ATGGTTCCGTGATGTTCAATGGGATCGTCTTCACCTGATGCCCCCTCCTTTTATTCCAAATATTAAGTCTATGGATGATACTCATTACTTCGACGAGGAAGAACCAATTTCCGATTTTTCCGAATCGGTAACGGCAATTACTCCGACGGTTGAACAGATTACTCATGCCCTGAAACCCTTCAGCCGTGAAATTCGAATGATAGCCACGGGATTCATCGAGCGTCCTCATGACAGCGTCCGACTCAAGAAACTCGAGAAGGAAATCGATCAATTCGTCATGAGGGATGAAGAAAAAGAATATCTCAAGACGTTTGTCAAGACGTTTGGGAGAAAGGAACGCAAACGTCCGAGAGATCGTCTCCTTAGGGATAAGGAAATCGCACCCAAGATTCTGGAATTGAGAAAGAAGAGCGCGTTTTTGGGATATACGTATAGGAGGATTGATACGGTCGTCGGGAGTGCGCGATATGGGAGTGGAGGGGGAGTGGTGGTGGCGTCGGGGAGTAGGAGGGCGGGAGTTTGGCATCGCGCTCGGTTGAGTGTTCATTAGATTGATTAGATTGTGGTGTCAGTTCGACGGATTGGGTTTGTCTGGACTAATTGGTAGATGAGATGGCTCTTGAGCGAAGGGAAGGACTTGTTGTAGGTCGATGATGGTTTTGAGTTTTGTATTCGTTTATAGATGCTCCACATTCGTTTATTACTTTTTTTTTTGTTTTAATCCGACTTGATTCTTTCTTTTTTATATGATGCGGAGTTTCACTTAACTGTCGCCCCTGAGTTCACAATCCACCATAAATAAATGAATAAAAGGATTAATGAGTAGATTGAGAAAAAGAGGTGTAGTATCGTACCCCTACTTGAGGGCATCCCCTTAATTTATATATATATAATCTTACATTCCTTTACAATGAGGGGAAAAATAGGAAAATCAAAAAATAAACGAGGAGATCGAAAAGGGGAATTACAATGTATTGATCTCCTTTCTTTCTTTCTTTGTCACTTGAGTATGGACGGACGGTTATCTATATACTCTTACCTGCATAATCGAATGACGTAAGTTAACAGAGTGAAGTTGGGCCAGCCGAACTTTATCTTTTTTTATAGTATATATTTAGTATATATGTATATATGTATGTATGTATTGATATCGGCAAGCAGAGGAAATGAAAGGAATTGGAAATCTGCATTCGGTGATGCTGTGGACTTGGATGAGGATTTGGATGAGGATTTGGAGGAGGAAGCAGTTCACATGACGTTGGAGTTATCGTTATTATTATGGGGGGGCAGCAAGTTCCCCTCCGGCGACTTCCTGGCTGCATAGGCTTCGAGTTTCATTTGAAATAAAAGGTATTGAAGAGCAACAGGAAGCATCAAGACTTTTCGCTATTGTATTCCGTGAGGTATGCTTATATAAGCATAACGCTAGCCTCCCATGGTATGGTGAGAAGGTGGTCACGCCCATCCGTATCTTTCTTTGAGTGACAACCACTTCGCCATGATGTCAAAATGCATGCCAAAATGCAAACCCAGCGACGTGCCTTTAAGGGTTCTCGAAAGCGATGCAGTAACATCTTCGAGCTCTAGCTCGGGATTCTTCTTGTTCTTATCAGACATCCGGATATACCAGCAGAGTTGCTCGTTTTTGATATCCCTATTCTTGAATTTTTCGGTTGCTCTACCTGCAAGATAAAGTCCCTCAGTCCATATATTATGAGCTAGAAGTGCGTTACTTCCTATTACGACCTCTCTATATCGTATAATATAATACAAATTGATGCTCATGGTCTCATGCTTTTGATTCGCATCGAATTTGAACCTTTTCACTCATCATTGACGAATCATTATCCCTTGTACTTTTCCCTTGCCACAAATAATGCGTTTATAAGTGCCACAAAACTTCGATGTGTGCTTACCTTACTTTGCATACAGTGGCTTATAAAAACCGCATCGCAACTTCGGCTCAAATTTCTTCTTGGAATAACCTCACATACTGGGTCTAAAGATGACCGAGAAGAATTTCTTGTCTATAACACTACCTGAAGTATGAAGGAAGTCGTCGTCCATCCCAGTCCTGACATTTGGACTGAGATTACTGAAGTCGCAATCCCACAACCTGGGCCAGATGAGGTAGTCATCAAAGTTATTGTTGCTGGGAGCAATGTCAAGGGTAAGCACAACTACTCCACAACATATCTTAAGAAGTAGCTCAGCCAAATCTCCTCTCCCTAGATTGGCTCCACCTCAAGGCTTTGAACAAATCCCTCAACAGTGGAGATGATATCGCTGGTATTATTCATTCCCTTGGTGAGAATGTGTTGTCAAAAAATGAATATCATCTTGGAGATCGTGTTGCTGCCTTTCATCCAATGCTGGAACCTCACGGAGCTTACGCCGAATATGCTGTTGCGCCAATGAATACTGTAATGAAGCTTCCAGATGCAACTACCTTTGAAGGTTAGTACTTTGTCGATGGCTGGGGGACAGACTTGACATTTCTTAGAAGCTGCGACTATCCCACTAGTTGCCACAACCGCAGCACTTTCTCTATTTCGCCGTCAGCATTTACCGCCTCCATGGTCACCACGCTCTAATAGCACCCCTCTTCCACTCATCATCTACGGTGCATCTTCTTCTCTTGGCACATTTGCAATCAAGTTAGCTCGCGCTTCAAACATCCACCCAATTATTGCCATCGCAGGAAACAGTTCTTCGCATTTGGAACCTCTTCTTGATTCATCTTCCGGTGACAAGCTAATTAATTATCATTTGGGCACTGAAAAAATGATCAAAGCGACCAAACTGGCCTTGGGAAATTTGGAGTGTCACCATGCTCTTGATGCTATCAGCTCGAACGGTACATGGATTCCGATCTCCCATATGCTGGCTCCGTCATTCTGCTCCCAGTCTCCGTCTTATCTATCGGTCGTCTCAGGTTCCAATAAATACGACGAAGAGTCAATTCAGGCGGGAGTTGAAGTAATATACACGATGGTAGGAACAGCACATACTGGCGCGTATAAGCCAGGCATGGTCAAACAACCAACCGATAAAGAGTTTGTGAGAGGTGATCCGGAGTGGGTTTCTGTGCTATTCAAGTATATGTCTCAGATGTTAGCAGACGGCAGACTTACTGGACATCCCTTTGAGGTTATTTGTGGAGGCTTAGAGGGAGTGAAGGAAGGACTGAGGCGTTTGGAAGCGGGCCAGGCTAGGGGAGTCAAATATGCCTACAGGATTGGAGAAGTTGAATGAGATTCTTTGGAATACTATTCTGACTGGCCAGAACTCTGATTTGCCTACTCCCAAGCAGAAAAAAGTAGTTTATACATGTCTTCGACCTTTGAATTAGCAATTCAACAAAAAATATCGTCTTCAGGACTGCAGGCACAAGTTCATTCTCCTAATTTATTTGGGGATTTGAAAGTTAGCATATAGTCCAGAGCATGCCAAAGTACACTACACAATCGACCCAATCACGAAAGTTTATTAGTTCCCGAGTTTGATAGCCATTGATTTGACGTTGAAGCTTGTGTGACGCCAATCAATCGTTTGCATTCTTTACCATTCGTTGGCAGGTACAGCTAATCATAACTCCAACATTCCGATGATCCAGCCCCATCGTTTTCAGAAATATCTCATCGCAACCATCAGATCCATAACTTTTCTATATTTGCTTTCGTTACCAAAGTCACAAGTCGCTAGACTTCCATGCTCCACTTGTGTTTGCGGGGTAAGTAAGAGTGAGGTTGTACCGGTATCTCTGATTACAATGCATTCATCCTGCATAATCTGTGTTTCAGGCAGAAGGGCAGAGAGGGGTAGGTCCTATATTATCCACACCTCCTTATCACTCCTTATCACATCCATTCTTTACTCTCCTCCATCTTTCTAGATCAAAAGGTTGAATTCAAGGAAGTCAATGGATTCTTGAATTTCTGTACACACAATGACAGAACAAGAATCAAACGCCCACCATGCCAATGGCATCAATGGTCCTACCGGCAGAAGTGATGCTCGACGCCCAAGTATCTTGCATCCAGATCTCCAAATTCGCGCAAAAGATGAGTTTCCAGATCCGCACGAACTAGATCTGGAGGAGGAGTTTGAAGGCTGGCATGGATATATTGAATGGGAGAAATATCCCGAGCGCAAGCAAAAGGCCAAGGAATTTATGAAGAAGTTCAAGTTCCCTCCCGTATGTGCCAAAAATTGAATTCCTCGAAGAGAGTCAAAGGCTGATCACCGAGTGCATTAGCCACCGGAATTTCAATTAGTTCCCTTACCCAAAACCAATCCCGTGCTAGAAGGTGTGAGATGGAAACAATATCATTATGCGTTGGGGAGAAAGACGAAAGATATTCCCGCCGAAAGTTGGTTATTTGTGGAGAAGGAAAAGTCTCCAGATATGCTTCACGTTTTACAATTTCCATACAATGGAGAACCCCCTCGAGTATGTTGCTTCCCCCCCATACCCCCATTAGAGACGATAAAATTAATACAAGAGATAGAATAGACTTGTAGAAACAGCCATAACTTCCAATGAAGATCACTTTGTTCGAAATCATGGTGGAATTCCCGAAATCGATGAAGAGGCCTACTTCTTTGATGTTGGTGGTTTGGTCAATAATCCCAAACGTATCACCTTGAAAGATTTAAAAAATGAAACTATCTTTCCCAGACAGAGTAACGTGGTTACGATTCAATGCTCGGGAACGAGAAGGATCGAGCAAATTAGCCAGTATCCCGGTGATGGAGATGAACTTATCAATGCTCCCGTACGTAGCAGCTTTCTCTTCGGCATATGCGTATACTAACAAAACCACAGTGGGGCGAAGGAGCCATTGGAACCGCACGATGGACGGGTGTCTCGCTCAAAAAAGTAATAAAATACTGCGGCGGACTCAAAGATCCCTCTGGGGCCAACCATCTCGAGTTTCTCGGCGCAGATACATATTTCAAGAAAGGAGAAGTATACAACTACGCGGTCTCGGTTCCGTGGCGCAAAGTAAAAATCAACGAAGTGCTTCTCGCGTGGGAAATGAACGGGGAGCCCCTCCCCAAGATCCACGGCTTCCCCTTGCGCGCCGTGGTCTTCGGATACATCGGTGCGCGGTCCTGTAAATGGCTGACGCGGATCAACGTGCTGCCGCATGAATCTTGGGGCCCGGTCCAGAAGAAGGAATATCTGTATTACAATTCGCAAGTCGGGAAACACAATGCGAGTTATAGCTCGGGGTTTAGTATTCAGGATATGCCTGTGAGTTCGGCCATCATGAGCCCCATCGATATGGATCAGATCGTGCATTCCGGGACAATCAAGTTGAGGGGCTGGGCATATAGTGGGGGTGGACATTGGCCGGTGAGGGTGGAGGTTAGCGGGGATGGAGGAAATATTTGGTATGAGGTTCCGTACGAGAACTTGAGCGAGAAATATTTCCATGCTTGGAGGTTGTGGGAAATCGATTTGCCAGTCGATGCGGAAGGCTGGTTGGAGTTGGTTGTGAGGTGTTGGGATAACTCGATGAATACGCAACCTACGTTTGTGAGATCTACCTGGTATATTTTCCCTCCATCCTCTTTTTTGATCGAGTGGCTAGCTAATATCTGCTAGGAACTGGGATCTCCATGTAACTTCTTCTTGTCATCGGATTAAGGTCTTTAGTATCAACAAGTCGAGACCAAAGACGGCAGCGAGATTGCAGATGTATGGGAAACTGAACGTACCACTCTTACCAATTACTCAACCGGGACCATTCGAATTAGAGGATGATGAGACGTATGATCAGGAAATGGAAGCCAGAGGTGGTCGGGATCCTTCGGAATGAAAATAAAGGAGTCTCGTGCGGAGTATAGTTAGTTATTGTCTTCAGTGGTGCTACGGAGTTCGGCGTCAGTTATATGCAGGAAGTATATAACTACTTAATTTTTGTCTTTAGTTAGCTCAATAGGAAATATTTACGAGGATGAAATTACTTCTTAAGAAACCTTGTATCTTATTCATTACTGCTCTTTACTGCTTTTGATAACTGCCCTCATTCACTTACTCGCTATCATTATTCAATATCCTGATTTACTCTGTTATTCACTACTTCCTATCAAGGTTCTAACTTACACTTATTTGAACCCATCCCATCAATCCATTCAACCCATTTCCCATTCCTCTCATTTGATAACCTCAGCCCCGTTCCCAGCCCTCAGAGTGAGTAGTAGTATTAGCTAGTCTAGATAAAGCGAGTAATATCAATAACAGAAGCTTCATCAGCACTTACAAAGATCCTATAGGTAGGTGTTTAGAAACATGTAACAATGAACGATACTTTGTATACCGGGGGAAAGAAAAGCGAAACTTGGATGGATCACCTAATCTCATCACGTATACACACAACATGCACACAAACACATGCACATATTCATATACAACACTCTCCCAATCTCATCTCATCTCATACTCAAACCATCCATTAATAATTCTCTCTATTTCCTAATTCGGGTATCTTAGAAGTACAAGTGCATTGCATCAAGACTACCATTCCTAGTCTTTCTGCAGCAGCGGGGGGGTAAAAATTAAGACTTCTTAAACGCTCGTACATTGGCGGCAGAAGCTCAAATTCGAATTACATGTAGTAAGTGTAGTACATGTGTAGTAAAAGTAAAGTATTATAAATAACAAGAGAGAAATGGATGGAAATAAAATAGACATAAGCTCATTGAATCCATATCCGTCATTTTGTGCCCTTGAGAGGTCAAGCCTTTTGATCTCCAGCCTCTGTCTCTGCATCCTGATCCGATGCCTTTTCCTTTTCCTGCTCCATGGTGTTCATATCGTCGTTTACTTGATTGGTTACTTCTGTCGATGTTTTTGAAGCTTCTTTCGCTGCTGCGGATTTTTTTGCTTTCTTTTTGGATTTTCTCGACTGTTTTGTGGAGGGTTCGATTGTAGAGGAGGCTTCTTTGGGTGGGGCTGTGGTTTCATCGTCGCTTGAGTTATCTTTTTGCTCTTGTACTTCTTGCTCGTCTTCTGTCACTCCGCCATTATCTGTATTAGGTAGCTCTGATTCCGGAACTGGCTCTTCAATTACGGTCTCTGCTTTGTCTTCGACAATATCCACATTCTCTTTTTCCAACTCCGCCTTGTCTCCTACTAAATCCCCAGACATACTATCCCATGAACCCGTCGAATCTGCCTTCGAATCATCATCATCATGGATGACCGTCTCCGATTCTTCTTGCTCCGGTTCCTGTTCTTCGATCGTCACCGAACTTGGACCTTCTTCCATTACTGCCCCATCATTCGACTCCTCGGGTTCCATATCATGATCCGGATCCACCTCAAAGGTCTCCACAATCACGGGTATTTCCGTCCCAGTATCACTTTCCACTTCACCATCCTCCCCCTCCTCCTCTGCAATCCGTGAATTGCGTGCATCCCGTAACCTCTGAGTAACATCCCCTTCCTCCTCATCAATCTCTTGAACTGTAGTAATTGCCGACCCCACTGAAGGCGATTGTCTAACATGTCTCCTCGTTGTATTTTGCCTCCCTAAACCTAAGAAGTCCTCTTCAACCCCTACCGGCGTCTTCAAAATTGACGTCACCGCGGGTGGTTTATCCTCAACATTTTCAAGCCCCTCTGCTTCAGGCGGTAGCTTATAATTCTCTGGTGGCAATAGCTCATGCATATCGCAAACCGTCTTAAACAAAACATAAAGTCCCGTCTGACCCTCGACCTGCCAGAATACTCCCCGATGCTGAAACCACGCATGCGCAAATATCCGATGCAAACGTCTGAAAATATTAATTAAATGTTTAACGCCAGCCCCTCTATCATCCATTGCATCACCAGCGGCCATGCTCAGACGACTTGGAAATATCTTTTGACTAGTTACGATGTTGGTAGCCCAGTCTAATGTATGGCAGCAATAATCAATAGCGCAACAGCTTTTGGGTGATTCATGGACGGCGCAAAGAAATTGCCATTCTGAAGCACGCATTTCTGGACATGTATGTGCGGAACAAGGGGGGTCGTCGAAGAGGAAACCGATTATGAGATCATTACATTTGTTGATTAAAAACCGACAGAGTTCGTAAAGCCAGAGAGCTTGGTCTAGTCCGTTTGGTGGTGTGGCTATTTCGACGGCGGTTTCGCGGGTTATGGGGATGCTGTGGTCTTTGGAGGGGGGTTTAGTATGATAGTAATGGAGGGCTTTTAAATGTTCTTGTAACTGAAATGCTGAGTCGAGCTGTATAATATCAAAATCAGGTTAGCCAGGTCAACATAATGTAGATGCGATGTAGCCTTTGAGCTTAAAAATTAGGAGGCACAAACCTCACTCAAAGGTATGAGAGGTGGACCAGCAGCCATATCCGCAGCTTTTGTTCCAGGATGTATCCTTCGACTGGCATTTGTTTCTATGATACTTTGCTCGATCATTTGTTCTTGATTTGAGGAAACACTACCAAGTGATGGAGATTTAGGACCAATTTGGATTTCTGTGGGTGGAGGAGGGCTGGGAAGCCGTGGAGAAGTTGGTGGTAGAGCAGACATCATGATCAACCCCTCAAATCGATCTGTGAATCTTCATATATGCCAGCAGATATTGCGCTCGAGGTTGCGACTTTGAAGTTATTGTTGTTGTTGCTTCAATGAAATATAATCGAAAGAGTAGATGATGGGTGCCGATCAGTATTACAGAACAGGTTACGCGCCAATTTCTTCAGATCCGCGTTAACCAATCAAATTTTAGTGTGTCTTTAAATAGCGTCGGGAACGCTAAATTTGAAGTGCAAGGACGCTGAAACTTTCACAAGGCTGTAAACCTTACGGAGTAGCTTGCAATTGAGGATTTTAATTTTTTATGGGACGAGCATTCAATTGTGTTTAACAAGTGTTTAACAAAGTGTTCAACAAGTAATAAAGAATAATCCTCAATATTTTTCTGTTGTTTCTTAACATTCATTCATTATGGACGTCGATGATGATATCCCGATGCTAGTGGATGTAGAAGGGGAAGGGGAAGAGGGCGAAGGCAAAGGCGATAATATAGAAGAACAAGAAGCAAAACCTATCAAAGTACCAATCACCATTGTTACAGGCAAGTGTCTATATATACTTCAGGATTAGATGATATTACTAACATCCAAATTTAAGGATATCTTGGTGCCGGAAAGACAACTTTGATGAATTATATTTTGAACGAACAGCATGGAAAGAAGATAGCTGTGATATTAAATGGTATTTCTTTTCGTATACTTGTCGATCTTCAAATGTTACATTTGACTAATAAGTTACATAGAATTTGGTGATTGTAAGTTGGAAATGAGAGATCAAGTGATCTTCCCGATTTTTGTCTCAAGAGATGGCTCTACCATGACTCGGACTATTCATGTCTCATGGCTTATGGTATTCCAACTAACATATTCATTACCCAGCTGCGGATATCGAGAAATCCCTAACCGTCAATACTGGTAGTGAGCAAGTCGAAGAGTGGCTCGATGTCGGTAATGGCTGCATCTGTTGTTCCGTAAAGTAATTCCCCATACTCCTCTTCCCCATTTCCCCATAACCGTCCCACTTTCCCTGTCCCTTCCCCATCTCCCCGCACATGCCCTCACCAACACACCCCCAGAGACTCCGGCGTAAACGCCATCGAAAGCCTCATGGACCGCCGCGGCGCCTTCGACTACATCCTTCTCGAAACCACCGGACTCGCCGACCCCGGTAACCTCGCCCCTCTCTTCTGGGTCGACGAAGGTCTCGGAAGCACTATCTACCTAGACGGAATCGTCACCCTCGTTGATGCCAAAAACATTCTCAAATCCCTCAATGAACCCATTCCATCTGAAATACCCTCTGAAACACCTAATCAGAGCAAATCTTATTCTAACGTCAATAATGAAGAACATGAGCATTCCGGACCTCACCTAACAACAGCCCACCTCCAAATCTCTCACGCTGATGTTCTTATTCTCAATAAATCTGATTTGGTAACCCCGGAAGAATTAGAGGTCGTTAAGGAAAGAATCACAGCTATAAATGGCCTAGCAAAATTACACATCACGGAATTTGGCGCAACACCAAAGCTAGAGGGCGTCTTATTAGATCTACACGCATATGATAGAGTTGATTTCAATTTGGAGGAAGTAAAATCCAAAGGACACAGCCATTTAGATCCTGTAAGTTTAAGCCTTTTATTTCCTGTTCCTTCCAAGCTACCTACATAACATTCCCCACCTAAATTTCCCCCCAAAATGAAAATCCAACTAACACCTATAAAAAGACAATCACAACCATCACTCTAACCACCCCACCTCTTCCCCCTTCCTCAATCTCCCATCTCGATGCCTGGCTCCGTTCTCTCCTCTGGGATTCCATCATCCCTTCTCCCGTCCTAGGTCTCACCACGACCTCTTCCCCCACCACCGCATCCCCGGAAATCCACCGTCTGAAAGCGCGTCTTCCCCTCACCAACCACACCACCAAAATCATCCAAGCCGTGCGCGAAATCTTTGAGATCCTCGACGATGCAGCTCCTTCCCCCCAAGCTACCGAGCAAGAAAGCGCCGGCATGGAGATGGAAAATGATCGAAATAGCGAAGGAAAAATCGTCTTGATTGGGAGAAATATTAGAGATATGGAAGGCGTGTTATTGGAGAGTTTTTTGAATTGTGTTGTCGAGGGTAAGCCGTGTTAGATAGAGTTTGGTTAAGAATATCAAGATACTTCGGCTTTGCCTCACTCATGCTAGATATCGTTTTATAGATTACTACCTACCTGATATCAACACAGGACAATCTTGTACCCGATAAATGGTATATCTGACTCTAAATAAGTAGCCGCTATTCACTAGCAAAAGTATCAGTTCCCCTGTGAGGCATAGTTATTCATCAAGTTTCATATGTTTCATTCATTTATTCATATTGATATCAATATCATTCCTCTCCCTCTTCGTCTTCGTCTCCCTCTTTCTCTTTCCTTCATTTCCTTCCCTTTCCTTCCCTTCCCTTTCCTTTCCTTCCCTTTCCTTTCCTTTCCTTCCCTTTCCTTTCCTTTCCTCTCCTTCCCTCCCCATCTCGCCCTTTTCTCATCCCCCCACCACCCTAAACACACTCATAGTCATCATTCTCTCTCTCCACACAATACAATATAAACAATACAATACCCATAATCATCAGTTCTCATTTCTCATTTCTCATAATAAAATATCACATCCATCCATCCATACCTACCTACCCAAGGTACCAATAAAAGTCTAAAACGCCCGTCACAAGCATTCGTATTTTGCCTTCTTTTCCTTCCCATCGCCATCCTTATCCCCATTTCCATCCCTATTTATTAAAACCCTACCACTTTAATTTCTTTCTCTTTTCTCTTTTTTCTTTCTTTCTTTTCCCTTCTCCCTCTTCCTTTCTCTCTTCTCCCTCCTCCTTCCTCTCTCCTCCTTCCTCCCTTCTCTCTCCTTCCTTCTCCTTCCTTCCTCATCTCTCTCCACCCACCTCCCTTACTTTCCTTTTCCCTCTTCCTTTCAAAAAGTAGATAAAAAACGCAAGATGAAAAACATACCCCTAAAATATACCCTCTAAAACCATACACATAAAACCATACACACGAGAAAGAGATATTCGTATATACCTATATTCTCCAAGTAATTTTTACTTCTTACTTCATATCCCCTTCCCTCCTCCCCCTTCCCTTCCCTCCTCCCCCTCTTCCCCCTTCTCCCCCCCAAACAAAAAACGAACGAGAATCTCAAATAGGTAAAGAAAAAACATCATGGATATCATGAACATCATCACAATCATCACAATCACAATCATCACAATCACAACCACAATCACAATCATCAAAGTCAAAGTCGATAGCAAATAGCAAAACTCAAGAATCTCGCTCTCGCTCTTCCATTTCCTATTCCTATTCCTATTCCTTTTTCCTTTTCCTTTCCCTTCCCTTCCTTTCCCCACCCACCCCTCCCCCTATCTCTTCCTTCCTTCTTCCTTCTTCCTCTCCCTCTCTCCCTCCCCCTATCTATCCATGTTATGTCCCCCTCCCCCCTCCCCCTTTCCCCTTTCCCTTTTAACAACATGAGAGAGAGAAAGCAAGAAAGAAAGAAAGAAGAAAAAAATATGACTAATAAATAGTCTTTACATCCATCCATCCATCCATCCACCCATCGATCCATCCATCCATGACATTCCTCTCCCGTCCATCCCTCCATCCCTCCATCCATGCCTCCACCCCATCTAATATTTGTTGTCGCGACACCCTACCCC
>JANPYM010000017.1:520733-538471 GCA_025890175.1 Ciborinia camelliae
AGCCGCTATTCACTAGCAAAAGTATCAGTTCCCCTGTGAGGCATAGTTATTCATCAAGTTTCATATGTTTCATTCATTTATTCATATTGATATCAATATCATTCCTCTCCCTCTTCGTCTTCGTCTCCCTCTTTCTCTTTCCTTCATTTCCTTCCCTTTCCTTCCCTTCCCTTTCCTTTCCTTCCCTTTCCTTTCCTTTCCTTCCCTTTCCTTTCCTTTCCTCTCCTTCCCTCCCCATCTCGCCCTTTTCTCATCCCCCCACCACCCTAAACACACTCATAGTCATCATTCTCTCTCTCCACACAATACAATATAAACAATACAATACCCATAATCATCAGTTCTCATTTCTCATTTCTCATAATAAAATATCACATCCATCCATCCATACCTACCTACCCAAGGTACCAATAAAAGTCTAAAACGCCCGTCACAAGCATTCGTATTTTGCCTTCTTTTCCTTCCCATCGCCATCCTTATCCCCATTTCCATCCCTATTTATTAAAACCCTACCACTTTAATTTCTTTCTCTTTTCTCTTTTTTCTTTCTTTCTTTTCCCTTCTCCCTCTTCCTTTCTCTCTTCTCCCTCCTCCTTCCTCTCTCCTCCTTCCTCCCTTCTCTCTCCTTCCTTCTCCTTCCTTCCTCATCTCTCTCCACCCACCTCCCTTACTTTCCTTTTCCCTCTTCCTTTCAAAAAGTAGATAAAAAACGCAAGATGAAAAACATACCCCTAAAATATACCCTCTAAAACCATACACATAAAACCATACACACGAGAAAGAGATATTCGTATATACCTATATTCTCCAAGTAATTTTTACTTCTTACTTCATATCCCCTTCCCTCCTCCCCCTTCCCTTCCCCTCCTCCCCCTCTTCCCCCTTCTCCCCCCCAAACAAAAAACGAACGAGAATCTCAAATAGGTAAAGAAAAAACATCATGGATATCATGAACATCATCACAATCATCACAATCACAATCATCACAATCACAACCACAATCACAATCATCAAAGTCAAAGTCGATAGCAAATAGCAAAACTCAAGAATCTCGCTCTCGCTCTTCCATTTCCTATTCCTATTCCTATTCCTTTTTCCTTTTCCTTTCCCTTCCCTTCCTTTCCCCACCCACCCCTCCCCCTATCTCTTCCTTCCTTCTTCCTTCTTCCTCTCCCTCTCTCCCTCCCCCTATCTATCCATGTTATGTCCCCCTCCCCCCCTCCCCCTTTCCCCTTTCCCTTTTAACAACATGAGAGAGAGAGAAAGCAAGAAAGAAAGAAAGAAGAAAAAAATATGACTAATAAATAGTCTTTACATCCATCCATCCATCCATCCACCCATCGATCCATCCATCCATGACATTCCTCTCCCGTCCATCCCTCCATCCCTCCATCCATGCCTCCACCCCATCTAATATTTGTTGTCGCGACACCCTACCCCTCCCTCCCCACCCAGTGAGTATCCCTCTCACAAAAAAATACAAACGATGATGCCCCAAACGCCAGGAATGCTATGTACATGTATCTCATTCGTCGATTATGCGTGATGTGATTCGCAATGCAGTGCCGAGGAGCCGCTCATCGAAATTTTCCATCGACGAAGCAATAAAAAAACACCGCGAGAAAATGTAACAAAAGGAAAAGAAAAGCCACCGTATCACAATAATCGCCAGTCAAAAAAACCCCCTTCTCGGCGCCCCCTCAAATGCATTCATTTCCGGCAAAACCTTTTTAACTCGATCTTCGTTCATACGGTACGTAATAATCTAGTCCCCGATTTTATAAGGGAACTTTCATTTCGCCATCTCCAAATGACCCTTCTTTCTGGGATATATTTTGCTCCAAAAGTGATATCGAGGGGAATCTATGCAATCGCTAAAAAAAAACAACTGATCGTTTCAAGACCTCTGCCAAGGCTTGAATAACTGCCCTCGAAGTAAAAATACAGCCGGCGCCCAAGGTCGACGCAGGGGTGCGAGGTATTCAAAGAGGGTTCGTCGTGGTGCCAACTGACGATTATCTAACTGCTACCTGGTAGATTTGCTGACAGAGCGTTCAGGCAAGTTGTACCGTGACCCATTTGAATCGAAATCGTAATTCTTAAGAGTCTGCTCATATTTGGAGCTCTTCATAAACTTCGGTACGGAATCCTACAATGAATCGTTAGCAAGTAATTGATAGTTGCAAAATGATAATACTCACACTAGCCATCAGCTTGAAGACAGACAATTGAGCCTCTTCAAATAGTTTCGTGACCTCCTTCAGACTCTCAACCATAGCCGCATCTTGTCCCACAGCTTTGGTCATCCTGGTAGCAAGTTGATTCCTGAGCATATGGTCGATGTTCAGCTCGCAAGGTGAGCCTGGAGCCAAAAATGCATTGTATATGCCATACGCCGAGGCCATGGTTTCTTTAACGGAATCCAGACTTCCTGCTGATTTACCCCTGACTGAATCCACATTTCTTACAGCTGCTCTGCATGACTTCAAAAATTCATCCACGTCTAAGTAGAAAGACAAGTTCTCCTCACAATGGGTATCCCGAAGGTTCTCGCGGAAAAGTAAACGGAGAGCAGCATCGTTGAGGATTTTGTCCAACTTCTGAGTATTCGAATCGCGGGACACACCAGCTCTTATGGCTGCTGAAGTTCCTTCACTTTCAGAAGTACGATCCCTTGAAGTCATATTGATAACATCCTTGCCTTTTTGTGATAATTGATAATAGGCATACTTTGTAGGCTGAAATCGGAAATCCTTCTTATCATCTGAAGAATGAGGATGTTGTTGATATTGCCTGTCGGGCTGAACACACCAGATTAGTTCTTGCTCCAAAAATAGCGATGCAATTACTGTGGTTTCCCGTCTGTCCACAGTAGTACAACAGTCCATCAGCCAGTCACAAGCGGCTTTTCCGGTAAATGTCTGATAAACAGTTCTAGGTGGAGATCCAACTTTACGCTCTCCTGCCATTCTTACACCGGCAATTCCATCCTTGTACTCGCTCAACGAGTCCGAATCAGCTGATGTGGTGCTGGTCTTAATGTTTGGTCCATTTTGACCAACGAACCTGCGGAAAATAACCTCAATTGTGCTTCGGTCCGAGGAGAGCTTGTCCGTAGCTGAATCTCTTTCTAAAATGACCAGTTGCATTGTGTTCCGTGGGGATGCGACCAGTTCTGCGACATGTCTTTGTTGTATTCCATTCTTCGAGCAGAATCTTTCCAAAACAAAAATGCCCTTTGGTGTCAACTGCCATATGCACCCCTTCATTGTAAAGTCTTTTAATTGCTTGCCATCCGCAGATTCGATAAATCGTGCATCCAAGAAGCGCTGACAAACTGATCGAGCCATTTCCCGCGCCATAGAAAATGTGGTGGTCGTGGTGGTGGTAACGATACGGGAGGGATCTTTTGGATCTGGCATACGATTTGACTGTGAGAATTTTAAAGAACCCAAATTATTGATGGCCTCTTCTGAAAGAAACGAATGCTCAATTCTAGTTAATCGTATGCGGTGCGCTGCCAGTGGTAAACTGACCACCAACGTTGCGAATAAATCATTAAAATCCTTGCTCAAAGTCAGCATCAATCTTTCCTTCCAAAAAGTCATATTGTTTGCCAATACATACTCTAGTGAACGGCCTGTCATCACTGGTCATGCGCAGTAAGCGCGAAGAGGTTTGATGCATCTTGCTTGAATTTGTCGTCCTGCGACGTGAGTAGATCAACGGTGGGGTGCCGGCGGCAGTATTCGAGTACAAGTAAAGACTGACGACGACCAAGGAAATGGGTCGGAGGTGCGTTTTCTGGAATCGTGTCCGATGTACCAGTCGATGTCGTTGGGTGAGAAGGATAAACCTGTATGCTCTCCAATACTTGCAATAGACTCTGCTGACTTTGACTTATTGAGATTCTTCAAAGGAGTGTTATGATCTGTATTTGAATCTAAAATATTGCTTGAAGAAGGATGTGAAGGTAATGTGGGTTCAGCAAAAACTTGCAATTGTGTTGCTAGTTTTATCTATTGCCAATGCAGCCAAGGTGAAAAAGCCGCTTCGGTTTTGTCTTGATGAGCTAGTCGATTGTGATGTTGCTTATTAGAAGTATTATTAGATGAACGAGGGATCAGTTCCTTTGAACTCGATTCCCGAACGATCAATGAAAATTTTGAATCAATAGTCAAAGGTCAAACGGAACAGTTCACTGAAGATATCTTTGAGGGATCTTTCGTAAAATTTTGAGTAGTCTCGCCTTCTCGAATGGATCGATCCGAAAGTGGTGGTGGTGACTTTGAGGCTGAGGTGGTGGTGGTGGTGGTGGTGGTTGTTGAGGGATGGATGTGTATGTGTAGGATGGTTGGTTTGAGTATGAGACGTACGTGGGGATGATTTGATTTTGATTGTTATTTGTACCAGTCAAATTCAGTCTCGAATTTGACTTTGAGTGAAAGTGGTATAGAGAATGAAAAGAGGAATTAGGAGTTTTAGAGATCGTGGAAGTCGTATTGCTAGCGGTCGTGGTAGTCGTGTGGGGTGAAATAGAAGACTAGAGAGCCATCTAAGTTTTTTTAAAAAAAATCCGCGACTAGGTATTAATATTTATTTATTAATAAAAAAACACAATTGAGTATTTACACTGCGTGTATGTACAAGGAAGGTAGAAGAAAGAGAATTTAATGGAGTACTGTACTTAGGTACTGGGATGATAAAGGATCCATGACACATCTGTCTTGAATTCGCGATTTCCACGCTTGTACCGTAATGGAAATTATGGGATACCCAGGGGTTTTATTATTACTATTATTGTTATTATGATTATTATCCTTCCCTAGTATTATTCTGATTATTCTGATTTGGCCTGGTCTCTGGTCTCGCTGCTCTTACTTTTTGATTTTCTTTTCGTCTCTCCAAGGTTCGTCGAGGTGGAGGGAGTGAAGATTGTGGAGGGAGGAGCGGTAGTGGAATAAAGGTTTAGGTTATGTTGTGTTTTGGTTGTGTTTTGGTTTGGCTGGATTCTCTGGGTCAAATTGGGTGCAGATGGATAAAATTTATTCGTTACGGGTACAGTACATACCTACGTAGGTACAGGAACAAGTGCGGCGAGTGCGGGTAGACTGCAAGTAAATTTGAGCTAGCAAGAGTGGTGACACTGGGTAGCAGGTAGGTAGGGACACTGTGAATAAAACAAGGGAGTCCAAGGGAATCAGTATTCAGAATTCGATGAACTTGCTGGGCACCTATAACTTATAACTACGAGTAACTGACTGTACCTACTGTAGGTAATCTGTATCGGTGTGAATCAAGCGAGAAAGTTCAGACTACAGTAGTAAGAATTGATTTTGATTTTGATTTTATTGATATATATGTACTACCCATAAAGTCGGTCGGCCGGTGAGTGATGCAAAATTCACTTCACTTCATTTTGCATATAAGATGATTTGTGCCGCGAAGAGAAGAGAGAGCGAGCGAAGAGGACAAGGCAAGCTTGATTTGATTTGCTAAGCATAAGTGATGGGAGTGATACACGGATTTGGTGATTGGTGAGGATCTGACAGTCCAGTTCTGGATTGTCTAACCATCGAACCCTGGCTGGAACTGGAACTGGAACTGGGAACTGGAACTTTCGAATCCATCCCTCTTCAAAAGGGTCAACCCCCTTGATTTCCCAAGCATGATTGGATGGATCCGCATATCGACCAGCATCATCTGAAGCGCAAATCAGCAAATCAAAGAAAAAAAGCGGGAAACCCTCGTTCTTAGCACGAGGATTGCTGGGACCCACAAGTAGCGTGCGTCCGGCGTGTTTTCTCGGTAGTGTAAAAGAACAAGGGGGATTGATTGAATAATTGTTCTATGCCTAGATATGCTGTGTTCCTCAATCAGGCACATAAACACATTACCTACCTAGGTATTGTCGAATGAAACATGGTTAATGGGTTCAAACGGCTAATCTATATGAGGTATTATTTTATATCGTATTGTATGGATTGAGGTTTCGATTCCTCAAGGGGGAATATCGGTATCGGAATTTCGTAAACTTTTCGATTAATTCCACTGTTTTCGAATCTACAAAGAAGACCCAACTAAACAGATGAAGATAGATCGATTACTCATCACCTGCATTTCAATACAATCTTCATTCATAATAATACAATATGTAGTACCTTAGTTTTGGTAAGGAAGGGGAACGATATTCGGAATAGGAATAGTCAATCCTATAATCCTAGGTCTCTACACATACCGGTAGAGATACAGTAACCTAACGACTGTACCAACAATCAATCATTCTCATTCTTACGCATCTAAATCCGAATCGGACTATTACTCTATCACATTACTTAATATCACCTATCACCAAAGTCCGTTTCGTCTCTCCAGCATAGCATACCAAGCTGATCTTAGAATGAAAGGAGCCTTTGGAAGGTCAAGCGCACCTTACGCTACATATATGCATGCCGTAAGACGATTATGCCTTCAGTAGGTAGTAATACTAAACAATACCTAGAGACTATAAAGATTCAAGATAGACTTCTCCACACACACCTTTCATCAGCCATCCTTTAAACGAGCCAATGAAGCCACATTCAGCGAACATACTTTTCATAAAGGCTGTCACACTAATTATGCTTCAAGTTAATGCCAAGGTGCATCTATCACGTTTTCTCGTTTTTTACTCGTGGCATACAGGGATCTAGATTGTCATTCAACGGATGGATGGCCGACCCTGCAAAAATATCTAGTGACCAATACTTTTGGGATGTAGTAATGGATGGGGATTTCATACCGTTATTGATGTATAGTAAGTATACCTAGGTAGCATATACGGAATATAGGTAGTATACCTACCTACTACCTACCTATCTACTACTTAGGTAGGTAATTATTTCTAACCCAACCACTTATTCTCAGTAATATAATTATTGAATCTTCCATCTGGAGTTATTCTACCTACCTAGCTACCGACCTACGTATCTAGCATACTTACACATGCTGGTACTGCCCAGGTGGTGGGTGCTACACTATATTTTCGCAAGCAGGTTCATAATAATACAAGCTTAAAAGTTAAAGCAGTCAGTTAAATCTGAGACTTTCATTATCCCCCTACCTAACCTAATCTTCCACTTTTTGGGTCTTGACTCTTGAGTTGAGAGTCAAGAGGAGTCAAGACACCACCCACCAGGTTCCAACGCCAGCGCCATCCACGGTCCACCCCATCAAACGAGACAAGGGACAGGACACATAATTACGAACCGCACAACTAATAATAAGCATGTGAGTCTTGCCTCTCTCTTGAGATAAGAAGATCTTCAAATTCTGTTGATCGGTCCAACATCTAATTTTAATCTTCTTTTTTGTTCTTGGGTTATTCTTGTGTTTCCAGATGGATGACATCAAATGATATCAATGTCTCTCTCCGTCTCTCTAACTTTTTCTTTGCGTGGATCCCATGAATAAGGTTAATAGAGTGGAATGAACTTTCTTTCGGTTTAAGTTTCGGTGTGAGAAATGTTCCGGAAACTTGCAGCTGTAGAAGGATAATAATCGCCTTTGGATTGTTTGACGATGATGAAATATGTCTCTCTTTGGCTTGGCCGGGTTCAGACTACCTGCTTCGAACGAGGGTTCGAGGGAAAGTTAATAATAAGATGCAAGATGTCAAACATATCCGAAAATAAATCGCACCATCAAATTACTCTACCTTTCGGCACTTGTTCTGAAACCACGCAATCTTGCGATTTAAAGTATCAGCATCGACAATAATCCTCACGGGGTGCGTTTGGGGGAGCGGTTACCTTAATTTACAAACCAACCTCATTTGCCTGGTCCTACCTGCCGGCGGGCTGGAGAGCATGATCGAGTCCACCTATTGCTCGGCAGTGTGACTGTAACAGAAGTGCTGTCGGTAAACTGCACTGTACAGTGCGCTGTACGTCGGTGAGCATGTGTGAAATTGTCCTCAGTACCAAGCACGATGATGCGAATATCCGAAAGCCACGCTTCTTCAGCGTACATGAAATCCATCAATGTGCCTTGCCGTGCTTGATTTGGTTGGATCAAAAGGAAGGTAATTTCCTTCTTTCATGGCCGCTTCGCAGGTCGCGGTCGCGTGCACGAAACTTACTCAGACCGCCACCAATATCAACTCATCCCGATATTGGAATGCGTAAAGACACTGACACTGACGCTGTATTGTACCTCACCTACCAAAGCCTTCCCCCAATAATAGGACGAGAATAATGCAATCTCTGTCAACGGTCTGCATGGCTCAGCAATGAGTGTGCGGGCTCATAGGGTGGTAAATGCGTCATCGCACCCATCGGCAAATCATATCGTCGTACAGTGCAGGGCCGTTGTAAATGAAGCATGACATGGTTGATTATCACGAGACACAACTTCTTCGGTATGTGATGGAAAAGGAGGGTTGTTTGAAACTGTTGAATGCAGGCCCCCAATTTCTACAGTGGTTCTAGAAACCCGGGTAAGGCGATGGGATCAATACCGCATGAATGTGTTTGGAGCTTCATTTCTATTTGTCACTGCCCGATGAACTGGGAAGGATTTTGGATCCATGTGGGGAAAGATTGTTGTCTGATAACCCTTGTCCTTTAACGGCCAGCGTTTCGAGGAAGCGGTGAAGTACAATCAATTTTGGGCTATGGAGAAAGTGGCAAAGTGCGACGGTCACGTAGTAATCGGGCTTTGGCACGCAGTTAAGAAAGAAAACGTGGGCTAGTAGTAAGGTCGGATATGGGTACAGTATTAATATGGATCACAACTTTATCGAGAGTAACTTGTTTCCTGAGTATTAGCACTGAACCGTCAACATTTTTGACAGGTCCTAGATACACACCACATCACCGCCAAATTGAAGACTAGAAGGTAGGGGCCAAACCTAGCCTGACAAGTTACAACTTACAAGGAGGATTTGTGGGGTTGTCAAAGGAAGAGGGACAAATAACATTTTCGCATTCCCAATTAGATTAGCCGATCATCGTTAGCTTGTTGGTAAAACCTACCCTCTGTTAGAAATCATGTAGGTAAAGTTACGCTGCCCAGTATGTCAACAGCATTGGAGATCCACTGGCTCATACAGTGTAGTCTGTACGAAATGATCTCTCCTATTATCCTCTCTGATCTCGTATGATATGTATGGAGTGTTCGAAGGAGACTGTAGAGCATGCCAACACGAAGGGATGTAGTGCATAGACTCTCTTACTACACACTCGATAGTTCCATATGCCATCCTAATTCGCATCTAGCAAGCATCATGACTGACCAGGGATATTTAAGGAGAGGCGCACAAATCACTTTGTGTCGTACTCGTCGTTAGTTTGCAACAACTAGTAAGGGGAGAAAGAGGGGAACATCCACCATCTTTTGAGAATCTGAGATCCAGTTTGAGTCCATTCCTAAAAGTGTAACATTGAAAGGAGGAGGAGGAGGTTCGACTCGTCACTCGTTCGAACATTGTAGCGAATAAGAGATTGAAATTGGTGAGATGGGTTTGTGGAATATCGAGGGAAAAAAAGCCTTGAGCGGGCATCAATAGTGGGCTCCCACGTTTTCTTGCCACGTTTTTTCTGGGATGTCCCGACATTTTAGTACAATGTGATATCATATATGATATAAATAGTGGGGGGGACTGTTCTGGTGTCGCTTAAGGTGTTTGCAGAATCCACTGATGGATGGATCTTTCGGAAAAGGGTTCGGAAAAGTGAAATCCACAGAAGGATAACATCCTGGGCGAGGTGCACAAAGTCTATTATATCGGCGGATATGGCGAGTGCAAGGAGAAAATACAGTCAGATTTCCATGGGTAAGAATTGTATTCCGTAATTGCCATTATTATTTGATAAAGGGACTCGGAAAGAAAAGAAGGGGGGATTCATTTTACAAAGAATCATGATCTAAGAACATGTCTTAACTTGATAAGGATTGAATGATCTTCTGTCTATTAACAATTTGATAATAGACTTTTACATGATTAGATACTGTACTAAGTATTCAATGTGAAAAGGCATTATTATTATATTGGAATTGCTATATGGTAATGAAAAGCCATTAATTCCTTCATTTATGATTCAATTCAACCACAAGGCAATGTCTCAGCCTTGTGTCTTTCTTTTTATAATAAGGTTAAAAAAGAAAAGAAAACTTGACATATTATTGATTTAACTATTTAATTAATTAATTGTTTAAACATTATTTTCCTTCTCATATATACCTACGCTATTATTAAACTTCAACCAGCTACTAATAAATTAGACAAAACACAGATGAGTTCTTGAAGTCGAAAGTTACTCTACAATTTACAACTACAGTACCTTGGTATCGATTCTTAATATTTTTTGAACAATATCAGCCCCCAACAACCCAATATCACTTTCCTGCACCAGGCCAAGGTCATGTGCACATCCTACCTACCCAACAGCATTGCATGTTATGCATAAAGAAACGTGCATCTCTGATTCTCTGTACTTGATTCTGTACTTCTTTGCATATCACGCACGCACTCACTCACGCACGCAAGCAAGCAAGCAAGCAAGCACGCAGTCAGAAATGCAACTGGATCACGTAACATAACATATCAACATGAATGATGAAACGGGGTGAAAGATTAGCCGTTTGTGAAAGATTAGCCGTCCACCAGAGCTGCTGTGAAACCGAGGATGAAGCATATGAACTTTGAAGCCGAGAATACCGAGGACCTTTTCCTTGGTTATGACTTATCAGTCGCTGGTTGAGGGAGGAACTTGAGCCAAAGATCACCACTTGGCACTTTATCAGTACTACTACCTTAATCTACTTGGTGATATTGGTATGGTTTATACTATCCACTCATCTACCATACTCCGTACTGAATCCTGAGAGTCTGATGCTTTACTACATGCAGCAGTGTAACTGTTAAGTTAGCAACTACAGCAAAAAAGGTCTGTTCCCGACAGAGAAACTCTCCACTCCATCTACTCCATTTATTCCACCCAGGCACTTTCCGACTTTCAGGACAAATGCAATTTGCAATAATATATGTACATAAATAAATGAAGTTTCAACAACCACAAAGCGTGGGATCGCTACCCAATCTTTGGAAATTGGCATACACTTTTGGTACAGAGGTACCCCGGCACTTCCCCCAGCATGATTCCCTTTGACTCCGTCCTCTTCCCAAAAAATGGGAAATTCCCAGAATCCAGATTCTTCCATTAGGCATCTAGACACAAGACAAGACTGGAAATCACCACCAATACGAAGAACCCAAAGGGGAACTGCCACCGACCAATCAGCACAGTATATTTCGCGACAAGGTTTTTAACCTTATCTACGGAGTACGGAGATGAGATTACGCTTCAAAGATTCAAAGGCAAGAGATCGCCAAGCTATGGGACCCCCTTTTAATGATGTATATAGATAGGGTATACTTGGTATTACATATCTACTTACGAATAATGTTGAAAGGGGTTGTCTAACTGGTCTAGGTTGTCTAATTGGTCTAATTGGTCTAATTGATTTAACTGGTTTGTCTAACTTATCTTTTATGATATATTTGATATATTTGATATATAGACCAAGTGATCAGCCGTCAAATCTATCGCACAGCATTCACTTGAGCCTCCCAGAGTCTCAGACAGAAGAAGTGGAACTTTTGACAGAATCTTTAGCCTTGTCAATCCAATTTCCAAATTCCCTTTGAAGAGTTACGTTCGTTACTTTCTACACAAGACATAATTGCATCACCACTGACCAGCACAACCTTTCCCAGCAACCAACAAGTTACAACACACGCACATCACTCACCAGTCCAAACCCCCGTCCCCTGTTCCCAATAATTTCCGATGCGGGTACAGATTACTGTTTCATTTTCTCTTTCTGACCACTATGACAAACCAACAGTCTTTCTTCTTTGTCATGGAAAGGATGTCGAAATTTAAATTAAAGTATGGGTTTCACAATCGTAAGAGTTTTCTAGAAAGCTTCTAGAAGGTTTCTGGAAACGCTGGGCGTTCTTCCTCAGCCACCACCACCCTCCTTGCGTCCTTGTCTCATTTTTATTGATCTCCATGAATCCCATGAGTCATGATCCATCCATCTCATTCATCCTAAACTTCCATGAGCAGGCATTCGGGATTCTACGTGTCTTCTATCGCTGCCTAGGATAGATAGTTCATCCGAATCAAAATGAAGGAGAGAGCGCTGACAGGCTGGCTGAAGCGTAGGAAAATGGATGGATGTATGTACATGGACCCAAAATACTTCGGTTCCAGAATCTCGTGAGGCGACAATCCCTCGGTAAATAATTGGAACATGTCAGTCTATACCGACGGTCATACCCGAATCCTCTCAATTGATACAAAGAATACAGAACGATCGATACCTGCCTTCAGATATCAATGTGGACGTCTCGAAGGACCAATATTATCCTCGTACAATCATCTCCCCCATATACGACAATGGTGAGAAATTGTACACTTGCCTCTGTGTGGACTCCCAGTCCCAGTCCCAGGTCGCAATACGCGATTCGCAAGAATAGGAAATCTTTTCCCCCTTCCCAAATTCTTAAGCCGAACTCGGGGCACGTCCATCCCCTTACCGTTCTCCAATTTATCCATCCTACCCTACCTTTCCCATCCTATCACATCCTTCACGAATCGAGAGATTATGTATGAGGGTATCATCTCTGCACCCAAAGCGTCCTTCCTAAACCGAACACGCCGGGTATCCGGATGGTAAGTCACCTGCATCTTTGGCACCGATATTCCTGGTACGCATCCCTCGTGGCTTTTTCCCGAGACGTACACATGTGATTTTTGTATGGATAGGATAGCATACACCACCGCTCCTTGGTCAATTTATGGTACGGTACGGTGCGCTACGGTACTGACTAGAATGTGAGTAATGCATGGCATGCCATGCCATGCCATTGTAACGCAACGTGATGTGAGGGGTTGGGTCGGGATGTGATGTGATGCGATAAGATTTGATGGGCGAATCGGGATAGGAGGGAGTGAGGGGAAACGCAGGTCTAGCCTAGGCACTAATTATCCTGTCCTGTGGTAGAGAATTGAAGTTTGAAGGTGGTGTGTATGATGATGGTTGGATTGATTGAATGGATCATCGTACCTAGTATACAATATATACCTACATACATTTATCTGCATCGGAAAATTTCAATGGCATCAATGTCGTGTTCTACACACTACCCTCCCTTACTGTACAGTAGAAAGTAGAAAGTCGAAAGTAGAATCTCCTGATATCATATCATATCTTGAAGCAATAGTATGGATTGCGTGTTTCTATTGCGTGTGCATCGTACGGTCCTGTAAGATATGTGTATCGCTTCCATAATGTAGATGTGGATGCCTATCTAGGTATCCAAGGTTGGTAGGTAGGCAAATTTGGATTATTAGGCATAACACGGCAATCAATCAATAGAATTAAGGTTCTTTTTCATTCCTGCTTCTTTCTCCGTTCAAGTTCGAACCTCTGTTGCCTCAAGTCGTTGCCAGTAAGGTAACCTCCATCCATACCCGACATACTGAACCCAGGTTATTCGTCGCAACCTACCTACAGGCAACACAATACACCAGAATAGCCGATCGGCTCGCAAGCAAACAAATAAACATACCTATTGATCCCTCCTCCGGGAGTCTCACCTCACCTCACCTCATAGTCAGCCATCTAGGTATCTACCTACTTAAATAAGGTAATCATTGAGTGATACAGCCAACAAAAAAAAAACAAAAACAAAAACACAACCTCCCTCCGCACTCGGAGAAAATAAATGATGTGATAGATGAGGTATTTAGGTACTTAGGTACTTTAAGCTTAAATACCTACCTACCTAACTTCAACTCACATAAACATATAAAGTAGATAAGCAAAGCAAGCACCACGAGTGTGAGATGTGCTTACTTGATTTACTTGATTTATTTGATTTATTACCTAGATGATACTAAGAATAACAATCCCCAAACAAACGCGCAACGCAATGGAAGATGCGCAATAAGACCATGGCATATTGTACATCTATAATGTGGCGATATCTATCTATAGACCATCAGATTGACGCCTGGGGATCACCGGGTGCATGTGTCTGCGTGTCTGTTGAGTGGCTGACGCGTGCAAAGGACGCAGTCGGTAGGTGAGCCGCTGAGTGGCGGGAGATGTTCGCGTGGTGTATGCTGGTACTGCCCAGGTGGTGTTGGTGGGAGCGGGTGTGGGTGTGGGTTGTGTGTGTGTGGTTCTGACATGATACGGAGGACGGAGAATAGAGGATAGAGATGAGAACGAGGGAATTAGATGAGGAGATTAGATGATTAGATGATTGTGCGTACGGATCTCGAAATATGCGACGGCATATGGAGGTAGGATATAAGAAGTAGGAAGTAGGAGTTAGGATATAGGGTTTAGGGTTTAGGGTATAGGAATCGGGATATATATGCATTTCTCTCTATACCAACGATAACATAAATCAACATAAGCAAGCCAGTTAGTTATCAACGCCGACTCATGAAATTGAGGGTAGGTATTCAGAGTTAGTTCTAGTCGAGTCTAGTCGAGTTGAGTCAGTATCAGGATGTTATGGTTAGTTTATGCGAGAGTAGATAGTTATGAATATGAAGGGGAGGAGAGTGACGAAGTGATCGATCGTTCGTTCGCTTTACCACGATCCCTACCGCTTGCAAAAGGGTCGATACTGGATGCGAGATTCGAGAACCTAGCGTGCTAATATACTATATATGATGTTATTGTATTGTTATAGAGAATATATGTATGTATGTATGTATGTAGAGAGTCAGGTGTATGAATGTATAGGGATATATATTTGACCTTGATACATACCTACCTATCTGACTGAGAAACTGGGGAAAATATGACATGTTTATGTTTATGAACCTGTATTCGTTGCTTGTGCAGGCAGGCGTCTTTGATATATATCTTCTGATCTGATCTTTTGCAGCGCAGTATACATACATGCATGTTTTTGAATGAGTTAGAGAGGGGCTGAAGACTTACTTTCTTCTCATGGGATGGGATTATCTATCTACTTCCTTGTATGTTATGTTTTGGTTTAGATTTCTTGCTATATGATGGATAGGTATGTATGTATATATATATATATAAAACGCAAGGTTGAAGAAGAGAGTAAACGGATACTTATTATCAGATTTATATATATATATATATATATATATATATATATATATATACCGTGTATAATATAGACCACCTACCTATCTTATATATAACCACCCGTAAGAAACCCGAATAGAAAGAAAGTATCTCAATCTCAAATCGAATAGTTCCTATCAGATACCTACCCATTAACAAAAAAAAATATCTACCTACCTACCTATATCATTATATATATAGGTAGGTAGGTAGATATTTTTATTACCTAGTATATGAGAAGAAGAACTTGAGATTAGAATCCCCGCCATGAAGCACCTACAAAAGTGACTACCTACCATTAACTTAAGTATACCTATCAAGCAAGGAACATCAGATGGGAAGAAGTGGATGTGTTTGTTGCAAGAATGTAGAGTGGAATAGGGAGGGTATTTTATATTTTATCTTTTATATAAAACATTATATTATTGTGTATCGAGCTAGTGTATGTAGAACTACTTTATATCAACATTTTATATATGGAGATGAGTTGAGTTGAGATTCGATGCGATTATAGATTGAGAAAGGGTGTGAGAACTTACTTATGTATATATGTTGAGATGTGATAGTTGGAAGTTGAAATTGATGATCTTATCTTGCTTTAGCTATTAATGTTGATGTTGGTGTATGTGAGAACAATATCATCATATCACATATCATGGAAGTCCAGTAGGTGAATATCACCTACACTTATATCAGGAGAATAACTCGGTTAGGGACGTGTATCAGCTACGGAATGCCATTTATGACTGGAAACATAGATAGAAGCCCAGTGTCTTTCACAATACCCCAACCCAAGAAAGACGATAAAACCAAACCCAAAACCCAAAACCAAAAACCAAAAATAAGAGAACGCGAAGACCAAGATAATAAATAATATGACTCAATGAATCCCAATGCGATATGATGCGTGTAACCTTTCAATTTTGAAACCTATCTATCTAAACCCATCTCCACCGAAAAATCCGAAAAATCAAAATACACACTAACCAACCAACCAACCAACTAACCGTTACAAACCCATCCTCCCACAACACGAGCATCGATAGCAAGCAGCAGGAGCCCATCATCACACTCCAACCTTCCTTCCTTCCTTCCTTCGTCCTTCTCAAATCCTTAGAACCCAATCCGATGTATAAAAAGAACCTAACTATATTTATTACCTTTCATAGAAATGAAGATTATCTTATCCCGGAGATATCTAGTTGATATCTAGTTGATATCCAATCCAATATCCCATCAAACGCCATCACATCAGCTCTTTAAACCGCACCGTATTCCATCCCATTTAATCCCATGCCACCCCACCCCCACTACAAAACCAAGAAACCCACCGCCCCAACCACAAACAAGCCGCCGAGCAAACCACCAACACCGACCTCGCGTCTCCTCGCGGCGCCGAAAAATTGTTCCGGCGCGCTCCCACACCCGTACCCGTACCCGCGGCGGAAAAATCGTCCGACCCCGCGCCCCCAACTTCACTCGGCAGCGGGAAACTGGCAAATGAATCAGAGGTATCGGTGTCAGTGGGCGCGGGATTGGCGAGCGGGAGAAGACCGGAGGGAGGGCTCGAGGCCGCGAGGATCTCGGCATTATTTAGTGCGGGGAAGGATTGAGGGGGGAAGATGGCGGAGGGGAGGGGGAGGATGCCGGCGGGGGGAGAGGGGGAGGGAGACGGAGAGGAGGAGGCGGCGAGGATGTTGCCGGGAAGGATGGGGGGTGCGGCGGGAGAGGGATCGGGGGATTGTGGGAGGATGGCGGGGGTGAGAGCGAGGCCCGGGAGGGCATGCGATACCGTGCAGGGACTGGGTGGTTATTTGGTTAGTTTCTTTTCTTGATTATATGATTCTCGCTACGGGGATAGGGGAAGGGGAAAGGGGCGATAGGAGAAGAAGAGAAAAAATGATTCGAAAAAAAAATGCAAAGGCGAAATAAACAAAACACACCAATCGGTAATAGTAAGAGTCGAAGCCTCGGTAACCGTATACGTAATGCCATTATGCTCGATTTTCGTAGCAAAAGGACAATAAGTGGTAAGCGCCGTGACGATTTCCGTAGTATACACGACGTGAGGAGAAGGATCATCATCATCATCGCCGTGGTTATTGTTGAAATTGATGTTGTAGAAATTGTTGTCGTTGTCGTTGATGTTGACATTGGTGTTGGTGTTGGTGTTGGTGTTTTGATTGTAATTCTCGTTTTGGTTCTGGTTTTGATTCTGGTTTTGGTTCGCGTTGGCGTTGGCGTTGATGTTGGGGTTGAGATTCCCATTTAGATTTCCACTGTCGCTTCCGCTTCCGCTTCCGCTTCCACTTCCAATTCCACTTCCACTTCCGCTATCAGCTCTAGAATCGAGTCCAGCAGAGACGAAGGAGGAGAGCGGAAGAAGGAGGAAAGCGAGGGTTAGGAGGGTGCTAGATTGACGATGCATTTTGAGATTTGATTCCGAGTAATCGTGCCTTAATCAAATCAAACGAGAGATTGTGTACTATGATCAAGAGTGATTCTCAGACTGAGAGAGTTCACTATCAAGAAGAGAAAGAACGAACGAGCGAACGAACGACTTGAAATCA
>JANPYM010000017.1:538481-615297 GCA_025890175.1 Ciborinia camelliae
CCCAAGAAAGACGATAAAACCAAACCCAAAACCCAAAACCAAAAACCAAAAATAAGAGAACGCGAAGACCAAGATAATAAATAATATGACTCAATGAATCCCAATGCGATATGATGCGTGTAACCTTTCAATTTTGAAACCTATCTATCTAAACCCATCTCCACCGAAAAATCCGAAAAATCAAAATACACACTAACCAACCAACCAACCAACTAACCGTTACAAACCCATCCTCCCACAACACGAGCATCGATAGCAAGCAGCAGGAGCCCATCATCACACTCCAACCTTCCTTCCTTCCTTCCTTCGTCCTTCTCAAATCCTTAGAACCCAATCCGATGTATAAAAAGAACCTAACTATATTTATTACCTTTCATAGAAATGAAGATTATCTTATCCCGGAGATATCTAGTTGATATCTAGTTGATATCCAATCCAATATCCCATCAAACGCCATCACATCAGCTCTTTAAACCGCACCGTATTCCATCCCATTTAATCCCATGCCACCCCACCCCCACTACAAAACCAAGAAACCCACCGCCCCAACCACAAACAAGCCGCCGAGCAAACCACCAACACCGACCTCGCGTCTCCTCGCGGCGCCGAAAAATTGTTCCGGCGCGCTCCCCACACCCGTACCCGTACCCGCGGCGGAAAAATCGTCCGACCCCGCGCCCCCAACTTCACTCGGCAGCGGGAAACTGGCAAATGAATCAGAGGTATCGGTGTCAGTGGGCGCGGGATTGGCGAGCGGGAGAAGACCGGAGGGAGGGCTCGAGGCCGCGAGGATCTCGGCATTATTTAGTGCGGGGAAGGATTGAGGGGGGAAGATGGCGGAGGGGAGGGGGAGGATGCCGGCGGGGGGAGAGGGGGAGGGAGACGGAGAGGAGGAGGCGGCGAGGATGTTGCCGGGAAGGATGGGGGGTGCGGCGGGAGAGGGATCGGGGGATTGTGGGAGGATGGCGGGGGTGAGAGCGAGGCCCGGGAGGGCATGCGATACCGTGCAGGGACTGGGTGGTTATTTGGTTAGTTTCTTTTCTTGATTATATGATTCTCGCTACGGGGATAGGGGAAGGGGAAAGGGGCGATAGGAGAAGAAGAGAAAAAATGATTCGAAAAAAAAATGCAAAGGCGAAATAAACAAAACACACCAATCGGTAATAGTAAGAGTCGAAGCCTCGGTAACCGTATACGTAATGCCATTATGCTCGATTTTCGTAGCAAAAGGACAATAAGTGGTAAGCGCCGTGACGATTTCCGTAGTATACACGACGTGAGGAGAAGGATCATCATCATCATCGCCGTGGTTATTGTTGAAATTGATGTTGTAGAAATTGTTGTCGTTGTCGTTGATGTTGACATTGGTGTTGGTGTTGGTGTTGGTGTTTTGATTGTAATTCTCGTTTTGGTTCTGGTTTTGATTCTGGTTTTGGTTCGCGTTGGCGTTGGCGTTGATGTTGGGGTTGAGATTCCCATTTAGATTTCCACTGTCGCTTCCGCTTCCGCTTCCGCTTCCACTTCCAATTCCACTTCCACTTCCGCTATCAGCTCTAGAATCGAGTCCAGCAGAGACGAAGGAGGAGAGCGGAAGAAGGAGGAAAGCGAGGGTTAGGAGGGTGCTAGATTGACGATGCATTTTGAGATTTGATTCCGAGTAATCGTGCCTTAATCAAATCAAACGAGAGATTGTGTACTATGATCAAGAGTGATTCTCAGACTGAGAGAGTTCACTATCAAGAAGAGAAAGAACGAACGAGCGAACGAACGACTTGAAATCAACTTGACCAGACCTCCTGGACTTAAATCCCAAGCGAAAAGAATGCGCGGTTGAACGAACAACCAAAGAATACCTAGCTAGGGAGATCCCCTCTATAAGTGTTGACGGGTCAACTCACGCACTCAGCACGATGCCAAAAAATCCCAGCTCGATTTTCCCGAGGCGAAAATCGCGTCTTCCCGCGTATCCCATCCTCTCCCTATCAGAACTCGTGAATGCGAGCCCGAAAGCTTGTTTGTGCTTATTTATAGCCTTGGAATGTGGAAGCACCGCCTTTCGCAAGTCGCGTTCACGACGTTTGAGATGCGAGGAATGTGTCTCGCGCGTGGGGCGCATTCCAGCCTCCTTGATCGCTCGGTATGTGGTTTCATGTCCGGGTGATGGCACCGGTGCCGTCGACGATGAAGGTGTGCGCCTCGCTCGTCTTTGAATATGGCGTGCGTACGCGTCGATCTTACATAGCATGTTGAAATGAGATGGCCAATTGTACGAAGGAAAGCGTCCAATGTCAACATTTTGGAACGCGTAACTTGAATTCCTCTTATCGGACATTTTTCGACACCAGGAGTCTCGACTCCAGTAGTCATAGATGAATCACTTGATTGATGTCTGCCTTTGCACCAAACGAGCAGCGAGACAATAGATGAAAGCTCAGGTCGCCAATACAAGCAAAGATATGTTACATACTTATGGATTTTACGTTTCCCACTTGGATGTATTTTCCCCGTGGCAACGTAGAAGTCCACGCACGTCGGGGATAGGGTGAGTAGGTATAAAGTAATTCCATTGTTTCATCCCCCCGCCGACTACTAAATCGAGTCATCTTACTTATAGGTAATAGTCTTTAGTGATTCGGTGACTACCAAATCCAAATTATGAAAGAGTACTCATTCAATATACATGAGCTAATACACAACCAAAGAATGATAGGAGGGCCAACCAATAAGGTATCTGTTCACAATCCCAACTCCAAATACGCTAGTATGTAGTACCTACATACAATCCAGTCGTGTATGATGTCCTCACGCTTTCCCCTCTGAAATATTCAATTTTGCGTCGTATTTAATCACCTGGTATAATATAAAAAAAAGTCGCTTCTTGACTTCCAATTCGCAGAAGATCGGCCGTAAACTTCGTAGATTCGTCTCTAAATCCCCAACCACAACCACTAAAACTCATCCATACTATCCTCATCTTCATCTTCATCATTCCTCCGTATTATCCTCCTCAATCCTCCCCTCCTCTTTCTTCGCCTCCCCCTCCTCTTTCTTCACCTCCCCCTCCGCCATCTTCACCTCCCCCTCCACCATCTTCACCTCCCCTTCCACAACCATCTCATCACCCACCCCAGCCTCCCCTCCCCCTCCCCCCCCCACCAATCTTCGGCAACCTAACCCAAGGCCCATGAACGGCCCCCGTCCCCATCCCCGCCAACAACCCCAACCCCGTCATCGGCACGCTCGCCACGCCACCCACCAGCGTCCCGACCAGCGTCCCGACCCCCACCCCGACCCCCGCTCCAATCCCCGCACCCCCCGCTCCACCCTGCCACACGCCACTCTGCAACCTCCGTGCAATTTTCAATTCCGCATGTGCCTTCTTCTCCAATTTCTGAGCCTCTTCTATGAGCTTCGCCTTTTGTTCTTGCGCATCTTCCGAATCGGGGAGCGCGGATGCTTTTTCACGAGCCAGAGATGCGTTTTCGCTGGCTTCTTGCGCGGCTTTTATCTTTTCGTTGATTTGGGAAATTACTTTTTCTTGCGTGCTGGGACGACCCTCCGCATCTTGGGGTTGGGATTCGAGTTTTTCTGTCATGCTGGATTTGAGTGATTGGAACATTTTAAGGGTTGGTTAATTGATGTGTGATGAACTAAATAAATAGTTGAGCGGGACGGTCCTTAGTTAGTGTCGTTTAGTGTATTTTCTTTTTCAATCGAGGCAAAGTAAATGACGGAAGAGTGCAATGGATCTCGATGATGGATTGATATGGAGCTTGAGCTTAAGCAGGATATAAAGTGTGGGGTAGCTGGGGTAGGAAGCTAGTCTGATAATCAATCAATGACATCATTTGGTGGGGCACAAGTTGCAGCGCCATTTGAAAGTTATACTTAGGCTTGTAGAGCTTATTTAATTAGCAGGCTATAACTTTAGCCACATCCAAAATACCTACCCACTTAGGTAGGTACTTAAAATTGAGATGTTTGGTGGGATAGAATGAAATTGGATAAGAAAGCTTATTTCATTCCTAAAATATACTTAGTTTAAGGCATATTGGGCATATGATATTTACCAGAGTTGTCGGAATGCGAAGATATGCTGTGCTGGCAGTAAGTAGTGTATGATCAAAAGAAATCGAAATCATCACCTCTATCCACAACCTCAACCTCATCCTCATCATTCCACTGATCCTCCAATTCATCCTCACCTTCTCCCTCATCTCTACCATACTCTTCCGCTTCCTTTTCTCCCAACGCTATAATCTCATTCTCCCTTCTCTCTCTCTCCAACTCCACCTCCACCATCTATCAACAACCCCGCCCAAAAGCCTGATCCAGCTCACCTCCCCTCAATACCCCCATACAACAACCCCTCCACGTACTCCGCAATCGCCAAACTACTCGTCAAACCCGGACTTTCAATCCCCAAAAGATTAACCCATCCTTGATACTCCTCTTCTTTCCTGATCACAAAATCCTGAAACCCCTTCCCACTCCCCACCGCACTCAATCTCCCCAATTTCGGTCTAATCCCTGCATAATCCGGATGTAGCCCCCCAACCTTAACATCGGGGAGAAACCTCTTAATTTGTTCTACCGCCTGCGGTAACCGTGAACTATTAACCGTCAAATCATGGGGATCATCCACCCACTCCACATCGGGTCCAAACCGAATTCGCCCCGCAATATCTAGCGTAAGATGTGTGCCGAGCCCTCCCAATCCCGGTTCCGGGGCGGGGTATATAAGATGTTTAGTCGTTGGGGTGCGAGGAGAATACGAGAAATAATTGCCCTTGGCGTAATATTGTTTGCGATGAAGTTCTGGGGGGAATATCATATTATTAATGTCACAGGCTCCTAAGCCCGCCGAATTGATAATCGTCTCCGATGTAAATGTATTTTCGTCCCCGCTGGCTTTATCCCTGACGAGAATCTCCCACCCCGAGCTCCCTTTATCACCGAGCGGTGTGATGGCAACCACATTACTATTTAACGCGGTATCCCCCCCTTTCTCCGTAAAATCTCCATGTAAAAATTGCATATAAGAATGAGAATCCACGATTCCCGTCGTGGGACTTGCGAGAATCCCAGTTCGGGCGAGGACGTATGGTTCCTCCTTAGCAGCTTGTTCGAGCGACACAAAATGGGTAGGTACATTCTCCAGGGTTTTGGTGAATTCGTGGACTTTAACGAGTTCTTCATATTGTTGATCTGTTTGGGCGACGATCCATTTACCCATGTTTTTATGGGGAATATCGTATTCGGCACAGAGGGCATAGAGCATTTGGCGACCGCGGATGCAGAATTGGGTTTTTAGAGAACCAGTGCCATAGTAGAGACCCGCGTGGATGACCTGATTGGAAGATTGCTGGTTAGAATGAAGAAATGAAATGAGCTCTCAAGCATGTATTCTAGTGAAACAACGGTCTTCAAATAATGAATTGAAAGGAGGGACCACTGACTTCAGAATTCCTCGAACTGGTTTCCATTCCCACAGCACTGTTGCGCTCAAGGAGTAATGTGCTTGTTCCATCTCTACCAGCCAACTGCCTGGCGATTGCAAGGCCTACTGCACCTCCACCAATAACCTTGGTGTATTAGCCATCAATTGCAAGAACATTATCGTTGGCACCATGGAAGGGTATATACAGTATGTGTAAAATCAGCCTGTCGTTGAATGGTCGTTGCAAAACTTCGTCGCTGTATTAATTTCCAGGTCAATTGACCCCGGATGGAGCTGCGAAACATGCTGCGCAATCTTCTGGATCATTAAGCACCTAGTTTAAGGTGTTAGACCATGAGGGCTCGCTGGGTTGTCGTTGGCGTGCTATTTCAAATGATGCAATGAGTGTGGGGGTATGCAACTGCAGGGATTCATACGCACAAGGCTCAAAGGCAAGGCTGAGAATACAATCATCTATCTTCCAAATAAATTCAAAGTCCCGCAAGAATAGTTTTCAATGCGGTTTGAGTTATTGTTGATTATAGGAATAGGTAATATCATCGCCACGCCCTTTTTAAACCCACATCCAGCTTCCTTGCTGTCCAACCATAAACGTTCCAACGCCAAAGTTTTATAGAGCTTACAATTTGGATACTCTTGATCCGTGGAATAATTCATGACGCCTCTAGCCTGCAATCTTTCCCAAACGCAAAGAAATTTGTTAAAAGTGTTTCTTACCGGCGCGTCAATCTTGTTTTGGCTCATCCGCCGGCGTAACAAGTGGTGTTGCTTCTTCAGAAACAGAGGTGGATGACGCTAGATGGGATCCGGTGGCAGGTTCGCGTGTTATGGAGGAATTCACATGTAGATCACTGACTTGTCGCTCTGAAATACCATAAATTAGTATAAGAGATTAATCAGAGATTTGACATAGCTTTAACGTACCTAATTCCCGAATTCTCTGACGCAACATTTGATTCTCTCGAATCATATTTTGAGTTTCTGCTTGATAGAATGCACTTTCATCGCGACCACCCAAAATCCATGACTCTCCCCCTTCATTGCTTATAGATGTAGCCCTCATTGTAGGAGATGCATTTCGACTAGGTGTTCTTGATCGCCGATGTAAATTATCTCGTGCAACATCGAAGGGAGTCCGAGGATGCATCGCCGTGATGGGTGAACGAGGAGCCGGGGCTGGTGAAGTCACATTCGTGGGAACGTTTTGTGTTGAAAATGATAGAGATCGCTCAGATGTGGGGGTTGACTCGTCTATGACTGGTGCAGAGCCTGGTGCTTGACCACTGGCAGCTTGTAACTGCTGGAGTTGCTGTTGTTGAGTTCGAATCATCTGCAAAAGACGATTCTGCGTAAATGAGTCATCAGTGAGCTGAGTTTTTAAATACATCCTCCGCAGAAGATTGTAGCTTACCACTTGAGCCTCCTGTTCTTGTTCCAATTCCTGATGTATTTCACCAAGACTAGGTGCACGAAAATGACGAGGATCACCGCTTGCAGTGATGGGCGAGCCTGTAAGTGACATAGGACTGGCTGTACGATATGCCTGACTATCACTAACAATCTCCCCTTGGGGTGGCAAGGTTGGATCATTCATTTGTAAATTCATCAAAACTGTTGATCGCCTTCTACCTGAGTGTGATGCTATTGATGCCTGTCTATTTCGGCTTGTAGAAGGACCTGCCCTAGGAATTAGCAGACATACCATATTATCGTATTTGAAGCAAGAGAAAGAAATGAACATACGTCTCGAGTTCTCTTCTTGTTGAAGTCCTGCATTAACAGCAGCAGCAGCTTGAAGGGAGTTGGATGCAGAACGCGGTGATGGTGAAGGACTCTGACCTCGTACACTTGCATGTGCGGGGTACTCGGATGGATTTGAAGTTGCGCGAGACATGGAGGGTGAAGTGGTTGATGATCGTGAAGGAGGAAGTGAGTTTAAGTCGGGAGCCATTGATATTTCCTTAATTTATGGCCTAGAAATAAATATATAGGTTTGGTGGAAGACGGGAGGGGTCGGGTAGGGATGATAGGAATGTTTGTGGGGTAGGTACGAGGTAGCTTTGTTCTCCTAGGTGGTTTAAATTGGTGGATTATGACATGAAAATGAAATGGTATAATAAATTCCAATTAGTTAGTAAAACGAATATCATATCTACTATATTAATAAGAAGTAAGATAATACCTACTAGGTAGCTAGGTATTGTGGCGATGATATTGTATTTGTTTGCGTTGCTAATAGTTATGTATCTGATACGCTCTTTCCCTTCCTTTTCCCTTTCTTCCTTTCCCTTCCTTCCCTTCCCTTCCCTTCCTTTTCTTTAGCAATTTTTCTTTTTGTCTATTGTCTGTTGTTGACCGAGATCCAAGAAAAAAGGGGGGAACTGAGTCCATCCAGTCACCGATCGAACAATCATCATCACGAGGCAAATAAAAATCATAATGTTGATTGGCTAATTGAATATCATGCCATTTCTATCGCATGTCTCTAAGGTTTAAGACGGGAAACCATTGAGGTTTGTACACATCACGAAAAAGGTATGGCCATTGATCGCCATGAAGTTCTATGCATGTAGGATGAAAAAAATGATCAACTTGAAGCCATCCGCATTCTAGATTATAACGACGCAGCATCTCCAATCCCTGGGCTGGTCAACATTTTGAGAAGGCTGTCGCAATTTTTTTTGATAACTTGGTCTTTGCACAAGTTTCAGAGATCTGTCATATGCATGTCGAAATTTTGAATTGCTTGATTGGCCCTATCAGATTTGATCGTATACGGGTATCGTTGAATCGGGAACTTATGTTGTTAAACAGCCAAGCGGAGTCTATACGGAGCTTTTTTTTCTGCATCGAGGCCGTTACCAATGATATAAGGACTTCATTGTCGTGCTTCTGCAGGGTCGCATTGCCAAAACCCATAAGGCGCTTTCTGTATGAACCCTTGGTGTTACCACATCCATAGACGGAAGCTACTCATTAGTGTGCCATATAATGGAATCTGTGGTGTAATTGTGAAGTTCTTGAACGAAGAATATTAGGTACTGATGAAGGTGAGGAAGCCCAACTTGCAGTTCATTTTCACTGATCGGCACATGTACATGTCCACATGATATCGCGGCTTGTTGCGTGGCATGAAGCAAGTTGACGGTGTCGATATTCTAAGGATCCGCGAGACGAGATGCCTGATTCTGCATGGCAGTTTTCCAGAGTAGAAACTTTTTGGGCTAAGAATTTCGGTTATTACAAAACTCGTTCAGCGTTGACGTGCGTGTTCATGTAAGTGTAGGTGTGGCTTTACAGAACTTTGAGTCTCGAGGCGGTAAAATTGGGCGGGTTACATACCCACTGGATTGGAACTTAAAAGACGTTTTGATGCATATCTCTTTCGTCATGTGGTACCACAATTTGGTTAGACTCTGCATACTATTTTTGATCGCTTCTCCTGCATGATGAGCTTGAAGTGTTTCTCATGGGCGTTAGTTGTGTATGTAGGCAGTCATGTTCCTGGGTATCCTGGAATCGATGTAACAGTTTACCCTTCAGCTGGATTTTCTGCACCGGTTCACCTGACATAAGACTGCAAACCCGAATCGGACGGATCTCTTTTCAATCGCATAATAATAAAACCTCCCAATATGTACTGCAAGAAACATCGTGCCGGCGCGAAAGGTAAAGATTCGAACGCATGTCAGCGCAAATCAAATACAAAAATATGTAGGCTGCATAGATTATGCACACCGAAATTTGGAACCCCTCAGCGCCCTAAACAACTGCAAAAGGCGCCTGAGATAATAATATGTGGAAGCTGCAGCCATCCGTAGCCTGGAACATCTTCTGCATTCGGAATGAGAGTAAGGAAAATCCTCATATCTACTCGAAAAAATGCTGTAGTGTCATTTCCTAAATTGCATGATAGCCTTGACTGTCTTTCTGTGATATTGCCCAACCCAAGTTTCGAAGGTTTCATGAAAAGAGATCGTTGGGTAGCGATTCGCGAGGTGCGCGAAGGTTGAGTAGGAGTGGTTCATGAAGAATTATAGGAAGCTTGCATATTAATCCCATGAGATAACGACATAAGCCTTGAAAGCCACATTTTCCTGGGTCATCTAGCCTATCGCATCTGCAGCTTGAACTAGAATAAGGCTTCCTAGGCGATTGCTATTATGCGGCAAGGAAATTGCTGTGGGATGTAAGTTGTCTCCATTGGTTTGGATGCCTCGAAGGTTGAACTTGTCGGATGCAATACGGCCTCATCAACGCCCCAATGGTTCACCACGTTTTGCAACTAATATCCAGCTATACACAATACTATCGTTTCCATAATGTGTACCGTGAGTTGCACATATGGCAATCATCCGAACACAACCTTTGTCCTGCAGATTCACATACTCGAATCTGCATCAATATGGAAACTTTATTGGTGTTAAGACCAATGGCTATCAAGTATTTTACACTTTCAAGCTGAGAACTACAATGGCATTCGGCAGAATCTCTGCGCTCCCAAGAAGGTCATATCCTCGAATCATTAAGTCCCACCGGCTCCTGGCCAACAATCCTGGGGAGCTTCGGTTTTGGCAGTTTGAATGCATATTTTAAAAAGTCGACACTGTCCCACTCTGTATCAACAAGTAACCATCATGGGTAAAAGGTCAACAGTTACCCCACCAAGAGCAAAAACTATGAAGGAGCCGTGAGTCTTCCTTCCCTGCCACAGGTCCACAGCTAGATTGCTAAAGTAATAATCGACAATCGATAGAAAGAAAGTTACTGTGCACAATGCCGTTCCGGTTACCGGGATCCGCAACGCAAACACTGTCTCAAACCCGGTCGACGAGTCCATTGGCGGCGACAAGGCGTCCGCTAAGGTTCACAGTCAAGCAAACCCTTCGTCCTCTCATGAGAAATCATCCAGTGCCGACTTTGCGGAAGAAAACAATGGATTTTCCAATTTATATTTCAACATGAGTTCTCAGGCTCCCCGATGCAACATTTGTACCGACCAATCGAGTGTTTGTGTATACTGTTCCGCTGATGGTCAAGATTACGACGCTTGGTCTGATAATACCGGTGGTCACGGATTCACAACCGATATGAATAAGCCAGGGGACAAGATACAGTTGCAAATCTGGTCATATGAGACTTCTCATGTAACAGTCGCCGAAAGATTAGAACAGAGAAAGTGGTGCGGTCCAGGCCAGAAACTCTGAAGCGTTCGATACATATAGGCGGCCTCGAGAAGCTCTACTTTTGGTAAGAGTTCTCATACCTCCGTTTTTCGAACGCATAGGCTGATGAAAGCACTTGAAAAAGATCTGTCGAAGCCGTGGGACATTTGCTTTGAATATGAAAATGTCAGGTTTGCTTGGGCATGCAAGGAGGTAGATAAGAGACGAGGAGCGTCAGAGAAAGTTAACAGTCTGCAACGTTACTCTGGACCAAACTTTTAATTGTCTATGAAGTTGGAAAAAGAATCGGTGTGGTGATGGCTCTGATATTGTGCCGCATTTTGTCCATGAAAAGTTGAAAAGTCCGCGTTGCAAAGTTGAAAGGTTGAAAGGTTGAAAAGAGGAATCTAAACCATGTAATACCTGGTACCTTAAGTATAATCTTAAACATTGGGTGAAAACCCAGTAGCCCAGTGTTGGCCTTAATTTTCTTCTCATCTCTTATCACTCTCAGGATTGTGTGGAGCTTAGGTAATCTTATTAACCTTTCTAATGTTATTTGTAAAGGTTGTTTTGATTTAAAAGAATATAAAATTAATTAAATAACCAAAACTATAATAAAAGCTTTTATTTATTAAGTCTTTATTAATAGAAGATTATTAATTTAATATATTATGAAGGGGTAATATTACCTATTGTATACTATCTGATGGCCGAAGCTTTGTAGTCTGTTGCTAAAAAATACCATAACCTTAAAGATTCTTTCTATTATTACCTAGGTACCTGGGTATTATTAGGTCTTATCAGATTTTATTATCATTATTAGGTTTGATTATTATTATTGATCTATTACAATGCAATATACAATACAATACAACACAATATAATACCAGGTTATGGTGCCTCCCCAACCAACTCCCTAAGCCAAGTACCTATCTATTGACCATTGCTAACGAAAGCGAAAGCATCACTCTAACATTGTAGGTATGGAGTACAAATTACAGAGTACAGAGTACATACAGTACAGCCGTCAGATATAAATTCATGTCAACATTGGACAAATTGGATCACAGGTACTCACCAACCAATTGATCGCTCGACTTGTTCATGAATCATGCATGATGGCATGGATGGCACTTCTTTTGCAGTACATGCACCCTTATTTGCTTGCACTTGCACTTGCACTTGCCCTGCATACCTACCTACCAAGCTTTTGACCTTTGACTCTTGACCCTTGACTCTTGACCCTTCCACGGTTGAGTCTTTAGTAGGTCGT
Organism: Ciborinia camelliae; assembly: GCA_025890175.1. Classification (NCBI taxonomy): domain Eukaryota; kingdom Fungi; phylum Ascomycota; class Leotiomycetes; order Helotiales; family Sclerotiniaceae; genus Ciborinia; species Ciborinia camelliae. Next base: position 550,384 of record JANPYM010000017.1, read on the forward strand.
CTTGTCTCTTGAGCTTCTTCACAGAATCACAGCACAGGCCTCATTACCACTTCCCCACTTATCCACCTCCTTTTGCTTGGCGAAGAGATATGGCAAAGATCGTTCAGGTACAGAGCCAATCAGACTTCAGTCCAATAAATTCTTCTGTGGTTGATCCATGGTTTTATCAGAGATTTGTGATAGCACCGGTAATGGTAATAGGTATGAAGCACCATTCCACCTTTCCCGATGAAGAAGGTCTGAAGATGGGCAATTACCATTGCGAAAAGAACCTGTCAATGTGGTACTTGAAAGATCTTGGCCAATCGTTGGCAATCAAAATATTCAATATATAATATATACTGTATGTCCATCAACGACAATGCTATCGTCCGTTCGCATTCTCTTGTCCTGTCATCTTCTCTGGGGTGGTTCTCGTGCTTGCCACTTTTTGATCCTCATTCAAAATGCCTTCCTCAAATATGGCTCTGTTTCTTGCTACTTTGATTGGATTACCATGCAGTTGTCTGGCAAGCACAACATCCACATACGGCCACGGTAACCATTCGACCACCGCCATTGCTACAACTACAGCTACAACTACAGCTACGCCTACACTCGAAGCTTGTGGAATTGTTAGCAGTCTTGCAGCTGCTGCTCTGGCTGCGACACCTCCAGGTATGTGTAAAAGCATGACGAGCATTCCCAAATCATCAATAAGAGTGAAGATATGTATCAAGTGGCGAGGCTAGATATATCAACTTCGTTCGAATTGTCAAACGAATTCAAAGACTATGCTCAAAAGAACATTATCAAACCAAACATCGTTGATCTTGAGACTGACTCTTTTTCACATCCAGAGGAGCCTGTTGTCAATGCTCAATTAGCTCTTGACTGTCTCAATTCGGTACCATTGAATTTAACAGCGGCGCTTGATTATGTCACAGGATTAGAGCCATACATCGAATGGCAATCAGGTATGCTGACACAAAATTATTTCCTCTCCATGTTGGACTTGCTCAAGATTTCAATTCTCAACTAGAGGAAGCTTCCGTGAACATGTCTGATAATTCACTCTGGGCCTCATTTTTCTACTTGAACTTTTTGGCTGATTTAGATAGATCTTGCGGACCTCAAGGACCCACCAGCAGATTACTTCTACCCTCCACATGATGTGTTAGGCAAACTTGCTTCTGTGAAGTCAAATCTCAAGAATCACGTGTATGCGAATGAGTACGAATTCCAAAAAGATTTGTATCAGATCACTGCCCTAGCGCATGACGGTCATTTTGTAGTCTATCCAGATCTTCTCACTTCTGCTTTTCAGTATCGCCGTGCGAGATCTTTAGTATCTATCAGCCGTGATGGAGTTGAAGCTCCCAAGATCTATTTATACGGTGAGTTTGAAGACGGCATCTTACACCCAAGTAGAAGTGCTAATTGGTTATGTAGAGGACATAATTGCTGCCCCCTCAAAGGCCTCTGAGGTCACCGAGATTAATGGTGTTGATGCGGTAAAGTTTGTAGAAGAATTGATTTTTCAGACTTCTTTTAATCAAGATGCGGATTCTGCATACAACACCATGTTCTACGAGAAGGCATATGGCGCTGCAGGTAAGCACATATCCTTCCAAGCATGATAACACTACTCTTCTCCCTTGGCTTATGCTAATTCTACCGTTCAGGGGTTTCTGGTATGGGCTTCTTCTCAAATGGTGGTCGAGGCCGGTATGTTTACCCAGGCTCAAATACCACTTTTGGCTTTGCGAATGGTACAACTTTGGTTACTGAAAACACTGCCCACGTCAAAGGAGACTTTACCGGTGTGACTGATGGAAATTCCTTTTACCAAAATTTCTGCATTCCAACCATGCCCCAACCCACTGCAGTTACAGCAGCTCAAAACCCTGCAGTTCAAGACCCTGCAGCCGAAATTGTAACAGCTTTTGGATATCCTACCCCTGTTCTCATCAGTAATGACACTGTTATCGGGGGGTATTATCTCAGCGATCCTGGTTTTGAAGATGTCGCAGTATTGACTCTTTTGTCATTTGAGCCTGAATCATCTGAGGAATTCCAAGCCGTCACAAAAACCTTTCTCGCGGATGCAGTTCGAGATGGAAAGACCAAACTGATCATCGACTTGCAAGCAAATGGTGGTGGTTACGTTTTGCAAGGCCACGATGAATTCCGGCAATTTTTCCCTCATACTGTTCAAGAAGGGTATGGTAGAATAAGAGAAAGTGATACTTACTTGACGATAGCCAAAATATTTTCGAAGGACATTCCTGCAGATTGTAAGTGAAAATTCCTTGCACTTCGACTGACTACATCAAAAGCTAACACGCTACAAGTTGATCCGAATACAGCATCTGATGACATCATCACTGAATTCGAAACTACGTTCAACTACCGTTACGATTACAATGTTACTAACCAGCCCTTCCCGACTTTCGAAGATAAATTTGCCCCTCATGTCTACAAGGGTGATAACTATACCAACCTCATAAGGCTGAACCTTAATGATCCTCTCACCACCGTCAACTCTTCATACGGTCAGGGTATTGAGATGTCCGGGTATGGATCTTTAAGTAACCTGACCCAACCTTTTGCGCCGGAAAATATCGTCATGCTATTCGACGGCTATTGTGCATCAACGTGCACTATTTTCAGTGAATTCATGCGCATCCAAGGAGGAGTCAAATCCATCGCGTTCGGCGGACGACCCTCTAGCGGCGCAATCCAAGGTGTTGGTGGCGTTAAAGGATCAGAAGTCCTTACTTTCGGTGCCATACACTATTATGCAGCACTCGCCGCCGCATCTCCAAACGCAACACCGGAAGATATCGCCATTCTCGACCGTCTCTCAAGGTTTCCAATCAAAAGAAGTACCGCCACATCAGTTAACTTGAAGAATAATATCCTTCCTGGCAACGTGAATGATGGACTCCCAGCACAATTCGTCCACGAAGAAGCGGATTGTAGATTATATTGGACAGCGGGTATGATCACGGATGTGGAGAAAGTCTGGGAGGCGGCTGCCACGGCGGCTTGGGGTGGTGGTGCTTGTGTTGCGGGTAATTTGTCGCATGGGAAGAGTAATATGCTGAGTAGGAATTCGAAGACGGGGGAGAAGAAAACACCGGTTCATAAAAAGAGGGAGAGGAATACTCTGGCTATGAAGAAGAAGGAGGGTGTAAAGAAGGATGCTATGTGGGCTGCGAGACATGGACGTAAGGTTGTTTTGTGAGAAGAGATGGATTCATATATATTTTCGGCCCAGTGTTCTACTTGGTATACTGCAGTACAGTGGGGGCGCGTATTGAGGGTCTAATACGATATATTATGTTGAGAGTAGCCAGGGCCGTATGAGCCGTACGGACCGCGAAGCGGCCCGTAGGCCTAATACGGTCTAGCGCCCTATCTCAAGCTTAAATAGCATACAAGGTTCAATCTTAGTTATACAGTAATTTCAAATAACATCACACAACTTGCACCTTCACGTGATCTACCTTTTCAACATATTATATCGTACATATAAGGGAGTGATTTTATTATTTGTGTAAATATCACCCAATACTAACTAACTAATATTTGTCAAGATATACTGAAATAGAGATTTAAAAAATTAAATCATATTTATTAAAGCAAAAAAACATTTAAAACTCTATTTTATCAATTGGATAGCATCTCATGCTTCCAAAACATTGCAATTCATAAACAGAACATTCCAATCACGCGTCTAGTAATAGAAATATATCAATATATAACCGATGATTCAAAGTGCCAATTTGCTTTCTCCGAGTACTATAGGTAGGTACTCAGCGGTGGGCCACGTTTGTTTGTTCACTGATCATCTTTATTATTGCTAGTCAAGCCGAGCAATCGCGTTTGTGCAACTTCTTCTGCGCATCCATGGTGGCTTTCTAATGGCTCTCTCGCAGTACCGAATTCCAGGCGTTGATCTTTAATGCGCAGCAAGCTTGTTATTGACGAGAGCTTTGAGATTGACTACGATTGGTTGGGTTGTGGTTTTCTCAAGATCTTCTGGAGTGGTGATGGAATCTTGGGTAATTGGATATCAGTATAAGTTATTGCGACTGTAGATGTGTGAGGTTTCTTTTTGTTTGATTGATTGGTTATTCTTTTACATTTTGTTGGGATAGATAGATAGATTTTCTCAGACCGGGTCGGGTCGGGATACCATGTAGGTAGATCATCTGGGTTCGATATGGTCATTTAATATAAAGATGGCGATATTTGAGAATCGTCTGCGCAATAATCTCTCTTATTCTTTAATGCTATTCCTGTGAGTATTCGAAAGATCGGGTTTCTATGAATCTCTAATCTATCTTTGGGGCAAAATGATATGCCCCATTATGTATTATAAACTCGAATCCTGCTTCGTACTATCGTGCCTTCTAGTTACAGTACTGACCTTATTCGAATCTTAGACTTCTAAACAATTTAGATTGTGGGTGGCCCCGAACTTGGGACTACACTACCTAGTTTCCGATTAGACGATTAGATGAGAGTCCCTGGAAGTTTGGCCGGGGAAAGGAAAGTATATCTAGTCTGGTATATTGGTGGGATCACTTGATTTGGGGACGGAGATAAGAAACTGGTTGGGAGGTGTGCACTGTAATATATATCAGAAAACTACCTCAAATTCCTTTCTAATAGTTCAGATGTAATGATATCTTGTTGGTTAAACATAATAAGGTGAAGGCTCTCATTATATTGTCGGATATTGTTCAATGTAAATGAGCTTAAGGCAGTGGGAGTATGTCGACAAAGGTGAAGGGAAGTCGGTCGGTTTATTTCTAATATTGCTTAACTTTTAGCTATAGTACTTATACATCAACTTGATATTACTCATAATCAATGTTCACTGGCGCCGAAAACTTCAAAACATATCCATCTGTGCTTATTTTATTTGCGTGACTAAGCTTGGAAGACAATCTTTTTGCTGCAGGAGATGTGCAATATACTTCAAACAGGTTCTATAGGCTCTCGTAATGATGTCATACAACAGTATTTAGAGCATTGATAGCTGGTACTGTTGGTATCACCATGGAGTGGTGAAGACGGAATAGTACTATACTAGTATCGTATTGTATTTCGGCTTGTTTTCTAAACTACACTATAGGTTGAACTCTTGCGTATATATACGTACCACTAGCTCATGCGCTACTACTATACATACTAGTACATGCGCTAGTTGTACAGCACCCATATATCACATGATTATCCCAACAGGTACTTAAATGCTCAAGTTGCTGCCAAAGTGACTGGTGCTGCATTCCGAAAAAAATCTCAAAGAATAGCTTAAGAGATATGTAATCTAGTAAATATGAATTTGGAGGTTAAGACCACTTCTAGCATGATTTAAGGCTATTTTGTGTAACACAAAGCTAAATTCGCGTAAATACTTTTGTCTGAATAGGATCCAATTTTTGAGATATACAACAAACTCTTTTTGGGGTATATTAACTTGAATATATTTTTATCCTAGCTTCAAGAAGGGAAAGACTATTTAACGAAGTTGGGAACATAAAACGTTCAAAGTGTTGGCTAACTTGGCTTGAGGTTTCATTTGTACGATACCAGCGGCATTGAAGAAAAGGCCGCAGAGAATCGAATCTGACGAGAAGTGATCTTCATACCGTTCGCTCATACCCAAATACTTATTATCGCAGTCAGAAATCACATGCACATACATCGACCATTCCGGGCATTTCTACCAAATAGATGCGGGTAGTTCGTGTTATGGGGCAGGGTGGTCGACCAGTCAGCTAGCCGACGTCGTTATATCCCGGTTGGCAGCCAACTAATCAGCTGGGATAGTCGTTTTTCCCCTTAATTTTGGAGTTATTATTGTTTATAAATTTTGTGATTTTGAATGGTAATTGATACTAAGAAATAGTATTAGAAAAAAGCAAAATCAAAATATCTTTCGAAGAATTCGCGTTAAAAAATAAAATAGTAATTGTGGTATTTTCACTGTTTTTTTCCAGTACCAAAAATCCATTTACAATAATTAACTGCTAGCAACTAATGTGACGGAGACCCCGGTTTTCCTACCACCACTGACACATAGGTCATTCGTGGGGCAGTTGTTACTTTTCTTATTTGACGCCTAGTGCCTTATCATTTGTGTGGGTATAGCATGTGTTCCTCACTTGCAGACTCTAAGTAGTCAGTTAGACGTCCTCTACACACATTTGGTCACAATAAACAAGTAAGCTGGAAATATAAAGTTAACTGATAGCTTGCGTGCTGGGAGCCAGTGGTCAACCACTCGGTTGTGGAGAATGATTTCGTATTATTTAACTTGAGACTAGCAACGAGCGAAGGCTTTGAAGTTACCGAAATCATCTACATTGAAGCTATCCAACGCCAGAGTCGCCTTAGGAGGTATCTGTCTACGATTAGACTCAGGCTCAATAGCCTCTGGAGAATGGGATCTTGGTCCCCGGGGGCATATTATACTGAGTATTCTTATTTCATTTGAGCCAGCACTCGGGATGAAATAAGATAGCGGCAATACGGATTAGATAGTCCATCTCCGATGTTTTATAACTATCTTTTGAACTGCGCAGGCAGTATTTGGGCTTTCGATGAGTAGTACTCACGTATTGTTTGGAAATGTTAATGCCACCTGCTCTCAACTTCCAGTCTTGAAACAGCATAGATTCTTTCATGTAAACCAGAGCTTCTGCAGACCACCAAATATTCTCCAAATATTATTGTCAATTCGGAGTTTAGAAAAGAAGAAATTCGACTTCAAATCACTTTCAAGTTAATGAAGTCTAAGGATTTCCATAGCAACCCTTATGCCTTTTTGATGTCAAACTTTGCCTATCTGATCAGACGCAAACTTTCAAACATCTTTTTTTTGAAGAGAATCACAAGAAGCGATTAGTGACGGAATCTTGATCATATTTCAGACAGAAAACGAAGCCTATTCTGGGATTAGACTCTCAAGGTCTTGAAACAAGCCTAAAGTTCTCAAGTTTAGCCGAGAAATATAGATATTTTCACCCCTTAGTAACTATAAAACACAACCCTTCAACTTAAATTTTCTCAAAATTCACTACCTATCTTCTGGTGACATCAACTGAAACCAACTTGATCATCCAGTAAGTCTTACTCATCTTATAATACTATTTGCAATCGATGATCCAAAGTAGGTCATACAATAAGGTCTACTCCACATATATTGTAGCATTACCTACCTACGTAAAGTCTAGAGTAATACTATGCATTCACATCTTGTATATTTTAATGATAGCTTCTGCTCCCACCTAGAACATCAAATCTGTGGTTGAAAACCTACGGATAATCCTCTGAATATGAGAGATTATAGTCCAAAATATTGAGTTTAGATTTGAATACTTATTAGGCATATTTGTCTGAGCATGACAGATTTGAGTTAATGGTATTGAATTTAGACTGTAGCGTTTAGATACAATCGCCTGGATCTTGAATTTTGTCGTCTAAAATATAGAATCGTGACTCGAATGTTTAGGTACATTTGTTCGAGTGTCGAATACTATAGTCTAACATCATCAATCATACCTCGAACAATTATTAATAACAGTCTTTAGTGTACGAGGCTATAGTCTAAGATATTGAATTCAGATTCAAAAATTCCGTTGCCCTTGTTTGAGTATTAGGCGTTGTAATCTAGAATATTCAACCATGACTCATATATTCATGATATTCGTCTAATAAATGTAAGATGATTAGGATTGATACTGGGATTCATAACTCAAATATTAAAAGTACTATTATTCAATCATGAATTTCAATTTAATTTCACTCAAGTCCAGTTTTTTTACTTGTGTTCATCTAGAACATTTAGCCCCGGTGAGCCTTGGTACTTGAAAACAATGTCATCGTTACTCCCAGCAAGCTTGCACATCCCACTACCTGTGACCTTATTAGTACTCTGAAAGATTATGAAATAACGGTGCAATTGATCATTTATGGGAGTCTCGAACGAGGTCATATATCTCAATTAAATCAATCACCATACTCAAAGCAGTCTTAAAAGGCGCAATTTAATTCAGTGCTCATCAAAACATCATAATAAAAACCAATTCCACACAGAAACAGTCCCCCAGTCCACATAAATACTCCAAACAGAATGAACTGGTAATATTCATCATCATCCTACCTCCATTTTTAGCCCAATGTCTGATATCCAAGAAGATGACTTCAGCCAGAAGCACTAGTGAAAATTGAGCTAACCTTTCGCGCGATGGGGGTACTTCTAGAACTTTTAGACTCTGCGGTTTCATTTAAATGTCCATATGTATCTATAGTGTATGTCCTGATCTCTGCTGCTTTAAACTTTTGCCAAACGGGTGTGATTGTATGAGAGACTACATCAAATATGTTAGTTTTGGTCGCATAATCGATGAGTCATAGGATATAACTTACATGGCAGTAAATGTTTCATCAAAGACCCATGAGAGATCACTACAATATGTATATCGTCCTGAACAATTGTCCGCAGAGGCCACCCCACAGTCCGCACCGCAGGACCCTGTATATAAACCCCCTTCCAAATTCCTCCCCCTTTACGTATAATCTTTACAATCTCCAAAAGCTCCTTCCGAACCATCTCCGCACGCTGTTTGGTACGGATGACACTATTCATTGGCGGAATAACAGGCGACAAAGCTGTGAAATCCACTCCTTTATGATTATACTCATTCGCCAACTCGGTAACTTCCTGGCGAACATTGCATAGATACGCACCGCTTTCCCTCAAGTCATCATAGGCGACGATTTGAGGTTGTGAAGCAATGCTCCCATCGTTGGTAATGGGGAAGACGTGGAGCGCAGTCTCGACAGTGCGAGCCGAAGGAGATGTAAGGACGATATTGGGGACGGGACAGCGTTCGACCATTTGCTCCCGAGCAGATTTGGCTTGCTCCGTACCCTCGTCGGTGAGGAAGGGATCCGGGATGGCATAGGATTGGAGGTTGATTTGCCCATAGGAGTGTCCGAGGTTATGGTACGCTTCTCCATGTCGCATGAGGTGTATAAATACTTTGGCTTCAAGGGCGGGTTTTCTTTTAGGGGCGAAGCATTGTGTGATACACGCGCATAGTCCCATTTTAGACTAGAATTCGAAGGTATCTGTTCGTTTGAATGCTCTAAGACTTCGGGAAAACAATTAGAAGCTCGATATGTATGACTAGATGCTGTAATTTGAGGAGTTAGCATGGTTGATCGCTACCTAGGTAGTGCTTTATGATACTCAAAGACCTAAAAACAATTACAAAGAGTTTCCAAAGCATGGAGCCATGCAGTAGAATAAGTAGTACATAGAAAAGAGGGCTGCAGATCAGAAAATACTTACCGATGAAAACCAGGGAGCTTTCCAGCCCAGATAGCTCCTTGAAATCGAAGGTTGAGCGGAAGTGGCGATAAATATGATAGGATTCAAGCTAAAGAACGAGCGGAAGTGCTAGAACTAGCGACAAGGAAGCCTATTAGTTAAGGCTGGCACCGTTATAAACTCGCGCGAAGTCGATTTGGAGGAGTAGCTGGTTGGATCGAAGTTATATGACGTCCAAAAGTGGCGATAGATAGAGCTTAAGTTTGAGAGCGAGCCCAAAAAGCCAGAACTGGCGGTAGAAAAGCCAGCAGTTGTAGTTGGATCTGTTTTAGACTCGCACAGAGCTGATTTGGAGGAGGTGAACTAGTTCGAATGGAAGATATAGAGGGACAGTAATATAGTGCGATTTGACGCGAAAGAGGGCTGTTTCCGGCGCTGCGAGAGAGATAAGGGCAACTTAGAAGTATTTAGATGGCTAGAACCTCAAAGAATCAAAAAAGAGATGATTCAGAGTAATTATGCAATATGATTCAATCGTAAATCGGCAACGCCGGGGAAAAATCGGTTTTGAAGTATTCAGATACCTGCTTGGGAGGTGATTCATTCTCGTTGAATCTCCTAGGCGACGGCAAGTTGAAATCAAGCGAATACAGCAATAATTGAATACAGAAGATGAGTAAACAACAACAACAACAATTCAACTATTGCCACCGAGTTCTATGGAAAGTATCGTAGCATCCTTCTACCCGCATCGATTATCTCAATTAGCAGCTTCGCACACTCTCCCAGACTCGCGGCTATCAATTAGCTACAAAATTATACAAGGAGGAGCTCGAGCTCGAGCACGTCGCAAAGGCATTATGGTATGCGATCTATGAAGTCAGCATATGCGGGAGCATGCTGACTCTGTATCCATGGGTGAAAGATCTGCTGTAGGTTGACTGAAAGGCCAAAATAGGTACTCACAGCAACTTCTAGATCTGGGTTATTTATCTTTAACGAGACTATACACTTCAAGCACAAAACAATCTATGATGCCTTAGCAGTTAAACTTATTCAAAATCGTTTACTTGGCAGCCATACGGCACCTTGTACACCCACTGAGCGGACCAGCAACATCTCAAGCATCGACCACTCTCCCATCTGACTTACAAAGACCCAGAGCTTGGAGTTTTTGTGGCGAAGCCAGCCTCTTGATGACTCCGTAAACTGCTGGTGCGCGTTCAAGCAAATTTGGACGTTAGAAAATGCAAGGGGAAGACTAATCTTACACGAAAATCCCAGGAAACTTCTTCAAGTCGACCTTCTCCATTTCCTACTGCTAATAGATGGTCGTCATATTCCATGACCTCTATTTCAGGTCTCTACAGCCGCTCGGAATAATCTAACCGTCAATCCCTATTACAACCCGGAATCATGCAATTTCAAAGCTTGTGATTGATAATAAACTACATCTTCCAACATATATAGATCGATTAGTATCTACGTACATATTAGCTGCATGCATATCAACAAGATTGCTTGCGCAAACGCCCAGAGCCAAGAACATTACTGTCTCGTACTTATTGGGAGCATCGATCACAACAATGGCAGCAAAAAATTCACCACACTCTACCCCTTCCCTGACTTGGCCCAGGTTTGGCATATATTTGCTGTTCTTAAACTTCAATATAGACAAGGCTGCGGACAAGGTATTTATCTGGAACCACCCTTACTAAGTTACCACATATCCATTTAGGGACATTTCCGGTACAAAATTTCCCCAGTTCTTCTGTTGTACTCGAGTATAGCTATTATTATCTTTTGGAACTTCCACCCAAGCTCGTTACTGTAATACCTCAAGGCTGATTAGTCGATATAGATCATCGACCTACTCTTCGCCATCAAACGACTGACAGCTACTGCACAACTTATTTATTGCGAGCAAAAAGTCAAGCTGGATTAGCAAAATTGATATTACGTACTATGGGGGCCGAGTTAGCCATGATCAGCGATGCATGATCATAGGCTACTATTGGGCTTGAATAACTGCTAGGTTCCAGTTCATTGATTGGAAAAGACCAAGATATTCATCGTGAGAGTAGGAACAAGAGTCTGTCTGTCAAGCTGATACATCGATCCACGACAAACCATACTCCAAAACATATAAGCTCAACTTAACTTCCTGGCGGTAAGCACTTGATGTTCGATATTGAACAAGGCTAATCTGATACGTCTTTTCCAATTATAGCCATTTCTTCCGTTAGCCACGAAGTATAGCAAGCATCATATATCAGAGGGCGATGCCCTTAAGTCGAAGACAAAGTCAGAAAAATCAGCAGTCAATTGCAATAGACCAAGAGCATAGAAACGAAGTGAGGATTTACAAAGGATGCTGTAGCAAGTATCATCGTGAGCTAACGGCAAACTCTAATATGGAAACTATGAAGCAGATCAACTGGACACTGTTTGTTTACTTTGACCACCTCCATCCATTATGAGTATGACGTGGCTCGAAAGCTGTCTCTCTCACTAATAAGTTAAGGGATTTCAAACTCGCACCGAATCTGGTTGAGCCTCACATACGCAAGATTGAGAAGAAGAACCTGCGCAAAGGCATGTGCAGCTAATGCCTTCTTAGGCTCTCTTCTCTCCCCGACACTCGACATATAATAAAGCAAGGAAGGGCAAAGTCAACAAGAGATGAACTCAGAGGTTAGGCAAATATGAAAGAGAGAAGTGGAGGGATTACGAAACTGTGCATATTACCTATCGAACGGTACTACCTCAAAGGAGAAACGTCATGAGCGCTAGAATAATAATTCATTAGAATGCTATAGTGGATGCTGTGATTCTACGATTTGGATTGGATTTTACCATGCATATAATATACACATGTTTGTCTGCAATGAGGATGAATGCAAAGAATAAGAAGAGAATAAGTGGAGTATAGATGTCGAGGAGTGCATCTTTCCAAATCTTGGGCATATTATATTGTACAAATACAAAGAGGAACACTCTTTGAACAAAACAAGGTCCATAATCAAATTTATTCCGAGAGACACTATGTAGAGTGTCAGAATCGATTAGAACTATTGGTGGAGGATAATATACTATCCATCACCGAGGAAACAATTTTTTAGATAGAACTTTTAAAAATCAATGAACGAATCAACGACCATAAAGCTTATAGTTCTCTTAGCCCCCAAGATGCCCATGATGACAATAGTAGGTAGTGACAGAATAAACACCATGCAAGAAGAGATTGATCCGACACTATAGGGACTTCCTTCTAAGAGCACCAGCATCTTTGATCTCATCTCTCCAGAAAATAAACATTCTCCCCTTTACAATTCGAATAAATATCAACAGTGCATTTTCAGACAATGAGTCACTCCACCAAACAACTTCAGACGACTATATCATTGTATACAAGCCAGGAGGAGAAAGGACCCCGGACTATTTGTTTTTTGTTCCTGCTTAAACCCTGAGAGGTGTCATTGACTACCTAGGTAGGTACCTACCAAAGGATAGCCTAGAGTAGATGATGATGCATGAGTGAAGAGCTTAAGCAAGACAGAAACATGAGTGAGCAGAATTCAATGTTAAAGAAAATGCAAAAGGGCAGGGCAGAATACTGGTAACCTGGAAGAGACTCGAGAGTTGGTGCTGGCAAAAATGAAAACAAATAAATTTCAACAACAATAACAACAATTACAACAACAACAACAATAGAGTGAATCAAGAAGACCAGCAAAATGGAGGACCTGATAACCTCCATATTTCTACGCATATTATTCAATTCCGCACCCGACCCAGAGATCGCGCAAGATAATAGATAGATACTGCTGTTTGATAAGTTCGATGCCCAATTGAGCCCCACATCAGAATCATATAAGTATAGAAAATTCCTTCCCATAAAGAAAGGGAGAGCGAAGCGATCGATCGAGCGAGTACGAGTACTGTAGCCAATCAAATCGGACACATATTTTTGCAGTCCAACAACGCATTAGATTATGCGACAGTAAGATTATCAGAACAGAACAGAACAAAATTCAAACCCCGCGCATCCAATCCAATGCGCTCTCTGTTTACAATTTAACATCTTTGTGTGCCAAAAAAAATGAAAATAAAATAAAAATGCTAGTTCAAACTCCTGGTCCGGTCCTCGCTTTGGTATGATATACATACATAGGTAGGTAGTTCGAAAGCCCAAAAAAAAGAATCCTTCACCACACAAATTAGACCTGACCTGACCTGACCCTACCTTGCCTTACCTTTAAGTCAGTATTAGAAACACAACCCAAGTGATCAACTAGATTCAAACAAAAAACAAAAACATCCCCTTATCAATTGAGTTGAGCTAGCTACTACTACCTAGGTATGGTATGCACTTATGCACTTATGCCCTATATGTGAGAAGTGAGGGAGGGCAAAGTTGACAGACTAACTTATTAGTAACTTATAAGGTAAGATAAGATAAGGTTTAACTCAAGGTGCCCTGGAGCCATTTAGAGATCTAAAGCAGGCACGCTATATATAATACGGATATACCTTTATAATTATATATTCTGCCACGAGGGAAGAAAGAAAGAAAGAAAGAAAGAAAGAAAGAAAGAAAGAAAGAAAGAAAGAAAGAAAGAAAGAAAGAAAGAAAGAAAGAAAGAAAGAAAGAAAGAAAGAAAGAAAGAAAGAAAGAAAGAAAGAAAGAAAGAAAGAAAGAAAGAAAGAAAGAAAGAAAGAAAGAAAGAAAGAAAGAAAGAAAGAAAGAAAGAAAGAAAGAAAGAATTCTCTCGAGCAATCTTGTCATGAGCATGCCATCATAAGCATGCCATAATATTTGACAAATACAATAGGGAACACCAGGCAGCACGGGAAAGAAAGTGTCAATTCCCGCGTTTTCGCTGCTGCATATTATTATTTTTCGAGTCACAAGAATCGCGCATGCTATTGAGAGAGACAGGGTACCTGGAGGGTATTGCTCCTATAATACGTAGGCTACCTAGGGACCTATAGATGAATGATAGAAATCAATTAGACACCATATTTGGTATTGCTAACCAATCCATACTACCGACCTTACCTCAAGCCATCACCTATACATGTGCTGAGACGAGGATCCTCATCTCATCTCATTAAGATCCGGATTTCTCCCAAGATTAACATGCCTCACTTCTTAGCCTTCAACTTCGCCTTCATCAAGGCTCTCTCAAGCAAGCCTTCTTGGCCCGCCAACTTGGCCAAAATCGGCCGGATCATACTGCCCTCGCAATCATCCACCTCCATTACATTCCCAACTCTTCTCTCCAACGTGTCATCCCCTTCACTCCTCTTCCTAAAATGGATCCCTGCCGTAATAGTCGCACAGTTATACTGACTCTCCGCAGCTCTCATCTGACAAATTTCCTGCGTTGCACAAGTACCCGTGCAAGTGGGTACATTATATCCTCGAGTTTTTCGCGCGATGTATTGGTTGAATGCCGTGGCATTGTTTTCGAAGACCGTGGTGAGATTGTGCCAGAAGGCGGGGGTTAATTCTGCTGTTGCCGAGGTGAGAGGTGGGGTTACTAATGGGCCGTAAGAGGCTTTAGCGGAGTAGTAGGGTTCCCAGACCGGTGCAGATTGGGTGGAGGAAGTGAGGGAGATGTTGGCGATGTAGGTTGTAAAGTCGAGGATCCCGTAGGTGACGGGGTCGACAGAGTAGACGCGGAAGGCGGGATACCCGGAGGTGGGCGTCATGGATGGGATGATGTAGGATACTTCGAGGGCGTTGGCTGCAGTTTGAGCTTTATAGTTACTGTATGTGATTTGGAATTGGTCGCGGTGAGTATGGCCTAGTCTTGTTAGTGAGAAATGAATGTGGAAATAGATGAAACTCACCGAAGAAGAGTGCGGCAATAGTAGCCGAATATCGTTGAGTGATTTGGTTGAAATAGTTTGAGCCGTCGTGAAATGTATCACTGGATCCCAGGGGCATATGTCCAATAATATAGACTCTTTGACCAGCAGTCTCAGCAGCTTGAAGTTCAGTGACCAACCATGCCAACTGCCCAGAAGGATCTGTTTCCATGGTAGCCTCGTAGAGCCAATAGTTGGATTTGTAGTAGAGGTTAGTATTGATAGATATAATTCGCAAGTTTCCTCCTGGTAAGAGTGTCGAGTAGGCACCATAGTCATCGGCTGAGGAGGCAGCCGTAGAGCCAATAAAGGGTATCCAAGCGGCAGAAAGAGTATCATATAACCATTGAGAACCCAAAGTAGTAGAAACTGCTTTTGGAGGGAAAGAGTTGACTGGTGCCGATTCATGGTTTCCGGTGGTTGCAAATACATTTGTTAGACCCGACATTCGAGAATAAGCATCGTTTATATTCACAACATTGCTAGTCGTGTTGACGAGCCAGACAGCGCCTTCAACGATGTCACCTGTGAAGAGTGTCGCTGTGGCATCTGGAGCAATTGTCTTTATAGCTGCGTACATACTCTCTTCCAAGCTGACAGGAGCATCGCATTTATAATTGCCGTATTCACCCGCTGGATTGTCGTTGTTGCCAGGCGCATCTGCAGAGGTATATGGCCTACAGCAGATGGGCTTCGTGCAGTCGGTATTCGCTCCAACCTCATATTCATGATCCACGTGAATGTCGCTGAAATGTACAAACTTGAGAGGTGTCTTGCCGCTCACGGCTGGACGCTGGGTGGCGGGTTTGGCACTTGGAAATGGGACCGTATATGAGGTAAGAGCAGGAAAGTCACACAACCCAAAGAACGTTATGCAGAACAACTGGGAAGTATGCGATCCTATCGTCATTTTTCTCAAGTCATGTGCAATGATTGGTCCTTCGAGGCCAATTGCTCCCGCGCAAACATCTGTGTCCTCGGCCTAAACGAGTGATCTTACATTAGCAAGAAAGGGCATTGGAAAACAGAGGGGATTCGACTCACTCCAGACAAATCGCAGATTTCAGTCAAAACACTGACAAAATTGTCATTTCCTAAATGTGCGACAGCTTTAAGCAGTACCAGTATCGCCTTGTTAATGTATTAGCTTTTGCCTGACATGATAAGACATCCCCTAAAGCTTGAGTAGAGACCTCTTCAAGATTCTCAATTAAGAAAAACGAAAAGAAAGCGGTGGCTACATGTAGATTAGGGGTACTGGGTTACTTACATCACATGCATCGCAAGTAGCCGCTGACTCGATAGCATTCCATATATCGCTTCCCAGACTATCTTTGACCAATTCAGCAGCAGTAGAAAACGAAAATATTGCCGAAAAACACAGGTATAGGATTGACAGAAACTTCATCTTGAGCAATTATCAGTAGTAAAGAAGAGCATAGGGTTCCATTTCTCAAAGCACTTGGGAGCACCTTTTATACTTAAAAGGCTGGTGGAAATTGATAAATCTAGATGGTGGGTATCACTCGATAATTAACAATTAATTATTCCTGCGAGATGGAATAGCTAAGAAACGGAGAACAAAATGTATACTTTGGGAGTCTGGGACCAAAAACATCGACACGTTGAGACCCGTGGGCATGTAGTGTTGTACATGAGATAATATCCTATCAAGAATTGCAGGTGGTCCATACCATACTGACAGGATTGGCTATGTAGATTAACAGGGGCATTTGAGGGGGGGGAATCAATTTCTGCCAAAGTTTTAACCTAGGTACCTAGGTAACTACCCACCTAGGTAGTATTTGCTTTACTTTATTTACCTGAATAAAGTAGGTAGGTAGGTATTTAGGGTTATT
This sequence comes from Ciborinia camelliae, assembly GCA_025890175.1. Lineage (NCBI taxonomy): Eukaryota > Fungi > Ascomycota > Leotiomycetes > Helotiales > Sclerotiniaceae > Ciborinia > Ciborinia camelliae. The sequence continues at coordinate 567,454 of JANPYM010000017.1, forward strand.
TGGGTACTACCTTCCCTTCCCAGAATCGACAGTACCTATATCTAACATTGTACATATAGCCTTGGACTCTTGGAGATATATATCTGCATCGGCGCTGATCTCTCTTTTGAGGTTACCCGTTCTATAAGTAATCATAGGTATCGTGTCATCGGACCCCGTCTTCCCCACAGGCCGCGGCAACGGTACTAAGTATCAATTGATGGATTCTCGTGAAAGTCTTTTGACAATCAGCATATGGACACTTGTATGGGCGCTTTCCAGAATGAATTCGGCGATGTCTTGCAAGAGTCCCTTGTCCCTTATCCCTTGTCCCTTGTGATAATCCACAATCTGCCGACCGATTGTATTCCGAAGCTTGGTATCACGGTTTGAAATGATTGGATGAAAGAAAAAGATGCTGGCTGCAGGTGCAATATGATATTTCAAACTGGAACTGGATATATGTAGGTAGGTATGTATATATGTCCGTTTATGTATGTACCTATATCTACTTTCGAGAGAGCTTCCTATCTGAGGTGAGTCGTGACTACTGGTATATCCACCCGACAGCAAAAGACCTAGGGAGTCGGAAGGCTTTAATTAATTGATGCTTTAGCCTAGGTAGGTACCAGTTAAACTTGTCTGGCATAGGTAGGTCGAAATGCTAAATATTAACCTTATGTCCTGGATCTAGAGTAACCTTAACTTCAATAACCTAATGCAGAAGCGCACCAGAGAAAATGATAATCACTGCCGTGATGCCATCACACCAATACCCAAGTACCACTAGTACATACAAATGAACTTTTACCTTTCTGGTTGAACCTAGGTTTGCTTCATATAAATCCATGGAAATTTCAGTATCGGGTTACTTTTTTAGATGAAGTCTTCTTTGAATCGATATTGGTGACTAGAGATGAAGATTACGAGAGCGTATGGGGTGTTTTAATCTATTTGACGGCATTGTATCCGTGGATAAACGGTAACTATATCATGCAAGCCTTTCATGCTAGTAGCCCTAGGGTCTGGTTCCGAGTATAAATCAACAAAAGCCTATATAAAGACTCTTGAGCTGTACTTCTGCAGAATTGCTGGATAACAGAACACCGAGATGTTCATTATAGTCCCATAGGTATCGTATCCAGTTGAACTCTTGTATCTGCTAAGGACTTCCAATGTACCTTCAAACCCTCAGAGGAGATATAATATAACCCATTCTGCTATGAATACGAGATATCTGTAGATGAGTTTTTGATATGTGAGATTGTGACGGAATGTTCAAAGGCATTTTGTAGAAGATATATGACATTGATGGTGTTGATGGTGTTTGAGATCAAGAGAGAGAGAGAGAGAGAGATGGGAAACTAGAGATAAGTAAATTGTATGTAACCTTAAGTGAAAGGGATAATCTAGTTGGATTGTTCTGATGCTAAAGATTTTAGATGTGACTAGCTAGGAGTATATATAAAAGGAGTGGTATTAAAGGAGTGGTATTTAACGAGTTAAGAAGTCAAGACATCAAGATGTAGAGACGTCAAGATGAACAGATATAGAAAGATAGGACGAGTTACAACCCAATACTAGATTAAATCAAATGTGGCTGAAAGAGAAGGCTACCAGTATGCAGGTGGTAGTCCGAGGTGACCGTATCTAGCCAGATCTAGCCCTATCCAGCTCATCTCCCCACTCGGAACAATAACGGACCGAACCCAACTTCCCTTACACCGCCCGAACCTTTTACTTGTCGGTGAGGGATTAAACTGGCATTACTTGATTCCTCAACTCATTCAACTTGTTCAACTCTTGTTGATAATTCTTGAATTAGTTCTCCTTGACATCAAAACAAAAGGCCAACTTGATTGATCTTGCAAGATGGGTCGCAAACCTAACCGTAAGTTCCTCCAGTTTGAATTTTCTCAATAACTTCAACTTAACACTCTCAAAAATTCGAGTCATCTTCCACCGATCTTTCTAAACATGAATGTTTACTGACAATATCAATGCCAACCAACAGCACTGATTCTTCAGCATTTTGAAAGAGGTGCAAAGCTTAATGATTCGAGCAATCGGTATCAACATACTTGTAAAGCTTGTGGAGAAAAGTTCCCGAAGGGACGCCTTGACACGTTGATGGCTCATATAATCAGGAAATGCCCTGCATTAGATCGTCTTGAAAAGCAACGATTGGCTTTGCAGTTCAACAACCTACCAGAACTTTCTGAGCGCAACAATAATCAGCAAATGAATATTCAGTCAGCAAATCGCCAGACGACTGCGATTCGGGGGAGACCTTTTCAAGGAATGACTCCACTTGAAACTTTAGCTGAGGTTTCAAGACGTACAGCAGAGTCAGAGCCTCGTAACCAGAGACCTGGAAATGGAAGTCCACAGGGCGATAGCCAGCCATCAATGTCTCGAGGTGATCATCTAGAACTACAAGAGCAATACACGCTCGACAACCCGCCTATGAGCTACGAGTCACGCTCCCAGCGCGACAAGAAGAGCAAGTGGAATTGATAATTTTAACACCTGACTGAATGCTAATATTTTTGCAGGTGTCAATCAGAAGGGCCACGGTAATGAGCTCATGCTCGGCCGCTCTCAGTCAGAATCTCCGATTTCAATGGCTGCTACGGCGGCTGCTGCTGCTCGGTTTATTCCCTCTATGGTAGACCCACAACTACTAAGTGAAGACGCGGTTGCTGCAGACAAACTATCTGACGATAAGCTGACTCGCCAGCTTGTAGAAGCAAATGCCATGAGCGATCGTCTGTTCAACGGAAGCCCCGAAAATGGACAACATTCTTGGGCTATGATGGAAGTACCCATGCCGGCAAGCCAAGCAGCTGCAGCTCAAGCAATGCAGGTACAAGACCAAATGGCCCATATGGGTCAAATGACTTACCCTGAACATAACCATACCGATAACACTTTCAATAATGGTCAACCTCCAAGTCCCAAAAACAATGTACGAATTGCAATGACAACAGAATTCAGCGCTGAGTACGGTAATGGTCAAAAGGCCACTAAACCCAAAGTTCGAGGAAAGTTTGATGAGAATCGCAGAAAGGAGGTGTCTAGTGTTAGGAAGATTGGCTCTTGCCTTCGCTGCAGAATGCTGAAGAAACCATGCACTGTAGGAGATCCTTGCGATACTTGTAAGGGTGTTGAGAGTGCTCGTTTGTGGAAGACGCCATGCATCCGAACAAGAGTTGCACATGAGCTTTGTCTGTACTCTGCAAAACTCCACACAGTACTTGCTCATCATCAGGTACTTGCTGCAAAGGCTTCGGCGACCTTTCAGATCTCGCACAGTCAGATCGAAGTATCCCATTTTCCTGGAACCACCATCTACGCTTCATTCCCTTGCCTAGAAGCACAGGATCTAGATACTGGCCTTACTTCCTATATCCTCGACACAGACAATGATGATGTTTCAACCAAGCTTGAAGCATATGCTAAGCGCATGATGCCAGTTTTCATCGACAATGAACCTTCTCTATTCATTCAGATTACTCTGCAGACCGCTCTAAATGTCTCAATTCAAAAGCAAGATAATTTCATTAGCCGCGCTTTGGAATTGTGGGCAATTGTTCATATCTTTGTTGACTCTGAAATCAGATGGGAAATGTCTGCGAAGACCTCTCCTGGTTTAACAGAGGAAGAAGGTGGCCATACTAAGGCAATTCTCTCAACAGAAAGATCTTTTGCCACCATCCACACTCAGTTAAATGCAGCAGCTGAAAACAAAGCATCTCAAATGTGCAAGGGTATTCTGAACGAATTGGAAAGACGTTTACTGAACAAGGCTTCGAGGTCATCCTTTGAACTATTTTTGATTGCAGTCATCACTCTTAATTGTGTTGAGAAGTCCACTTGGCTGTTTAAATGTTGGGAGGGTGAAGACTTTCATGGACAGTGGCCGCTTGACAAGCCCCCACAACATTTTGCCAATCAAGGCGATGATCTCATCAATGTTCTACAAATGATTCTGCGCATGAGAGATGTCCCACCCAAGACTTTTGTTCGACAAGATAATGGTATTCTGGCAGTCGATGATACATCTGATCAGGTTATTCAAGATTTCTTTGAGCAAGCTCAACTTAGTTGTAAGTATTTTATACTCCACATAGTCCAACCCAATTACTAATCGAAACAATGACAGTTACCGATGTCCATGATAAACAAGTTCGACATTTCTTCGACCCTGCAGACTCCAGATCATATGAACTCCGCTATATCTCTCGCCTCCTCCTTCCTCAAGTTCCTCATTAACGAATACCCCTCCTCTTCTCACTCTCGAACTTTCTTCTCAGTTTTTGCATCTTGTGGGTTCATATCTGCACTCTCCTAGGTGTTCCATGGCTTCCATACAGAAGGGCGTCTCACATAAAGGTTTTATGATTGTTCATATGGGCGGATAACTTTCTCTGGTTCAGGGTCGGTTCTGATTATGATCAGCCCGGAGTTCATGGCGCAGATTGTTTTACTCTTGTGTCTTTGATTATATCCCAATTCCACCATCAGGTTCTCCTCACAGGTTTACTCACAGAAGTCTTCATACATATCTGATCAGATATCCGACACACACGGGATCCATATCAATGTACCTGTACCTGGCTGCTTTTTCCCTTTGCTTTTCTTTCTTTCTTTTCTTTCTCTTTTCATCAATTCAATACCATTTTTCAGCGTCCATTATACTTCAGACTGTGTTAGGGGGGCATTTGCCAGCACTAGCGGCAAGTAACATTCAATGCAATGGTTGGGAAGATCAGACCTGGAAGGATCAATGTATGATAGGATCAATTCAATTCAAGTAAATGAAAAATTTACATGATCGGTTTTAAATAATGGTTGTTGGTGTGAGATGATGTAAGTGAGATGTTATTTATGTCTAAGTAGTGAGAACCCAGATTTTTGATTCTATGACTAGGTAAGTACTTTTAAAACGCATAAACTAATAACTACCTACCTACTATCCTATACCCTATTTATCAATCAAGCCATTTATACCCTATTTACCCTATGATGAGGCACAACCAACCCTATTATATCTACCTTATCTACTAGGTATCTATCGATATTTTTTCTCTTTTCTTCCCCTTCCCTTTTCTAAACCAAAATCAAAACCCAAATATAATTTACCTCAACCAACAAACATACATACATACAAGCCAGATCTTGATCTTCTTACCACTCATCAACCCACCCACTTGACACTTGACACTTGATATGTAAATTTAGGACATGAGTTTTTTGTTCTTTCATTCTTTCATATCATATCATATCATATTATGGGTGACTTTCTCTTATATCTTATATCTTATATTTATAGTTCATAGTTCACTCTTCCCATTTACTAGATAGGTAGGTAGGTGGTATGGCGTCTTAATACCCATCCCATTCCATCCAATAGAATCCAATCTAATCCAATCCAATCCATTTTCTTTTATATTTTCTCCAATTCTGACTCCAACTTCAATCTCTCACCACTCACCTCTCATCTCTCACCTCTCACCCCGTAATATGATCTGATCTGAGCTGATCTCTACCTAGGTAGGTAACCCTTCAAATATATCTAACCCTTAACATACCGTATTTTATTGTATACTTTGCATACCTTGAATATCTACCTACCTATTAATCATCATCTGCTATATATATATACAGACTATAAGTTAAAGTGTAAAGCCTCTATAACGCTTCAGAATTATCATATATATCTATATAGGTATATAGGTATCTAGATATCTATCTATTTCATTCTCGAGGTTTCTTTGTGTTTATATATATATATATATATATATATATAAATATTCCTAATCATGTTTTCTTTTTTGGGTGGGTATATATATATAACGAATCCCATATCCTATATCCCACACCCCCCTCCTCCCTCCCGCAAACCCCAAAATCCTTTACTATATCTATCTATCTTTCCCACTCCACTCGCCTTGTGGTTATATCTACCTACCTACCTATATACTATAAGTGAGAAATACCTAGATATATATATCATCAACACTCGACTCGGAGTATGTACAATCTTGTAGATAGACCATACAAGTGTAACAACAGCAACGATAATGGCGACGACGACGATGACAACAACGAGGATGCATATTCAAATATAATATATTAATGAATAAAGTAAAATAGAAAAAAACAAAACAAAATAAAACAACAAAAGTAAATATTAATATTAATATTGATATTAATTGATATTACCTACTTAATACTAAACCTCGGACACAAGCACAATTCATCATCATCATCACAACACACACAACACACACAAGTCAACAACAATCAATACCATACATAATTCAAATCCCATGAAGAACAACATGAATTCCACGCTTCTATCTCCACTCCACTCCACTCCAGCCCAAACCATCTTAACCCTCCCTGTTCATTCATGACCACATCTTCATCATTTGTTCTATGCCATCAAAAAAAAAATCACATAATACAATCATCTACAACATACAACCGCAGCAGAAAAAAAAAAGATCATATATCATCCCTCTGAAATTTGTCCCATGCCTTCACTAGTCCATATGACCACAGAAAAGGCCCCCAAAATATACTCACCACTATTATCCCAACTCCGGTCCGAAGATGACCACTCGGCTTTTGCTCCCGACCTTTTTCACCATGCCCTGACTACTTTCTGGCAAAGAAAATGAAAACCCCCCGCCAGCCGCCAACCAAATCGCTATGCCATTGCAACAACTGAAAATGGAAAGTCGAATATGAAGACTCATCCTGAGTGTACGAAAATTGCCAAAGAGAATGTTCTAACCATTGTAATGAAACCTAGTGGCCTCGAGTCGGCCCAAACCATCCCTGGGAGCAACGTAACGTCTCCGATAAGTGTTTGTAAAGTCTTGAAGTAAGCTGCGAACTTTTCGGACACCATCATGACCAACGCTGAGCTTTTCTCGGATGCTGTTCATCAACCGTTCGATTTCGGCCTCCCTGACAGTTCCAGCTGGCAACATGCGTAGAATGCCATCAACCCAATTGGTAGTTTCCTGTGGTAAGATCTCGAATAGGCCGAGAAGAACGCCACTCCCATCGGTAAAGCAGTCTCCTGGGAAACTAATCATCATTCCTTTCATAATTCCTTTCACTAACTCATCACCATTGGCAAGAATAAGTTGTCGAACTACTTGTTGAATTTCGGGCGGATTGATGTTTGAAGCCGAGCTTGAAGGATTATCACCACCATAGCTGATGACATCTCGGAGGTAGTGTAAGACCGCAGATAGAGGATCGCGCTGTTCGAGATCTAAGGCAGCGATGGCAGCTCTAAATATCGGTGTAAACAGATGCGAGCGAATCATCTTATGAGGGTAGTATAGTAAGGCGTCAAGTAAGAGACGGTAAAAATCCTCGATAACATCAGGGAGATCTTGAGGTGGAAGATCAGTCATGGCCTTTAACATCGCTGTCGACTGGGCTTCAAAGAAGGTGTAAATTGATTCTGTAGTTTGATCGTCGACGTGCTCTCGGTCCTCAGAGAACTCACGCAGGATAGCACTGGTGACCCAGAGGAAACAGCCTTGTCGTGACGCTGCGAAGCCTTCTGCAAGTTTGTTGGCCATCTGGGGAAGGAGAGGAGCCATTGATATTCGATACGATATGATCATGTATCTCCATGTACGACAAACTCTCTCACAAATTGGAGTGAAAGTCATAAATGAATCTAAAATAGTCGACAAAATGGGGAAGATTTCCTGGCAGTATTTTACTGCTGGATGGTCCTGATTTGGCTCGATCCAAGGAGTAACAATCTGTATAAATAATGTAATCAATTGCATGTGATCTAAACTCTTGTCAGTAGGATGTCCAATAACTTCAATTTGAGATACTCACCAGCAACTTGAAGCTTTGATTCATCATCGTTAGCTTGGTTTGCCAAGGTCATTAGCCTAGCCATCAATGGGTCACAATACAATTTCATGAGTTGATATGTTTGTGTTGATGGTTGAACGGCAACAACAGATGCAACACCTTCCGTCAATTCTTCTTGGCTGACTCCTGGCAATTTATCGAGCGTCTGGTCGTAGAACTGCTGCAATTGTACCACTTGACCGCCGAGCAAGTGTTTGCAATCAGTGCAAACGAATTTCATCGCCATGGCAGCTGCTCGAACAATTTCTTTCGAGTCGGTTGTGAACGAAGATACAATGTATTGGAATTGAGACTCGAGAAATTCGGGATGGTTAGAAGTCCACTCTGTATAACGACCTAATACCATGATGGTTGCAAATCGAAGTTTCTCGTGATGAGGGATCTGGACCAGGAGAGGTATGATCTGAGGAAGTATGATATCTTCATCTTTATCAACCAATCTTCCCATCGCACGCATGCCAAAGAGGGGTGCTTCAAGCTGTTGCCAGTGTGGAACAGAGGCTTCGGTTGCATGACTAGCATAAGAACCCATCCAGGACTTAATAGCGTCGTAAACTTTTGTGAGGCACGGTGTGACGCCCATAATCTCACAACAATCTTTGAGAACGTCTCCCATATGGTGACGGAACTCTCGAAACTTTTCCTCCGCCTCCCTATCACCATCGAACATGTCTGTTTCGTCTGTGCCTTCTGCCGAAGGGAACTCCAAATGCTTCATCATGATGTCCACAAGACTAGAGTATACATCCACGTATTGCATACGAGCTTCGATGTACATCTCGAGGATCAGATAGAGTTTGAGCTCGTACCAGAAGTTAAAAGTAAGGGAAATGGCATCTTTATCGAAATCTCTGTGAGTACACTCCAGGATCGCCTCAACCAAAGGTCGGAAAACCTTAGGCTCACGAGCAATCAGGACAACCCATGCTTCACCAGCTTCGGCAAAAATACGAGTAAACCCCTTGAACGACTCTGAATCTTCTTCTTGGGCGGCTTGTGCAATACGAGGCTGAAGCGCTAATACACGAGGCAAAAGTATCTCAATGGTAGGCATATACTCGTCAACCTCGCGAGTCTCCTTAAATATAGAGCACAAACATTCTGCTGCTGCTTCGAAAGAACGATCGTTATTCAAACCATTAAATATTACCGGTAGAAGAGGTGAGTTGACTATGTCGGCGACAGGTACCTCGCGTAGCCAGGATGTAATAACTTCAAGTAGTTGTGGGTTTGTCGCTGCTGATTCTGTATGATATTTCTTAGCCTCCTGCAACTACATCTAGGGGAATGAAAACCTACCAGACGATTGCGCATATGCAATCAACAGTTGCACAACTTGGGCGGTATTATCTCCCAATAATTCCTGAGTTCTCTGGTGAAGCTCATCTTCCTAATTGACGCATTAGACTTTGATATTCCCAATAACATTTCGACCACTCCACGTCGTCTGACATGCTCCGGGAATGGTGTTTTTCGGCCCACATACTGTCAAAGTGATCTTTCGTCCCTCGGTGACTTCTTCGGGAAGAACTTTCAAGAAATCTAGGACACAGGCGAGACTTTCTGCGGAGTTCCCCAATGCTGATACGACCATCGGCACCACATCCTTCCAAGTTATCATCTGGATAGCTAGAATGGCCAAGCAAACGCATAGTTGGATTCGAATCGGTCGTGGACCCGTCGCAAACACTTTCAATAGCTCCAAGAGTTGATTTCGCAGCGCTGGTAAGGAGTCGCTTGGTATTTGTTGGACGTCATAGGTAATCTATAAGATTAGATTCAACTCTGAAGAAGTGGGGTTTGTGATCAGATACCTTTCCTCTCAGAGTAGTAGCCGCAAAAAGCTTCGCATCTGGCTCTGCATCTGACGATAGAATGCCAATCGTAATCTGCCATGCCTCCGCCTACGGAATAAGTAAGCCTGTATCAACAACGAGTGATTTGGCGCAAAGGTATTGGAAAACACAACCTACCGACTTCTGGAAACTCTCTAGAAAACTATGTGCTGCTTCCTTCTGTCCCCGTTGACCATCGCGCATAGTATTTAAAGCCGCAATAACAGGAGTGAAGGCATTCTGTAGGCCATTCCCGTTCGTCGAAACAGCGACCATTTTGATGGAGGGGCAAGCCTTGGAGACAATAACAGATCAACGGCGTGATGTAGTCATGTACAATATAAATGTATCGGCGAAAAAGTTGCCAAATATAGAGGTATCCGGGAATGAAGAATTAAGGGTATCAACAATATGTTATGAACTTTGCGTGATTGTAGTTTTTTCCTGGAAAGAATCAGAATGTTCTTTTGTTGTGAGTGATGGGGTGTGCTTGTCCGATAAAGTTGGTTGCCGCAGCGAAATAAAGTTTTAGTGCCTTTTTTGAGCGGCAGCCTTGTGAGAGTAGCATAAGGTACAGTTGACGAACCGCGTCGAGAATTTTAGAAATTTGACCAGGATTTTAAGGATTCAAACCCAACTCTCTTATCGCCGCAATCTATCTATCGAGTAACAGTCTTGTTTCTTACAGACTGTATTTTTACGAGCGTCACTTCAACAAAAATCAACAGAACTCATCATGAATCGAGGCGGTGGAGGTGGCCGGAAGGTCCTTCTTCCCCCAATCAACTTTATTTTCAAGCTTCTCCAACAGCATACACCAGTGTCGATTTGGTTATACGAGCAATTGGGAATTAGAATTGAGGGAAAGATTAGAGTGCGCGCACAAAATCCCCAATCCTATTGTGATATTCTACTAATCATTGAGCTTCTAGGGCTTCGATGAATTCATGAACTTGGTGCTCGATGATGCAGTGGAGGTTAAGCAAGCTACAAAGGACAAAGAAGAGACTCGTAGGGAGCTGGGTTAGTTCATGGATTTTACGAGTCTTAAAAAACAATTTGCTAATATTATTTAGGACAAATTCTATTGAAGGGTGATAATGTATCGTTGATCCAGAGCGCAAGTGGATAAGAGACTATGGGAAGGCGTACATTCAGAATGGGTTATTATGAGAATAAAAAGTACTGCAAGACCCAAGCCACGAGGTTTGGGGGAGTTCTTCGGTCATCTGGCTTCATATTGAGTTGTTTATATTGAGGTGGATCTATTCTCTGGACACAAGAGCGTCTTTAATCTCACCATCTCCCAGCAGAAGTCCGTGGAGAAGATTGTCATGCTCTCCTACCGGCACTGAAATTTCAGCTCCAGACTTCAAGAATTGCTCCTCAAGAGCCAAACCATAGAGCAATACATTTGTTCCTGGGCTCGCTGGATCCGTCAATTGTGACCCTGATTGCTGCCTGTATCGATGCAAAAAGTAGTCATAGAACCCCTTCCCATGGCCAAGGCGTCTTATGAAGTTGGTTTTGGGATCAATGTCAAAGGCTACTCCGGGCAAGAGTATCATATCTAGGCCACCTTTGCTCGAAATAGTCTCCAATATACTTTCTCGTTCATCCACAGTCTTTGCAGGGATTGTGGGTATTCCCCAACTATCTCTTTCCAAGGCTTCAAAATCTGCAAGGCTACGAAGGTCTACCATATCCATTACGGAACGGGGTGTATCAGGTGATTGGGAGGTGGATTTATGAAGGTAAGGCACGAAAACCTGTTTGCCGGATTCCAAAGCGTGACGTACAATTGCATCAGTTTGCAATTCCCCAGTCGGCATAGCGAGATATATGCCTATTCGTTTGGCCTGCTGATATGGCTTGAAATTGATGAGTCTGTGGAGGACAGCCGCACCTACGGATATTAATCAACTGGTAATAGACATGAAACTGATACTCGAACATGACTGAGAAAACTTACTTTGGGTCTGTACAGAATCATTTGTGACTGTTGACAAAAGCTTTTTGATCGATGAACGGAGCTCTTTTTTGTTTGACTTCAGTGCTGCAGATGAAGCCATGGTCGATAGGTATGATAAACTCATTTTTTGGACCAACCACTCAGTCAGTCGATCAGCCCAAAATATACTTTGTAAGAAGGGTAGTAGAACAATAACTTGCCAGTGCTTATTAATCAACAAGAACAATTGGAAAGTCCCTTCAGTAAGATTAATCATACTGGGCCAACACCCGGCCTCTTCTCGACTTCCCTTCGCTCACTGGATTATTGATTGGATGATCCATCGGTTTTCTATGGAAAAGTAGGTAGTATATTTTAATTTACATGTTGAAGAATAGGTACAGTATAAGTAGTACCTAAGTACTTGTTGATGAAGGATTATCTACCTACCTAGGTAGGTATACCTATAGGGAGATCTAACATTGCGCGTTATAGGGCTAAAAATTATACCTAGATAGGTAGTAGTCAAGCTGGGGTCAAGGATCACGGGGTATCAAGATTCAAGACTTTCCATAGAAAATCAAAAATTAAAAAGTACCTACCTAGCTGGTATAGGTATATGTTACCCACTTAGGTAAGCAATGCTAAGAAATTAGTTTGGTAATTTTGCTTCTATGTAAATCCCAAAAAGACCTTGGCAAAAGAGCTTTGGCAAATAGTCTGTCAATAATATGGATGTTTGCAAAAGGTCTCTCAATGTTCTCTATCAAGAAGAGGCAAAACGACATCCATCAATCTGGACCTCGGGATGTGCTATTTTTAATCACTACCGTTTGCGCAGTGGCGCTGAGTGTGGCTGACGGACTGGGCCATTAGCGGTGTTACGAATTCCATCCCTAAATGGAAGTTCACGCTGAAATGTAAATACTCACCATCAACAATCACAATTCAACACTATGGCACCACTCGTTCTGCCTTCAATATTAATCGTAGGCGCATGTGTATTGTCGACTGTATCTGCCGCTCCCTCGTTAGATGAGCTTGCTGGGACATGGTCTACGAAATCTGGCGCAGTGTTAACTGGTCCTGTATGTTCATATTCTTGGATTAGGACTAAAGCAATCGTGTTGATGAACATACGCTGATATTGAAGACTAGGGCTTTTATAATCCAGTCAATGATTCATTGCTGGAACCTACCCATACTGGGATCTCATACTCTTTCACGGCAGATGGCTACTATGAAGAGGCATACTACAGGGCGGTCGCAAATCGTATGTATTTACTCGCAACATCCGAATCACAATGAACCATCCACGAATAGCATAACTAATGATATTGTAGCTGCGGAACCAAGCTGTGTATCGTCGATAATGCAATGGCAGCACGGTAAAGTCGTATTGAACTCCGATGGGTCTCTTAGTTTGAATCCCTTCAGTGTGGATGGGCGTCAACTAGAATCTGCTCCGTGTATTGCCAGTACTGCGACATACACACGATATAATCAGAGCGAGACAATGGAGGTTCGTTGATGCACTTCTATACTATCCTTATTGTCGATATATAGGAACATGGGACAAGAGAAAGTTGCTGACATTCCAATTTCTAGAAATTCCAAGTCTACACAGATCCTTATACAAAATTAACTCGACTGGATCTTTACCAATTCGATGGAACACCTGTGAACCCGATGTTTTTAGCCTACAGTCCTGCACTGATGCTTCCTACCGAAACGCTCAATCCAACAAGTAAAGCAACGTCAACTTCAAGCTCTAAAATGAAGCGATGGTTGGGTCATGAGAATGACCCCGAAGAGCCCACAACATCGGAAGGTTACGTTCTTCCTCTCAACAAGAACGCCAAGCATATCAGTCGCGGGATTGAGCAACCTTCACTCATCCACCGCATCGATCTCGACCTTGTTTGGTGGGCTGGAGTAGGACTGACCATCTTCGGAGGCGCGGCATATCTATTATAATCACTTGGACGATAGATTGCATTGTTGAATATTTGTATACTTGAAGGACTGGGTAACGAGATGAGGCATATATATACCAATGGTGTCTGTCAAATCAGGCACAGTGGAGTTTTTGAGGGGTCCTATTTTTCTGGGATACAAGATTTTTTGAGTGGGGGTAATCTTAAAACAATAGCAAGGGCGCTGGAATCTTTCGTATTGCGCGGGTTGTAATCGTTAGAGCTTTTTCTTCTCTAATAACAATGGTAGAAATGTCACATGAAATAAAAGATCAAATCTTGCATTATACAGCCATCTGAATCCAAACAACGGGTTAAATATCATCTGAGAAAGCCACTGGTCATTTGAAGACTATATTGAGCGTCTCTTTTGACGTTCCGAAATATCCCATGGAAGGAGTGCTGTCATCTACCTTCTACCATCCATCTACCATCTATCATCTAATTTCTGTTTTGCACAATGCTTTTAGTTTGTTCCATATTAACACCCAGCTCAGGATGTGAAACAGCTTCCCCAATCACCCCCTTCAATAGCGAAGCTCAGGCTCTCGACAAACCTCGTCAATCCACATCTGCCCAAGTCATCACCACCACAGGTCTCTAGCGGCAGCACGCGATCATTGACAATCACCCGAACCAACTCCTCACTCTCGCCCGCACAAGACATTTTCTCGATATACACCCTCGCCGCAAAAGGCACCGACCAGCTCGCCGAATACCCATTCGTTTGCGAGACATCTTGTCTTGTGGTGTTTGATAATGGCGTGGTGGAATTGTAGAGACCGAGCGCGGAAAAGATGCCCGTCATGTCATTGTCGTGACTGAAATCCGCATAGAGTTTGACGGACGCGTCGATGGGGAATGTGGCGGGATTGTCATCGAGAGTATGGTTTGTCGAGGTATGGTCTTGGACGGGGGTGTTGGTGAGGCGCGCGATCAGCTCGTTGGTGAAGCCTACTCCCTGTGTGGGACCAAGTGGGTTGCCCCAGGAAAAGCCGTAGTATTTCCCAAGGGTTTGGTAGTAGTCGTAAGCTTTCCAATCGGCAGTGGTGAAGATACTACAAAATGGAGAAATAATGCCGGTGGGAGAGGCAACAGTGTTGAAAGGACAGAGATCCATGAAGCTAATCGTGTCAGTCATGGTGAGGTTGGCGCCGGGGAGGTTTGAATTTAGACGCGATGTAATATTTGGGGTGAAGATTTCCGCCCAGGTAGTTTGGGCAGAATTTCCAATGGTGGAGTCAGGCCCATCTTCGAAGCTTGAGCAAAGACTGTGATCGAGAGTATTGTTACTCCCCGTACCTTCACTAATAATGACGATATTGTATGGGTAGCTAGCATTTGCTGTGGAGGACGAGTCAGCCGAGCGAGCATAATGAAATCCCTGGGTCCAGTTTTGGGCAGATTCGACAACACGATCCTGCCCAGAAGAGCGAACAAAAGGAGTGATGGTCGTGGCCAGGGACTTGTATCTATTATAATACTTGATACCGGAGTTGATCAGTTCCTGTTGTCCAAATATGGTAAGCTGATCAGCTCCTAGGGAATATTCGTAATCTTTTATGAAAGTATAATCTGCTCCATAAGAAATCGCAGTATTGTGGATCTTGTCTATGAGAGCCGTATATTTTGCTGTCTTGCTAGCTGTAGGGTCTCGTGCTCCATGACGAGACAGGATCTGCGCAAATGATATTTCACATTGATCAGGGACTGAAGCACTAATCTCTGAAGGGACTGCAAAATATGGCGAATATTGACCCCAGAAATGGGAGATCTCTGGTTGACAATAGTATCCAGCATTGATAGTATCACATGATGAATTGGTAGGTAGCCCAAAGCCTCTAGATTGATTGTTAGCAAGAGTAATGCTAAAGAAAAGCTTCATGGTCAAACATACACTGCTGCCCAATAGACAAGCCCCAATACCACTACTGCGGCAATGCCCATATTGATTACTTTTCTCCTTGATCTTTTCTTGAACTTCCTCAGATGCTGCTCGAGACTCTGGAGGATATCATCAGAATCTGTGCTAGTAACTGGATCTGATTCTTCACCCGACGAGGGTAGAGGCTCATATTTATAACTTTCATGGCCGGTCATAGTTTTTCGCACTGCAGTGCGCTTCAATGAACGCTTCATCCTCGCGACTCTCTACTTCTGCCCAAGCAGAATAGGATATCTATAATTTCGAATTTGAAGTTTCCATTGGTTGGAATTTCAAATGATGAGGAGACTCAATATTGGTATTCGTGTCCCTATACCTGTTCCTTTGATGTTGTACGACGTTCGGAGTGGGTAGGGAGGACCCTTTCTCTTCAGAACTTCCTATTTGGATATCCAAATCAAGCCCGAACTGGCAAGTATCATTGATGTTTTTCACCACGTGCGGGGATCCCCAAGGATGTTGAAATTGACCTGCATATGACCGGGCTCTGGCAAACTCGACCTGAATAGGCTCGACCAATTTATGTTAACACGTGATTTATTTATTCACTAAAGGTGGGACATCCGGAGCTCGGGTCGGTTTGCGTTGCAGAAAAACAGGAGAGATAGGATTTTGGTCGGGCACCTCCTACATTATTATTGAGATGTTGCAGAAGAGATATGGACTAGCAGCCGGAGCAACTAATAGACAAAGGCCTACACACATATCTATTTATAGAAACAAAATTTCCCCAGACAATTTTATGCAATTTAGTATTTTATGAACATTCCTGGAATTTTATGCACTTTGATGGTACAGTCTATACTCCCCTAAACCGGGTATCTAATGTATCTACAAACGGCTGATAATTGCTCCAGCATACTCATGTGTCTTGGCCTTTCCGCCCAAATCACCAGTCAAGGTCTTTCCTTCTGCTAAAACGTCGAAGATGGCAGTCTCTATTCTCTGTGCGTGATCATTCAATCCCATGTGTCTCAACATCATGATGGAACTGAGGAGAAGAGCGGTGGGGTTGGCAAGAGCCTTACCAGCAATATCTGGTGCAGATCCGTGAACAGCCTCGAAGATAGAGCATTCATCTCCGATGTTTCCAGATGGAGTGAGACCGAGACCACCAATAAGACCAGCGCACATATCTGAGAGAATATCTCCGTAAAGGTTAGGCATAACCAAAACTTTGTCGTTGTATGGGGTTGGGTCTGTAACGATCTTCAGGCAGGTATTGTCAAGTAATTCCGAGTCAAACTCGACGGCTGGGAAATCCTTGGAAACTCTGTTTGCGGTACTCAAGAAAAGACCATCACTCATCTTCATGATTGTGGCCTTGTGGACAGCTCTGACCTTCAACTTGTTGATATCCTGGGCGTATTGGAATGCGAATCGTAGAACCCGCTCACTGGCCTCTCTTGTAATGAGCTTGATGCTTTGTACAACTCCATCTACCACAACGTGCTCAATACCGGAGTATTCTCCTTCGGTGTTCTCTCGGATAAGAACGGTGTCAACGTTATCGTAAGGTGTCTTGTATCCTGCGATTGAGCGACATGGTCGAACATTGGCGAAAAGGTTGAAAGTTCGGCGAAGAGTAAGGTTCAAAGATACATGACCTTTACCGATGGGTGTCTGATACAAATTAGTGCCGGACGCCAGTAAAACAGCTGGGCGAAACGTACAGCCAAAGGACCCTTCAAAGCCACCTTGTTCCTGTTGATACTCTCGATTGTCTCCTGGGCAATAGTGGTTTTTCCGTCTCGGAGTTGCGGGGTAACGTCAACTGGCTCCCACTTGATTGGTGCCTTTATTCCGTGTCAGAATTGACTTGTAATCGTTCGAACACTCCCCTTACCTTGGCGGCTGAAAAGATATCTTTCACGGATTGCGAAATCTCGGGTCCGATCCCATCACCCTCAATCAAACTGACTGTGTAGAGTCCCTGGCAAAACGTCAGTGTCCGTATCCCCAGAAGCTTTCTCGGTATTCATTTGTGTTCCATTTCGTTCTATTATATTGTGTGCAGCATTGGAGCCGTCCTCTCATAGTTGGGGATGCCTTACATCTGAACCCTTTTGGCCGTGAAACTGGGCAATCTTGGTTTTCTCGGTGGCATATTGGCGACGGGCCTGTATTCATGAATAGTCAGCATGTGCAACAAAGCTTGAATATGCAATAGCTGCATTGCAGCTGGAACTAAGCATATTCTTACCTGGACAGCGGCTGGTTTCCAAGCACGTGAAGATACTTGAACGCACTGTCTCCGCGCGGGGGCGCCAAATGATCTGATTGCTAACATATTGTCTGCCAAATATGCTCTTGCCAAAGTTCGCAAGAATGGATTGGAAGAAGAGGAGAAGAGGGGGTAAATAGGTCAAAAATATGTTTAGAGAAAGAAGATTTGAAGTCGCGGCTAAGTTGCGGAAAGTTGCGTTTTTCCTCAAGTAATCAGTTGCTACTTTGGTGTGGTTATCAATTCCGCTGTTCCACTTTGAGCCGATTTGCCCCGGGCTGATCACTTTCGGCGCTTGTAATTCCCGATTTGAGATCTGGACTCAACACCCTTATTACTCAGTCAGACATTGATTGTTGCGACACTGAACAATAGAATCTCGACATAAACATATTATACTCAAAGAATTTGACTTATAATAATTTCAAATTTGTGATCAAAAACTGGATGATTTAGTGCTGGGATTTACGAACAAATACTCTAGATATTATTGCAACAATCTCGAATTAAACACGATCCAATATGACGGACATGGAGCGGTCGATTTTGGACCATTACCAACTTTCATCTCCATATCCCAATGAATGGCCGGCAGACAAAGATACGAGTGATGCCTCGGATGAGGAAGACGAAGCTCCCAAGTCAAATCAGAATGGCTCAATGGCTGCAGCTGCAGCTCGCAGAAAGTCCAAATACTTCGCCCTCGAAAGAGCTAGCGATCGCAGAAGTCTCATTCCCAACTCACAAAAATCCGGCGATGGAGTAGAGAATTTGGTTCAAAGGGATGAGCAAGATCCCCTGGGAACTACCGATAGTGTTGTTAGAATACTTCGGCAGCAGGGTCTACCGGTGCAGGACGATATAGCATTACGTTTGTATCTCTACCACTTCTTCTAAACTTTCACTGACGGCACCAGGTAATAGGTTTCTCTTGTCGTCTACAACATTCTCGCCAGCCCTATTCCTCTCGCAAGTTCATTCCTCGGCCTCTACGCAAGACCTGTTACGAGGACTAGATCTACTCTCGAGATCAATTGACCAGAAATCTGCTTCTCTAAAGGTCCTCGTTGAATCGAACTTCGAACGCTTCGTGCGTGCCAAAGCCACAATAGACAATGTTTATACAGAGATGAAGTACCGAGGGGCGGAACCACCTTCGGCTTCCCGTGCTAGACCTCATTCCCGTCACGCCAGCAGAAGTAGTTTTCGAGCCAGTAGTGGTAATCAGATTGGAATGTCGACTCCGGCGCCTGTGGATGCCAGAAAGAAGAATGCATTGATGAAAGAAAGCGAATATGGTGTACTTGGAATCAAGACTCCCCTTTTAGATGTCTCAGCTAAGGCAGAAGAGGTATGGGGCCCGGCATTGGGTGGAAGAGAGAAGGAAGATAGCCTGAAAGTTATGGTCGGAACAGTTGATCGATACAAGGAATATTACGAGGTCAACGCTGCTATTACCGATAGCATCAAGCGGAAAGATTATGAAAGCATTGTCGAAGAATACATAAAAGCAAGACGGTTTGCAGATGATGCAAAGAAACTCACTGAAACGTTAGGCAATACACCCCCGACCGATCCTCAGATACACCAAATACTTCTGGCTGCCCGCGTATGGCATGATGTTGAAGGGCAGATTGAGAACTTCAAACGCGACGTATGGAAGAAGCTATCATTAGCACAAGGTTCTGGCAGAACAGGCGGATTCCTGAGCACTCAACAAGATCAACATATGGAATTTATTGGGATATTACTTGAATTGGGAGTCACGGACAATCCTATTTGGGTTTGGTTACTAAGTCGTCTTAACCACCTCAAGGTCAAAATCCAAACAACTTCGGATCGTTCAAAGGTAGAGATCGAGATTCTACGACGACGACTAGCTAGTGCTGAGAAGCCTGCACCTCAAGCCGTAGCTACTCATCTGCGGTCGCTTGGACGTCAAATTATAGATAACAAACAAATTTCAGTCGATTCCCCAGACATCATCGAGCTATGGGAGAAGATGAACTCGTTTCTACACAGCATGTTCTCCACACAAGGTATTCTTGGCGAAGTGACAGAATTCTGGCAGACTGTTCAGAGTTTCATCGATGGTAGGGCACAGAAAGCCTTACCCGTAGGTATTAATGGAAAGTCTCGAGAGCATCACAGGCTTTCTGATGAGAATATTCTCAACCTCCAACAAGGAACAGTTGAGCTCGTAGACATGCTTCGGGAAAGTATATATGAATTGTTCGTCGATCCTCCAATTGAGGATATCTCAGCGTTGTTTTCACCTCTACCACCGACGCCAAGAACGGCTGATTCATTAAGTCCGTCTGCCCTTGGAGGTTCTCGATTCACATTTGATCCCAATAACTTGCCACCCCCATCCCCTAAACGAGGTGAAGCCTGGGAAAAATTTGCATTCTGGCCACCATGGTCAAATTCCGCCAGCGGAGTCCATTATTTAGCCAAATTCCTAGCGCTCGTAGGTACTGGCGCAAGCGAGATGTCAGGGGTATCCCCCGTGGTCAATGGAGATGGTTCAGCCTTGGAAAGATTGAAAGCTCTAGTTGGGGGAGCTCGTGAAAGATGCGTGTCCGCAATACTTGCAGCATGGAATAAAGATGCCGAAAATATCAAAGTTCTGGAAGATTGGAGGCGTTCTCCAGAGAAACGAGATTTGACCAGGATGCCTGCTAATTTCAGTGCTTTTGAAAGTGCAATTCTTTCAGGCATGCAAAAGATTCTTTACATTTCTGATGCATCAATTAAGCCAGGCTCAGCCGAGATCGTTCTACCTCCGCCGACCAAGCTTTTGCAAATGGTTCGTAGTCAATTTGTGACGACCCTTTACAAGGCATTGAGCGGGATGGTAGAGAATGCAGAGAGGTCTGTCAAGAAAACAGAAGATGATTGGACGGCTGATATTGATGGTTTGGCAACTCCTGTGGCAGTAGTCGTTGCTACCAGCATGGGTTCTGGAACTGTCGATGCTAGTGATCGCGTAAGTCAAACCTTACTCTTTTGAGGACCGAATTAATGTTTATAGAATGTTCGAATGCTCTTGACCCTGAGTAATTTGCAAGCTCTTCGTGTCGATGTTGTTCCAAATCTTACAACACAGTTTGAGAACTCTTTCTCCGTCAAGCTTACAGATGAAGCTAAGACGATAAGAGAAGTCCTAGGGCAAATTGATGCTCGTCTATTTCAATCATACACTACACCTGCAGTTGAGACCCTTCGCGCCATTGTGCGTCGTGGAGTTCTAGCACCGGACTGGGCACCAAGCGAGCAACCAAAAGAGGTTCGTCCTTATGTATACGAGGCTCTACTCTGTCTTGTTCTCGTTCATACCCAGGTCTCTACAACTGCCTCTTCTCTCACTGCTCAAGTCCTTTCTTACCTCTTAGAGCAAGTGTCCCTGGAATTTTTGGATGCCTTCAAACAACGCCAACGATTTCCCCTCAATTCTCTTATGCAAGCTACTCTTGATATCGAATTTGTGGCACAGACCATGAGTCAATACACAACAGATCGAGCTACCGAGACTTCAAGTCAAATCTATCTGGAGTTGGATAAAGGAACTGACGGTGAGGCAAGAGCAAGGTTACAAAAAATACTTCCTGGAATGAGAGTAGATTTGAAGAGGTTAAGGGAGGCGAGTAAGAGTGAATTTTCTTGCTTCAAGAAAGTGAGGAGTGGAAATAAGGCTCCTAGCACTAACACGTAAAGTGCCACTGGCATTTAGACAAGAGATTCAAATAGATTGTAACCTTGTCCAAAATTGATTCATCATGATATCGAGCACAGTGTATAGAATGATTCAAATTGTATGCGTATGATTTTAACCAACCGCTTTATGAACGATTACTCTGAAGTTATGTGATAGTCCAAGTCTCAAATGATAATGATCTGCTCCTCTAGAACAGGAAATTTTCTACTCGAGCGATGCTGATGGACAGGAGAGCTGTGAACCTACCAGGTACTCGTGCCCCTTATTCAAGGTAAACTGTCCCTAGAATGCAGAAAAACGACGCCGGAGTGGTCCGTGCGATATCCCTTAAAAGCCTGGTTGGTTTGAATGGTTGAAAAATCTCTTTTAAGAGATTCTTTTTTAAAAAAATGATTTCAAGACGAATTTGATGTTTTTTTAATTTGTGAAGAAAGAATATGATTATTGAGAATTATTCATATCATATTAATTTGAGAATGAAAATACTATTGATTTCATTTTTCTATTCGAGAATTAAGAGAGAAATTACACGAAATCTAAGAAATGGATTCAAGCAGTTTGATTATAGGTAATTAGGTACTTGTCAGGTCAATATGATCCGGTTAAGCGAAAGCGTTGTGTTTCCGCATTCTGGGGGTGTTTACCTCCCTGTAAGAAAAGGAGTGTAGATAGGGGTAATATGTATGCTACCTAGTCTTTGAGACATTTTGAATCAAGCTCTGTGCATAGGTACTCTTTGAATCTTCCAGATGATTTCTCTCTGTTGGTATCACCATGAGGGTGGTGAAGCCGGAATAGTAGGTACTATATAGTATTGTATTGTATTGTATTGTATTTCGGCTGGTCTTCTACACTGTGCTATGGTTCGGATCGTACGTAGGTATATATGCGTACCACTAGCGCATACGCTGGCTATACCGCACCCGCATGAATGCGCCTGTAATGCCATATCCTCATACCATATGATTATCCCGATACTAGGTATCTTTAATTTGATGGTTGAAACTGGGTTAAAACCTGGAATATGGATTGATCATCGGATTGAAAGATGGATTATTAAACGTCATTCTTATTTGCTGGGACCCTTACATATATAATCTTTCATGACTACATTGAAATAACATGACAAGAATTCTGTCTAATAGAACTCAGGATAGATTGTCGGTGTCACTTATGGATTGAAGAAACGGGCTTTAATTTGATACAATTAATATCAACACAGTATGATTTCCTAAATATCAAAAAAAAAAATTGGCATTTCTTAGGCCGTAAAGTCATAACATAGAAGCACCCGCATAGTCGTTGAACCTACCCCAAGACACCATACACACACCACCGAACCCTAATCAATTTCTTTCACAGTGTGATTTTACCCAATCCACCATCGGTTGACATCCGCAATTCTTCAGCGTCCGGCGTCCAAAGATCCAACAGTTTCTTAACTACATCATCGCCCCGTTGCAAAACGATCGGGATCTTAATCACATCTTCCTCCTCATCGCTATCGTCCGAATTTTCACTATCGGAATAACGTCGTCGTACATGTCCATTGTTTCGACGTCTTCTTCTCGCTCTTCGTCTTCGACTGTCATAACTGGAGTTGTTATCGCTGCCCGAACTGCTTGAACTATCCAGGTCGCTCATGCTCACTCCTCTGGTTCTCCAATCACCTCTTGGTCGTGGTCTTGAACGCCCAAGCCAAAATGGTGCTGCGGGAGCAGGTGGTGGAGGTGGTGGAGGTGGAGGTGGAGGTCCGGGCATAGAAGGTTGTGGTGGTCGTGGGGGCGGGGCATTATGAAAGCCTGGAGGAGGGGGAGGAGGAGGAGGTGGTGGAGGTGGAGGTGGTGGTGATGGTACTGGACCTCGTGTTGTCAGCTCCTTGTAAACATTAGAAGGTTTGTACTCTTGCTTCAGAGTACGTCTGGCAATCAAATGCATGATTGTGGCATGTTGCGCCCCCTCGCCTCGGATCCCGTGATTAACTTCTCCCATGCTATCGTAGAGACTTAGTTCGATCCAACACCATTCAAATCTATGATCTCGCTCTTGGAGTCGTAACTCCTCCATGAGTCGCGTCATGTGGGCAGATTGTTGATCGGTGAGACGGAGTTTGGCATCAATGATGGAGCCTCCACGGCTCCCGAATGAATTTACCCGCGCGAGAATGTCACGGAGTGGGTTTGATTCTTGAGTGAGGATTATGGAAGCCCAGGTGCGAGGTCGGTCGTTGTGGGTATCGGCTAGTCGAAGAGTATATTCGTTGTAGGTTGTGAGAGCTATGAATGCTTCGGCATCGGTCCAGATGGTTCGATCGTTCACACTGGAAGCTTGTCCAGGTGGTGGAGGAGGGCCTCGAGCTTGAGAAACAGGGGGGGCGTAATGGCTTTGAGTAGGAGGGATCATTCCACGGCCTACGTTAGCAGCCGAAGTCAGCAGTTTATCGCTATTTACAATGAAGGGTACTTACTTGTGGGTGCATGAGGACCGTTGAGGTCAATGAATCGAGGGAAATTACGAGAACATAGAGCTGGTGTCGGAGGTCTGATATTTGGAAGCATTCCGGGAGGTGGAGGGGGATGTGGTAGAGACCCTCTGGCATCTATGAAGAGAGGAGGTGAAGGGTGTGGTGCTCTCTCGACGTCTGGATGCGGCATAGTCCCACGCTCTACCCACGCTCTTCGCTTACCATCCATCAATGGCTCCCGAAGAATCGCTAGTATTATTCGGCTATTGTAATGTTGGGGTAGAACAGCAGTGCGAAGCTTTAAAGCAAGAAGACGCATCCAAGCATTGTTTTTATTCTCTTGTAAAATTTCAAGTGCCACTATCTCTCGACGTACATCTTTGGCCCCACCAGGATAGATAGCTTTATCGAGGGAATTGTGTTCATTTGTGTTCAAATTGCTAAATGTTTCAAACCAGCTATTATCATTCAATTGTCTTAAAATCGTACGCATGTGCGTGGCTTCGAGACTGTGGAAGGCTGAATGAGGAATTGGCCTGATGTCAACACCCTGAATGAGGAATGCTTCGAGTACGCTTGAAGTATTTTCCAAGACTCTCTTCATCTCAACAGCAAGAGACTCCTTGCTTCGAAAGAGACTCTTGATCTTGAAGCTAAGGCGGTTGTGGGGGGAGTTGAAAAGCTGGCCTTCTGGTGCTCGAGACCTATTAACATCAGTATGTGTTAAAGATATCATCAATTCTTCTTTGCACTCACTCCAGGGGTTTCTTCACTGTCTGCTCTTCCTTGACTTTTATTGCTGGATCTACCTTGTTATCTTCACCTTTCTCAATCGGAAGATTTTGTAACTCCCGCAATATTTGGTACAATGGCGGCGTGCTGGGGCCTCTGTGGCTATCGTATGAGGGAGGATTGACCTTGAACATATCAGTAACCATAAAAAGATAGTTTGTGGAAGCCCGTATGCTATGGATCTTGGGAGGATTTCTTTTCTTGTATAAAATATGCGGGGAGGAGTATTTAGACATCTAAGTTTGTCGTCGAGTTCTTAAAATATCGAACTTTCGTCTGCCAAAAGTGGTGGGGAAAAGGATTGAGGGTTTTACTCACATTTGGGGTAGTCAGATCGATAACTCTCGGAGAAAATACAGAGGTTGGGATCGGCGGCCTTGCCATGTTTACTACCACGCCAGGAGGTGGAGGCGGTCGAGCACCCATGCATCTAGCTGGTGGAGGAGGACATCTGGCTACAGGTGGAGGTGTAGGTGGAGGGTATGCAACGAACTGTGGACGTGAGTTTCGTTCTCTCCTCGAAACAATCGAGCTAGCATCACTATCGCTATCCGACTCGCTGAGCATGTAATCCGAGATGCTGCATGAAGGGAAACAGCGACGGTGGCCTCCTGGGGAAACCCCAATAATATCTGCGGTGCGGTTGATTCTTTCGTGATAGCTGACGATTTTGTGAATATCCACCTTCCCAGAAGATCTACACTTGGTAAGAAATTGGTTCTCCACGGAATAGATTGAACTCACAAATCTCTGGAAAGCGAGCCAACGGTAACAACTTGGTATACCAAGAGAAGATGCAATTGAACCCCTTTAAGTCGATCCATGTAAGCATCCGTGTCATCGTGTACGCGATACAAAATTGCGTTTT
Source organism: Ciborinia camelliae (assembly GCA_025890175.1). Classification (NCBI taxonomy): domain Eukaryota; kingdom Fungi; phylum Ascomycota; class Leotiomycetes; order Helotiales; family Sclerotiniaceae; genus Ciborinia; species Ciborinia camelliae. The sequence goes on from JANPYM010000017.1 coordinate 593,126, forward strand.
CGAGGTCGTTTAAGAACTTGTCCTCATCAAGCTTCAATTGCTTTGGCACCAAAGGTACAATGATCTCCGCCTTGGTTTTCTTCGCATCCTTTCGCTTCTTCTTTCGTTCCTTCTTCAAACCCGCCTTTGAAACAGTGGGAGAAATCTTTTGCAAGATGTTAGAGCATTCTACGGCCAGGATATCCACATATCTGAGTCCCTCTTCGCTGAAAAGTCGATTTTGATTCGCCCCAACTTCGTTGCTTAAGAGACTCAGCACTTCATTGAGCGTGCCAATGGTAGAGTTGAAAAGACTAATACATTCTTCAACAAAAACTGGTACGATGGACTCAATTTCCAGGGTGAGCCGATATCTATGAAAAACGCGAGAAAGCTGCCCAGCATAGGCCGAGATACTTTCAAGGCTCTCAACTACATCCGTCGCTGTGACCTTTTCCATTCTGGCTGCACCTTTCGCGGTAGCTTGATTAAAGGTCTATGGAAAATGATAAGAAGTGAAAGCTCTGCATGGCAAAGAGCGAGTTCAAAAGGGAATAGGAAATACCAGGCAATCAGGGCAGATCTATGCTGCTTTATTTCCCCCACTCCAAATCTATCAGAGTGAGGCTGACTGGTTGCATATGCCTCATTGGAACGAATGGGAACCAATGCAATATCAAGCCACAATCCGACTTAATTATGGTCATGCAGAAACATGCACTTTTTAATTCGTTGGTAAAGTGTTTGGAGTTGCACATTCGTCAATTTAAAACTCACCGACTGGACTCTGCGTAGTCGGCAATGACCATGTAGAAAGCCATCTGCAGGTCAAGAGAATAATCATCTTGTCCGTAACATATTTCGGAGCATCTCATGAAAGAAAATGTGAGCTCAATATATCAATATCGCCCTGTCTGGCGGTAGACCCGTTTCTGACCCGAGCATTTGGGGTCGAAAGGGTAAATTATGGCAGAAATCCAGGATATCCCCTCTCACTACCTACCTAGGTAGGCAATGATCGTAGAAATATGTCGGCACCCGCAGACCGGTCAGCTTACCAAAATTTTCCCTCACAAGCAGGGCGATTCGTGTTACATTTCACCACATGCCGATAAAACCGACCAATGCCGATATTGCCGATATTGCAAATATGGCGCCATGAATTAATGGACGGTCACGGAGTTTATATTTCTCTACACCATTTCAGCATAACCCCGCTTAGGCCCACCACACTACCGGGGATTTCCTCCAATGCGATATCAACTTTCCACATGCGACCTGCAATTCCACCTACTTGTGCCGCACCAATAGCTGCAGATATGAGTAAATCATACTCTACCAATCGTTCCCATGCCCCCAAAGCGATATCCCTTCCCCATACCTTGGCACTTCCTCCTAAAGCAGTAACTCCGGTGCTCGATGTTTGTATCTTATGTCTTGATGTCAACGAGCTATATTCATCGTAAGCCATAGCGAAATTGCAAGTATCCGTGTCAAGGACAATGTCAAGTCGTGCGGCAGCTATCAGCATAGCGAGCTCCAACTCGGATAGACCCTGAATGATGTGAAGTTTAGAATCCGGTGCTGACAGTGTCATATTGGCGAGGTTAAATGATTGACCACGCAAGGGAAAGTTCTGCGTTGAAAGAGTCGATACGGGAAGGATGGAGGAGGTGAAGAATGCAGGCACCGATTTAGACCGGTAGAAATGTGATTGAATATGATGCTTAAAACTTTTGTCGTTGTATAGTTTCTGATGGTATTATTAGTTGCGTGTCAAGTGAGCAAGAAGATGGGATTCTACCTCAATCATTGTCTGCCAGTATGAGAGAAATTCGCTCTGTCCGGGTGCCGAGATATCAAACCCCTCGTTGTCGTAATCGTCGCTGTCAACCATAAGGCCCTCTTTACATACTTCCCAAAATGCTGAAAGACTTCTGGGTAATGATAAGTGCACATATCGGTGACTAAAGCGACTCTTGACTCTCTTTTCCAAACTCTCGACTACATCCACACGAGTGGTGAGACCAAGTACGGCAATGGGGGCTTTCCTTGCTTGTGCTATGTCAAAGAGATTATAAAGTAAAGTCTGTCGGGAGTGAGTCGTGAATAGGTCAAATTCATCCAGTATGAAGACAACAGACTTAGCAGCATGGTCTGCATCGATTTCTGATATCTCTGATGGATGTGATAGCAGAGCCAGAAGGGAAGCTAGAGTATCAGCGTAATTGCTAACCTGTATGCAATGTTAATGCTTGTATGATGATATACCAAATAGTTCCTTACCTTGCCGTTTGAGTCGTCGTCAATCTCCATTTCCCTTCCCAGTTGTCTCCATATCTCGCGCAGCGCTAAGCGATCGTCCGTATGAACAAATCCATTTAGTCTAACAACATGGAAATTCTGTCTGTGGTCTTTTCCGAGATCTGAAATTACGGATTCGACCAGCTGTATATGAATTAGCTTATTTTCAAAAGTCTTGGACAATCGACCTTACAGTAGTCTTTCCAGAACCTCTTGCTCCGATTATCAACATAGAGTTACCCTCACCAGCCAAAACTGTCTGCTCGACGAGCTGATGCACCTTATGCATCTCGTCTTCGTGACCGTGGATCCTTAAACGTTTCTGGCCTGTAAGCCGATCCAGTAGTACTCTTTGCATTGTTTTTAGATGAGTTTCAAATCCCTCAATGCTGGGGACTTCATTTGATATCGGACCCGAATCTGTTTCTCCATCGAGCAGATCATGATCTACATTGAAAGCGCACCCTTTACAAAGCCATTCGCCCCGAGGTTTCTTGGGTATATTGCCACAGGTTTGATGAACAGCATGATCACAATTCTCACATAGGATAATCTCGTTCGGTTTCTTCGAATCCAGTCCTTTGCAAACTGCACATGCTATTCCGTCATCCGAGTCATTGACAACATCATCCTGAGCAGCCCTTGCTGCCTCCGCCGCCACCCTGGTTCTCTGACATTTTTTGCAGTACCAATCTCCATCGGGAATTTTTGGTACACTATAACATTTTTGATGGACAGCAAGGGGACAACCATCGCAAAACAAAATTAGATTCGGAGGCTTCGAGTCAGGCTTTGTACAAATCTCACAAACAGGATCGTCGTCCTCATCATTACCATCAACTGTCGGTGATGTGGATGGAATGATTTTTCCAGGCAATTTTTTGCGAGGTACTTCGGACTACTTCACATTAGGACATATTCTTTGTGTATATCAATTATCCAAGACAGTCCCACTTTGAGCAGTTTTGTCTTAAATCCTTTTACGTACCGGAATATCCTTAAATCCCTCTAAACCATCCCTTCCAGGTTCATCAAACGCAACACTCTTCCTTATTGTTGAGTTCCTAGCCTTGCTAGGTGTCAAGATACCTTTTGGTACCAAGCTTGTAGAATTTGCCAGATCATCTATTATACGTTTTGGTCGGCCGCGTTTCGGTGTACTGGACCCAGGTGCCTCGGTGGTCTTTGCCCGAGCCACTGAAGTTCTGCCCTTTGAATCGGAGAATCTCGTCGATCGACCACTCGTTGGTTTTGTAGGTGTCTCAGAAGGCTCAACATCCTCATCACTAGCTTCTATTTCCTTATTCTGTTTGTTCTTCGCAACTTCATTCTGGACCGCCTGCCGTGATAATGCTTTTGCCTTCTGGACGCCATCTTGATTTTTCGGCGGTCGCCCACGGCCACGTTTTTGGGAAGGGACCACTTCCTTTGCAATAGACTTTGCGGTCTTTATAATTCTTGCTACCGGTTTGGCGTTTGGTTTCCCCCGTGCCTTTGTATTCTCTTCTTCTTCATCATCCGTAACCTTAATGTCGTAGATATCCTCGCCCAATTCGTCTGCACTATCTTCGGTGTCTTTTGTGGCACTCAGTCCGAGGAGTTTCTTGAATCTATTCGAGATACCGCCAAGTGTAGAGGTAGGCGCATCTACTTTTCGACGTTTCGCTGCAGATGATTGCGTTCTTGCGGGTAACGGGGATAATTCGTCCGCTTCGTCTGAGATACGAGATCTAAGACGTTTTCGTGTACTTGATGGTTCTGTGGGTGGCATAATGAAGCAAAGTTAAATCTAAACTTTTCTTCATGTGTCCTTTGGAATATTCATATCAAAAGAATGAGTTGGTTACGAGCCAAAATGGAGCTCCTGAGTATGGTCGATTAGTAGACGTTGCTCGGGAGACGCGTCATAAATTAAAATAGCGCTAGCGGCCGCCGCACTGTCGCGTTTTCTTATGGCGTAATAATCAATCGTAAGCGAGGCACTACTGGCATTCTTTTAGTATATTTTGTATAAAACAAATATTGACTTTTGTTAGATTTTGTAGTAATAATCTAGTCATCTACATTTACTGATTACAGAAGTTAACTTAATACATAAACCATTACTTTCGAACTCATTCATTCCTCCAGCTGTCTATGAAGGTCTAAAACAGCAATCGGTCACAAGTACACAGTGGCACAATGCTGAAAGTAGGAGGACAAATGTATTCCATAAGGTTCAAAAGGGAATCAAAGCTTTTGGGCTAGTTAACCTTACCTTAAAGCAATCGGATGAGAAAGATTGCAATGGAAGTGATCAGATCAACGGTCAACATTTTATATTGGCTATATCTCAATTTCTCATTGCTCGTTGCTATTTACCTAGTTCATAGTGCAAAGGAAAGTTCGGATTGCTTCTTTGAGTCTTCAATCAATCGAAACTTTCTCCCATATTGATGATCAAAGTCAGATATTTCATTTATAGACCTTCTTTGAGCTTTGTAAATTGAAGTTATTGAAGCCAAGAACAAAATCTCATCTTCTAGGTTTTTACATATACATTATAATTACCCTATCTTTCTACAATTACTACACTCTACTTTCCTCAATGTGCGATATCACAAACCCTTACCTTTTTCGATCATACATTCTGGTCTGCCAAAGGAATCAGAAGTTTAACGCCAATATCGCTCTCCTTGTATTTAATGTTATATGCCGCGCCGACTGCGAAGGAAGAAACCCATGTCATCTCATCACTCACCAAACTGAATTGACCCTGAATACTTATTGCAGGGGCATTTCAATCTAGAGCTCTTCGTAGCCTCCCGGAATTACAGCCGGGCATTGATCCAGACCCTGTGCTGCGGCTCTAACAAAATGGTGATCATGAAGTCTGGATGATTTAGGAATTGGTAGTCTCCATCTGGTATTTTACATTCATGTATTTAATCGTCTTACTGATGATATTTTGTGTCAAGTCGCCCGAAATACCTAATACTCATTATCTCCAATATCAGTGCTTCCCTTCGCGAAAGCTAGGCGTTGATGTTGACGAAAGATCGATGTGGGGATGAGCAGTAATCTACCAAGTACAAATCTAAACTAGCTTTACTAATTCTATGTTTCACTTACATAGCCGGCCTTTTAATACCACTAGCTCCAGTATAAATGTGATGGTTTTATTGGTGAGCTGGCCTTGCATGCATTAGCCTTATTGGGATAAGGGTATCACCCCATCCCTCCCTTTCTTTCTTCTTCGCTCCTTCCATTCTTTCATCGCTCTTCCATCATCAGATTGCACCGAATAAGATTCGATTATTTCATCCACCCACCTCCCTAAAACATATATAGATTGAACTAGATTAGATTAGATAAAGAAAGCCCCAACAAGGGTGCGCAGTGGCAACTACCTCTACGGCTTCAAGTACGGCAAATAGGGTGAATGCCCTAGACCCACGGAGCCGTAGAGGGTAGGCAGTCTGCTTGGCCAATTTAAGTCGTTTAATTCTTATTCGGGGCATTACAGTGATACCAATAAACAAGGTAAAGAAATCATGTATTATAATAAACTTCAACAAGTAAAGAATAGCTTTTTGTTCTTGATAATATATTCGTATAGATAGGTAGCTTTATCTACCCAGTCGTTGTATATTTATATTCGATGTTCCCAATTTTAGAAATTAAAGCTTCGCACCTCCCTTCCCATCATCATCCCACGTCTCTTGTTAATCTCCCTCAATCCGCCTCAACAACAATCCACTAAACGCCTCCCTCCCAGTATCCAGTGGCTCCCCTTTTAAGATCTCATTACCCTTCCCTTCATCTTCCAAACGCCACCCACCATCACCAAAAGTATCAACTAGACATGCCACCAATATCCCAATCATCATCGGCGCCACCTTCACCGCAGGACACTGAAAACTACCTTTTCCAAACGGCATCCACGCTTCCTTATATGTTACTTTCTCTCCCCTTTCCAGCATACCCCATCTATCAGGTCTGAATTCATTTCCATGGACACCCCATATCTCTTCAGCCCTTTGCAAATACTCCACGTCAACAGCGACCATTTTTTCAATTTCACAGTTGTGACGATATATCCTCTTGGTCGGTGGATACAGACGCAGAGATTCAAACACGATATCCTGGACCGAACAGCTTCCCTTTCGATCTCGAAATTGCGTGGAAGTCAAGTTCGCCCTGTATTCGTCCAGAATATCTTTCCATTCTGCAGTCACATTGGATGGGTGACGGAATGATACTTCGAGGAAGCAACGAAGAACGACTCGCCAGAGTGTTTCGTATGCCGGAAGGAGGATGTTTAGTGGATTGTCATTCACATGGTCTGCGGGATTGGGAAATAGTGAATCAAGCGCGCAATGCAAGGAGTGCTGCATGGAAACTTGAGACTGGTTCGAGGAACAGGAACATTTGGATGATACCCACTGCAAGATCTGGGAGTCAGTATTGCCAATCAAGGGAAGATAGAGGAAAATAAGGAAAATGGGGAGTCAAAGCTCTATTAAGAAGCCAAAAGGGTGCAAATGAGGAAACATAAAAGTGGTTTGAGATCAGGGAACAGAGTTTGACCTTAAGAACAAGGATTTAGTGAACCGATTAATCTTACGAGCGAGTTTACGAGTTGTGTTATGTGCGGGATGGAGGATTTTGAGGACAGATTGAGAGGTGTGGAAGGGAAGAATTTCAGGAGGACGAAGCGGAAGCAGATGTCTTGAATGAGTGGGCTTAGGGGGATTGTTTCGTTTTTGGGGATAGATGATGTTTGTTGAGCGAGAAGAAGCGTTTCTCCCGCCAGGTCGGAAAGAGATTCATCGGAGGTCTTCAGAAGGGATTTCGTTTCCGCGAGAAAAGTTTTATAGAAGATTTGATTGGTGGTTGTGAAGGCGTTAGAAATGGAGAAAACCCGTACAAGTCGCTGGTTGGTCAGGGCGCGGGAGAGCAGTGTGGAGGATTTAAGAAGTGCAGTCGCTTTGGCGAGGTCTCGTATGAAAATAGGAGGGTTTTCTTTGCAGTTGCATTTCTGGGGGATCAAATTGTATGTTGAGATGCAGGTAAAGCAGTACGTACAGATGCCCGCAATTATGGCTATCGCAAACAAAAATAATTGACCCATCACTCATTCCAGAAAGAAAGTGACTCTGATTTCAATGTGAAAGTATCTGCAGCATACATTCATTACTTATGCTTGGATAAATGGCAGTGTTCGTTTACGATATTCCCTTTTTTTCAAGTTTTTATAGTTCATGGCTATAAATTGTTCGGGCTCCTGCATGATCGACCAAAACATGTCACGAATAGAGTTGTTTGTTTTCTTTCGATAATCAAAGTGATTGTAGGCGGAAAGACAAGGCTCCTCGCATCAAAAGAAAAGGGTGCAAACAGATGAAGATGAAGGCAACTTGCATCACCATCAGGGGCGGGAACAATCTGTATTGTAGTCCAATAAAAAGAGATTCTTGAAACTGTTTGATATACTGGAAGTATTTGAATCTACTCGAAGGGTATCCCGGCATCTACCCAAATCCAGTGTTGGGCACCTCATACCCGTTTCGATCTCACTGGAGCAACATTCAATCCATCAAAACTTGACCAAATAATAATCGGGCGGGTATATCGGGCAAATACTGAAAAATACCAGATAATGATCTGGTATTTCGCAATTTGTATATTTATTAAAATCAGGATTTCCCATACTCCAGACTGCCGTCCAACAATGAGAGGTTTTTGATTCTATGAATTGATTTTATACATTAAATTCGTTCCTCATATTGAATCTGTTTGATAATATATTGGATTCACTTGAAACGTTCAATTCTTTGGAATCAACAATACGTTCTCAAGAACTCACAGTATTTCGAGGATTTAAAGCTCTTATTAGACTGCAGTCTGGACTATTGCACACCCTTCAACTTCAAATGGCCACGAGTAATAATCCGAGAGAGGGCAAATACCTGGGTACCTACTAGGTAGCCACTAGGTAGGTATAATCCACGGGAAGAGCTACAGATGCCCAACATTGCCCAAATCTCGATTCTGTCTCTAGTCGGCTGCCAAGCAAATAAACGAACTTCATGGGATACAGACTGACTGTGTAGGTATATGTTGCCGTTTTGGTGTTAGCATATGGGCAAGTAGATACATAATCATTGAGTAATTGGATTGAATCTGACTTCAACTTTTGTTTTGTTCAGGGCCGTTGCAGGATTACTGTAAGAAATGCCCCACCATATTGCTTGTATATCGTTTGATTTGCGTTATGCAGGATCTGACGGAATAGATCGTTGAAAGCCACAGAAATAAGAAGAACTATTGGGCATCTCAAACTGCTACCCTGTCAACCTCTTATCTCATCTATCATTTATGACAGAATCTCCCAACTATTATTGACCAGAGAGAAAACCAAACCGAGAAGTTGAAGAAGAGAATTCTATGAAAATCATGTGACCAAAAGGTTTATGTAATCAATAAATGCGGGGATGCGGGGAAATCCAAATATTCTCGACACCTAACATCACCAATACATTAAATTGAGACTCTTGAGTATCGAAAGCAAGATGATTGGAATTGCATGCGATATTCTCTTATTTAATCTTTCTGGTTTTCGATGATCTTCACACGTGCAATGCGTTGCATATGGTACCGGTAGGTATTTCTTCTCCAAAACTATCCTTTTCATCGATATTCGGTCTTCTCTTGATTGATGAAAGTAAATCATGAATCCTCACATCTTCTTCATTCCTACTCCTTCATACATCTTTCTTTTTGTTTCAAAATACAAGTCACCTCACCAACAATGTCTCGAAATACATTATTATGTTGCCACAAACGATTCTCGGTAATGATGTGTCTACGAATCCTGATATCCGGTGTCAGAGATGCATTGACCGCGGAGTGAAATGCATCACAGGTGGCATCACGGGTGTACGGAGAAGACGGGGTAGAACTCAAAGAGCCTGTGGTGACTGCCCCAAAAGAAAATTAAAGTGCCTTGACGCTGCGAACCCTGCTGGCTGTGAGAGATGTTGTGGCCGAGGAATACCCTGCATCAAAATTAGACCGAACAAAAAGTCTCAAAATAAAAGCTTGATTGGACAGAACCGTAATCCTCTTAAACCTCTCGAGACTCTCAGGGGGGTAAGAAGCTTCCACAGTGCCGATTTCCTTGCAAGCATAGATGAGCTTGTAAGGGAAATACAAAGGAATCAATCAAACGGTCAAGGAACGTACGTTTTTATCGAGGCAGTAATTGGCAATTTACAGGAATTACTATCAACATAGTTGATTCGCCAGAGCTTGGGAGTTTCTTGGTTGGTAGCTTCAGAACATTAATGACTTGGTTTCAGTCGAACCTCGATCATCAAGTGTGGATTGTTGCACAAAATGATCCGCAGACAAATCAAGCACTGTAAACACCCATCATACACTCAAAGTTGCTTCGACTGATATACCCTCAGTAGAGATTTGGCAATTTTCATCCGATCCCTTGGCCACCCAGATATGTCGAAGCAGCTTGGCTGAACACTCTGATTCCCGAAATTGGAAACCCCACCATTGAAAATGAAATACAAGGCTCTACAGGCGATGATATTAATATCTGCGATCAAACACGTACAAGCACCTCTCTACCGACACATTCGCGCCCCAGTTTGGAGACATGAACACCCGCAGCCGAATGAACCACTCGATGGCACTCAACCTTGATTATGAAGGAATAGGACCCGGAGATGGCAATATGCTTTTAGACTGTTTCTCAATGCCTGGACGTTTTATCAATTCAGTTTTATATCAAAATGGCACTGCCACATGTATCAACGCTGTGTGAGACTTTGGGATTGGAGAAATGGGACTCGGAATGCAAATATGCCTTCAGCTCCTCTCTCAATCCCTATAAGCGCGACCAATCCAGTTGGATATCAGGTTACCTCTGGCACAAATGTGTCTACTGAAACCAATGTCCTTGATGATTATAGCGTTGCCGTTGAAAACTATGAGAAAGGCGTAACTTCAACATGGGAGCAATTTTTAGCAGACTGATAAGCAAGTGAATGATACAGTAAGAAGTATATCATGGACTTGGTTGATCCGTGTGTGAATTCATACTTACTGCAAATAGTCCTTTACCTTGATTCTTTAGAAACTAAAAACAATGATAACATCAGATATTCAATATTCACAGGGAAAATCGAATGACTTGATATTTTGACTGAGACAGAGAGGCTTAAGTTCTGGTAGCGAACAAATGGACAAGAAGATCCAAGGCGATCGAGATGGATTTAATGTTGGTAATGGGGGTGTATCCTTCGTCGGCTCGGTTTGCTGCCCTCAAGGGGATTTCAAGCCCGAGTTTATGTATAGAACTGTACATGCATGATGGCATTGACCCTTCCTCCTACTCAGTTGTTGAAGTTTTCCGCAACTCAATGAACGGAATAAATTATGAACATAGTCTTTTTGAACGTAAAAAGTACACTCCAAAGTAAGGGGATGATTGAAGCACGACAAACAATTCGATAAAAATACTCTTAACAGAGATTACGTGTAAGCGAGTGGCTAACAACTCTATTGCCACCACGGAATCAGTCTCATTTGGAATGCTCCATAGCCTCCAGCTCCTTCCGTCCATGTTGGACACAAAAAGCGAAAGGTAAAGCACACCCGTGTCTAGGGTAGCGGTTAGGGGGTGACACGCATGAAGCTCTAAAAACCCTCTTTTCGCCGGAGGATTTACTCCCGTCCCTCATGAGAAGTGGCAAGGCTTTTTGTTTTTGGATTGTTTTGGAAGGGTATTTGGAAGAGAATCGAGGACCTATGTTTCAGGGATTATTGAGATTTTGAGAAGGAAGAAAGGAATGGAAGATTGAGAGATAATGACGGGGTGGCGGCGTGGGTGGAGTATATTTTGAGACATGGAATGAGAAGGAGGAATGTAACATGGTGAGTGGGTAGACGAGAGTATTCACTTGAATATGGGTGGCCCCAGAACCTCAAATTCTAATCAAAATTGAATAGAATGTAGTGGGAAATGGATAATCGTCCGAAGTTCTATTATCTATTGACATTGACAATCTTATTTACTTCCATTTCCTCCACAGCCTGATTGCATCGAGACTTAAGTTTAAAAATATATCTAGTCCGACCCGACCTTCAACCTACCAGATCAATTATAGATCTTTGACAAACTCGTCGCAAATACACTCTGTGGGAAGTCAAAACGATCATCCCCGAGAAATCGAGGCAGTCGAACGTGCCATCACCATGAGGCATCTCATCCTCCTTCAGATTTTTGCTCTCGTTCTCATCGCAGTTGCAGCTCCTATCCGAGTTCAATTTACTGAACATGCGTACATTTCTCCGCCTTCAACATTGAAAGTTGATTCGCGGGGCAACGATTTTCCCAATGGACTTGAAAGCAAAGATACCAACAGAAAGAAACCAACGATCCATGCTGTCCGACTAACAGGTCTTATAATTTGCCGAGGCGTCAATTATTTAGAAAAAGTCTGGAGGAGATCCGATATACATGGCCGGAAAAACTGTTTTGAGTTGTTGGCAAACGACGACAACTATGGCACCTCGAATCCAAACAAGTTGTTCTATTACAATACCGCTGAGCAAGTTACTGAGTATCATTTAGATGAGATCAAAGAAATACTCGAGAAAGGTCAGAAAGGTCCCATGGAGAATAAAAATGACCAGCATGTAGTTGAACTTGAGGAGGTTTACGGGCAATATCCCGCCAAGAAGTACGTGGATCAGCACCCTGAAGTGGAGAGTACCAGAAAGGAGAAGAATCCAAGTCAGCACCAACCCGAAAACAATGGCCAAAAACTGCTTGCAGATGAGAAAATCGATACTAAAAAGGAACCCTCGACCGCTGGTTTTAGCCAAGGGGTTCAAGGAGATAAAATGAAGGAAAGACCTGTTTTAGTTGACTCGGAGAAAATGCCTATTGACGGCAGGGAGTTTTGCCTTATTTCTGTAGGCTCTAGTTCATCGTTTGCTCGTTTAAGCGACCGTACTGGAAATCTTTCGAAATTGCTGGCATGCAATGCGTCTAGGCTTTGGGCTGATCTAAAACACTATGTTGGATCTTTCCTGGCGAAGATTCAGGGAAACTCAGAGATTGGAAATGTGAGCTCTAAACAAACGTTGAAGACAAAGCGCCACAGTATGAAAGATCGCGAAGAGTATGAAGCGGAGAATGAGGAACTTATGCGCGGGGAACAAGTCGAGACGGAAGCTGAGGCGGAGCTGCTTTCTGGAAAGACAAAGCCCGATAATGTGATGAAGGTGCTCATTGATGATCAAATGACGAGCGAACCTGTTTCACACATGGAGAAGGTCTACAGGCGTGCTCCGGAAGAAGGAAAGAAGATGCCTGGAAGACCTGTTCAATTCGATCCACATGGAAACTATATCGATGGGGATGTGCTTGATAGTATCATGGGGGTTTGGGCTCGTGAAATAGGTCATGGATGGGTGCTTAAGAAGTCTAAGAAGTCTAAGAAATCCGGGGAATCTTGAGATTCGAGTTTTATGGGATAAGGTGACAAATATGTTGGGTGAACGTTGGTATGGAGGAATTGTCATATGAAGTACCGGTGAAGGGCAGAGTACAAATAGTATGGGCGGGCCCAGGTTGATTAATTAAGATTATCTTGCCATTGATAGTTGAGCAGCCGACGTTGTCATTGTCCTCATTTGATAGAAAATAGAACTTGTATGGAGAAGAGTCAACTCGGATTAATCAATCCAATAATCCAGCCCTCCTTCCACATTTCTTGCTCATCCCATTAAACTCACCCGAAAATGAAAGCGTTCCTAACAAAAAGTCACCTCTCTGAAGTTCACATATACAGCAGAACTTAGGTAGAAGCTAAAATATCGTATCAAGTATAAAGATCAAGTACGAAAATAATGAATTGGAGTAAGGAAATTAATCTATTCACGGAAATGATTTATACAAAATTCATTTAGGTTCTTAATATCATAAGACAGCGATATAATCCCACAAGGATGGAGTTAAGTTAAATTACATGAAATAAAAAGTGAAACTCCAAAGTGCTGTAGTTCAAAGCTTATCGACCAAAAAGAACCAATGCAAAGGTCACATAAATTCTCACCTGCCTCATCCAAATCAGTACATTATTGTCCGAGAAACCTACTTCGCTGCCATACGTGTTCATCAATCATAGTATTACAAAACAACTCGAAGAATATCCCTTTTCCAGACCTATCTCCGGTAGACCTCTATCTTCGCAGCATTATTCCCAAAGGACAAAGTATTATTGCTTGACTTCCACCAACCATACACATAACTTGAAATTTACCGGAAGAGAAAACGCGAGAGATCAATTCAAATGAAACAAAATGAACTAAACTTTGAAATTTACAATACAAGGCCCTCTTTACACAAGAAACGAGATATGGATATACCAGGCGCAAATATATTTAACTCGAGCACAACATGGTGTTCTAGACGTCGATAGTTGCATAACTTGCTCGAGGTATTCGGATCGCAACCTTCCATCAAAGATGCGACCGGTGAACTTTCGCAAGCCACATGTGAAGAAATGGAAACATGTGAACTCGCCACTGCCAGTGGTCGAGAGCAGAGAAAAAATGTCAAAACTGATCACCTTGCAGATTCCGAGTACTAATTGGGATTGACAGGACGAGTATCCAGTCATGCCACGCCGTGCCCCCACGATGGTTTAAGGCGCAATTAAGGGGGAAGATCAAATACTCGCTTATCCTTCGGGGCCTTCACCGCTCTCCTGAGCATATTTTGCCTTGACATCGACAAAGAAATGATATCACTTTAGCTTGTCATATTTTCCTTCTCCAGTGAAGGAAAACTTGATATAGCCGGGAAGCTGAAAAGTCTTCCGGGGTCTTCGTTATTCTTCCCCTGCTCAGCATTCTTTACGAGACCGTGGCCTTACGATTGAAATTTACCAAGCCCCAGTCGCATTCTCATTTCAAATTTTCCAATCAAAATAATGCCTTCGAATTTCTCAATCACCTCAATATTATCTTTCTTCTTCATCGATCCCCTCGCACCGATTACCCCCAAAACCCCCCACTGTGGCGCATTCACCGATCTAAAAACACGGTAACATTGTGGAGTAACATTGTGGAGTAACATCGTGGAGTAACATCGTGGAATCGTCTATTCCGAACCTCAATGTATCTGCCTGTAGCCGAGATGACATATCATATTTTGCTCTTTTCGTCTTCGCAAATTCTTCTTATCTTCATGTGTGAGTGGGCTACCGTCGTGTTACCTAAAAGGTCCTTTTTCCGCATTCACCCCAAATCGTGGAAGAAATGGAAATGGTATTTACGCCATGCAAGACGGTTTTCGAGAAGCTAGGTTGGCTGGTTTTCTTATCATTTCAATGGTATCACAATAGTCCCGTCCATATCGCCATCTTGCTTTTGTACCTGATTAAGCTCCGCATCCGCGATGGGATGTGATGTGGTGCAATTTCATCGTGGATGTTCAATCGTGCTTCTATTTGTTGAAATGGTTATAGATTCCATGCTGTATGACATGGAAGAAAGAAAGATATCAATTAGACCAATGTGAGAATTTCATATCTAAAACGTTCATGTCGTACTTGGTACACGAATTGGTTCGGAAGCGCCCTGAATAATAATAGCCCACGCACGACATTCTAAAGCCAAGACCATGATTTACGCCTCATGTTATTCAAATCTGCTTGATTGCTTGACCAGCATTGGAACCCTATAGAAATTCTGGAATTTATCAGCCGTCTATCGGAAGCAAGCGAATGACAATGCTTCTTTCCGTGTCTTGAGATTCCCACAAACTCATGATACCTAATCAAAGCTAAGCGGGTATTTCTCCAGGAATCGAAATCGCGGGGTTAGATGGCGTTGATCAACGGGTACGGAAGATACTTAAATTTTGAGGCGTTTGCAATCTCCCCTCTTCCAATTTCTCGATTCTTCCTCCGAAGTCACACGGCGCAAATGATCAGCATGTTGTACGGCACGAGAAGCATGAGAAACGCTGGCTGCTAAACGAAGCTCGTTTGAAATAGTGTTGTGGTTTGTTTTTTTTCAGATGACTATTACCCCAGATCTCCGCATTCGCCTCATACAGACAGACAGTACATAGATTTTCTTCTTCCGGCATTTCGGACCGTGCAAGCATTGCTGCTCTTTTCTGTCGTATTGTCATGGTGATGCTGTTGATTGGAATCATTTAGGGCTTTCTTGAAGTATTCGAGTAAAACATGATAAAAGATCGACTTTTTTCAAGGGATAGTTTCACTACTCCCGTCACGAAACTGCACGAAGCGCTGCAGACCGCAGAAAGATTGACCGGCATGATTCCATACTTAGATTGTTTGTATATCACGACATTAACTTAATTATCCATAAATTAGCGTATCTCTCATCCAGTAGTTTGTTCCATTTCAAAGTTATTGATTGTTATCTTTTATGTTATCATGTTTGCTTCGAATAAGAACGTATTAGCAGCAAACAAACAATAGGATCGTATCCCAATAATATCTAAGCTCTCTCGGTTCCCACACCTCCGAAATAAATGAAGCTTCATCAGTTCAAAAACGTTTTTAGGCAATGCAAGCTCGTTATTCCCCAAATTAGGTGGCGCCTGCAACGCACTGACTGTTGACCCTTGAGCATTACTTAAATAGGTTCTTTTTTGGAAATCCTAAAGGGGTATTTGTTTAGTTGGATTTTTATTAATTTTGTATTCTTTCTTTAGGTTGTCTTTAAAAATTGTGGAAATGAACATGTACCGGTAATGATCATGTAAGTTCTAATCAAGTTCACTTACGATTTCTCTATACATTGTCAACCCCCCCCCCGCGGAATTTCAAATCCTTGTTGAATGAACAATATGTTAGTCATACATACAATGAACGGACTGAAATAATATCAGAATTTGTGTTTTGGCGCTCTAGGTTGATGAGAAACTGTTGGCATGGTGCCCCGGACTTGCTGACATACCTACCACTTACTCATTGCCCTATGTCATAGGCAGAATTGCGAGGGTGCCAAACTCCAGACAACGTTACCATGACTCTGGAATTCCAAAAATATTGTAACCCCAGGCTTTCACGGTCTCGCCGTGCGCAAGACTGGGGCATATCAGTGCCAAAAATACTAACTCCAGCAATCTGAGGTGAGCAAAGACCGATTAGGCCAGCCTGTAGCTCAGCCGCCAAGATTGTGGAATCTCCATCTAGAAGCATTTACTGGTGCGTATCCTAAATGGGGAAATCTTCTGACACCGCCCTTTTCATGGATGGATTCCCCCACGCTGCTCCAGTCCGGGGTAACAACATTTAGTTTGGTCCATCACTTAGCCTTGTCATCGCATGGCTTTCTTAACAATGCCTATCTAGATAAAGAGAAAAGAGGTCTGGGTTGCTGGGCTACAGCCCCCCAAAGAAGATAACGATTGGAAATCCTTTACAATTGTTATACTTTTCATATCATTACGAGATGGGTGATGTCAACAGTTGAGCTCAATTCAGCCATTCCACACCATACTTTTCCCACACTACCTTGAATTTATCTAACGAAACTGTATTCTCAAGCTTGACGTTTGATGATCGTCATATCCGCTGTCAAATGCAGGACACAAAACTGGGGGAGATCTTAATGTTAAAGCTAGCGGTCCGCTCTACAAGGTTTAACGTCCCCCCCTCCTTTTTTCTTCGTTGGTTTGATTCATTTTATTACACGAACATTCTTCTAATTGTATCATCTATCAAGTGAAATTCGGAACGAGAAGATATCCTCCTCACTTTCACCCATGAACCATGAAATAGTCACACAAGTTTAGATAACAAGAACGAAGAAAATTCTGAAGACCAAAAAGGATCTAATATATGAATGTCGAATCTAGAGAAACTATCAAATCCCTCGATCGACATTTCTTTCCTTCCGTCTCATCATTGGCAATGATCTACAATAGTAGGGTCAGTGTAGTATACAAAGCTCGATACTTTTTGCGAGAGCCCTTGAGTTACATCCAAGATATGTATGTCGCGGAGATCTCTAGACCTATTTCCTTGTTCGGGATTATTTCCCCGGATGATTATTCAATATCATCATATGTAACTTTTTGCCATCTTTTCGGTACAATATCTTGATCTTCTTAACCTTCTTGGCATCCATTTCATTCGCGTTGAGATTTGGAATAGCTTCGATCATCCCCAACATTCGAAAAGTCTCTTTGAATCTGCTGAAGGTCAACATTTTCCCGGTACCACGGTTCACTTCGATCAATTCACATTTATCATGTTACCCTTTTTCGGCGTTCTCAGGCTTCAAGCCCTACACCGTGTTGGTGTTGTCAAGGAGATGTGTCATGTTCCACCGTCCCACCAACATCTCATTTTCGCCGCCTCCTGATCTACGCCCGTCCTGTTCTCAGCAGAAAGTCCCTATTCTCCCGCCCGCGTCACAACACACGAAAGCGATATCTCGTTTCTCTCTCGTCTGGTCACCATTCAAGACTCACCACATCCCCCCCATCCTGAGATTATCCAGGCCGTTCACCGATTTTCAATAGTACTCGGGCCTGAATATAGCCGCGAGATAGTCATGATGATGGGGCCCACAAATAAATTAAATGCACGCCATTCTTGCGCAAAAAATCAGACTACCAGACTCCCGGATTGAGCCACGCATAGATTAATATTATCGATTCCATATTATCCTATCTACAATTCCACATCAGCATCAGTGTACCTTCTCCTCTTCCCGTCTTTGAATCACGAGCTTGGGATCATTTATGAAATGACTGACCACGAGATGATCTTCAGCTGCAGTACCGAAGTACGGCAGTCATTCCATCACACCATTTTCTTCCATTCCATACACCAATCAAACCTCCCTCTGCCCAGCTTAGCAATCCATAGATGAATCAGATCTCGCGTGTCAACGTCGTATCCCGTTTTCAGAAAAGAAAAATGTCGATTTATCCTTTCCCCCCTCGTATCACATCGAACCACCCCACCTTCTCCGGTAAGAACATACCGAGTACAATATATGTTGCATCAAACCTGCATGCTTGGAAGGTGGATGAATCTCAACGGGTGGACACCAAGGCCAGTCGGCCTTATCTCTCATTATCCCCTGAGAACCCGACTTTGGCAAAATTTGGATACGAGGAGTCCGTCGAATGCGTATGGTCGCCTCGATATCTGGCTTCGAGTGTGAGGGCTCTCGCGGTGGGGAGAGCTTGTGTGGGTTCCCGTGTCATTTCATCAATCATAAAATAAAATGATGTTACGATATAGTTCTTACGGTACGTACGACTTCTGATCTCAGCATCTAGAATCCACCACCTAGACTCCACATCAACCAACATAGCTACCCCACAAACTCGCCAAGCCCCCCCTACACCACCCCATATGTACACGACCTCATTCGGAACCCCAACGATTCTCCCCCACCATTCGCAGACCCCCTCCCCTCCATGATATGCTCATCCCTCCCCAGATCCCGCCTTCGACATGCATCACATACCCCATAAAATTCCATCCAGCGGTTGAATGTGGCCCCCTGGGAAATTTCCTTCCTGCTCGGTTTTTACCCGTGAGCATATCGCACCGGCGCGCGCCGTTGTATAACGCCCATGCTGGATCTGGCTGTCCTTTCAGCTTCCTTGCCCTGGTTTTTTTGCAGCCACATCATCCTGCTGTCCATCTTCTTTTCCCCTTGCTCTTCTGCATGCCGGGTCGGGAGGGATTCTTTTGCATTTCGGGTCACGTAATTTTATATTTTATAACGTGATCCTCCAGGACATTCGACGGTGTGGGCGTTGTAAGTGAGAATCTCAGCGTGCGGTCTTTGTTTTTTTGTCAGCGGAAGATACGTACCGACACTTTGATGGATTATGGCTTCATACCTATGTACATATACAATTGTGTCGTACGACTTTGCTTACCTCGTGAAAAATCCCAGTATGTATAGTACTTATATAAGTGCCTGCATGTATCCTCATTCGTGCCATTTCAATTTGCGTTCACTTGTATCTTATATGACATCAAGTCAATTCCTTGGCGATGAATATTCCGAGCAAAACAAGTACCGTGGGGAGTGATGTAAACAAGACCAAAGTTCTTCGAAAGTTATATAATATGGATGCAAGTACATGGTACAATCCCATGGCAAAAACACCGTACATCAAAGTACCGTGGGGAGTGATGTAAACAAGACCAAAGTTCTTCGAGAGTTATATAACATGGATGCAAGTACATGGATACAATCCCACGGCGAAAACGCCGTACCTCAACATTTAATCGTTCAATCTCTCCCATACCCGATCCGAGATGATGTACCGAAGGAGCAATCGAGCGTGGAATACATGGAGAGTACCAAAGATCCCCAACCACACCATCTCCCCCGCCGTCTTCCTCCATGCGGTCAATGGAAGGCGGATCACCGTGCCGAAATGTAGTGGCCCGTACCGTACCGATCAGGACCCCTTCATCATCTCATATCCCACGTCCCATCCATGACCCAAATGTAGCCATCCTCAAAGATAAAATATACACATATCAGACTCGGTATTGAAGACGAGGATGTACATTCATGTGTAAATGTAAGTGTAAGTCTTGACGCCGATCCATCAACAAGAACTCCTGATCTCCCGATCTTATACATTCTCATGTTCCAACTTCTTTCTCCAAGATTCGATATTGCAAAATACAATACTTCCCAGTAATTACCACCATTCTCATCCATCCCATCGGAACCAGCGACGGAGATCCCGATCAAGGTCTCAGACGATGAATAGGAGACGAGATATCCAGAAAGAAAGCAATAAAATCTCACGAGAAACCCATTACGTCCTCCTAAATCCCCCAATCCCAATTCTCAAAATGAGCCGGACCATTATAGACTATTCTCCTCCTTTTCTCTTCCCCCTCGCAATATCCTCCCATCAACCCGGTTCCACATATATGACGCGACACAGAAGTACACATACACATACTCCTTCAAATTTCATAGAAATACCCTACCTACCTACCGAGTACTTAACTTAACTTAACTTATATGGCGGTTGTACCCGCCACCGCTGTGAATCTTCCATCTCTCTTACAAGTTACAGTATCATCTCATCCTCATCTCATCTCATCTCTGTACAACCCAATACCCAATACCCCTTACCCCCTTCTCTCCTCTCCGCACTCGCGAAAGGAGCCTTTTCTCTCTCCTTGATTATTCATTCTTTTTATTCATTTCTTATACCTCGTTTATTTGGAATTCGATAGTATAATTAATACGTTTTTATTTCTCTCATCTTCTTCTTCTCATCTTCTTCTTGTCATCTTTCCCTAAACCATAACCATAACCATAACCATAACCATAACCATAACCATAACCATAACCATAATCTATAACCCAAAATCCAAAATCCAAATAAATAACAAAATAAATCACATATACTGTAACTCACACTCCCATCACCTTAATATCACATCACCTTAATATCACATCATCCATATCATCCATATCATCCATATCACACTACCCACCTACCCACTTATCTAACCTACCTAACCTACCCTACCATAAACACAACCTTGGAATAATAACCCGATAAAAAAAATTCCCATTCCCATTCCCATTCCCATTCCCATTTTCACATGTCAATTGTCAATTCCATCCCCCTTCTCATCCCCATCCCCATCCTCATCCCCCTCATCATCCCCCTTCTCATCCCCCTTCTCACTTCAATTTCTCAACACATGCCAAATACCAATCCAATCCATCCATCCGCCCTTCTTCTCCCTTCTCCCTAAGGTTCTTTCCCTCCAAAGAATCTAAATAGAATCTAGAACCTCCATTCAGGGCTATACTTAGAATCCCTCAATCTCTCAATCCCTCAATCCCTCAATCCCTCAATCCCTCAATCCCTTAATCCTTCAATCTCTCAATCTCTCAATCTCTCAATCCCTCAATCCCTTAATCTCTCAATCTTTTAATCTTTTAATCTCTCAATCCCTCAATTTCTCAATCTCTCAATCTCTTAATCTCTCAACCCCCCAACCCCCCAACCAAGTCCAAAAAATATATATATAGAAAATAAAACACCAATGCCAATACCAATACCAGTATTAATAGCAATACCAATATCAATCAATACATTATAATTCTAATTATAATTCTCCTCTCCCCCTCTTTCTCCCCCTTTCCCCCTCTTTCTCCCCCTTTCCCCCTCTTCTACAATATTATATCACATACATCCATATACATACATATCACACACACATACACACACATATATATATATAGAGATCATATATATATATACATACACGTAGAAATCATATATGGAGAGATTACATATACATAGAGATTACATATACATTATATTACATATACACATACACGTAAAGATATACATTTCACTCCCTCACTCCCTCACTCATTCACTCCCTTATTCACTCACTTATAATTCCCATTCATTCCCATTCCAATTCCATTCCAATTATATATATAATTTGATTGATAATTTGATATATAATTTGATTGATGAATCGATGAATTGATAAATGAATTTCAGCCCATACTAGCGAATAAATGACTATTGCTAATGCTAATTGCTAATGCTAATGCTACTCAATATCATATCAATTCAATTCAATTCAATTCAATCGTATCATATCAATTCCTCCTTCCCCCCTTCCCTCCTCCCCCTCCCCCCACAAATCCATACCATTTGATTCCCTCGATAATTCTAGTTCTGCTTGCGATCCATCCCAGCACCCATTCAATTCCAACCAATTCAATTCCAACCAGATCTATTCCATTTCCCTCCCCATTTCCCTCCTTCCCTCCCTCACGCGAAGTCCCGTCACGTCCCGTCC